>OY728146.1:817068204-817510011 GCA_963277665.1 Viscum album | reverse complement strand
ATGATTTAAATTATTTAATGATAATATATCATCTATTTTCTTACCTTTCTAGCCATTGAAAAATGATAATGTCGTTGTTGTGTACATGTGGATTACCACCTCCACGAAGTGATGTGATTCATTATTCATAACCACATCACATGGATACTATATATAAGTATATTTAAATAAATTATATAATATTTATTATATAATAATAACTATGTATTTTAAAAATAACACTTTCCTTTTTTCCATCATGATTATCAAAAAATGGAAATGTTTACTCATGCGTACGTATGACCTATCATCCACATGATTGTAACGTAGTTCATTTTTCATAACAATATTTCATGATTGGTTTTAAAAGTATAGATTATGTATAAAAATTATAATTATTTCATTATTATTATTTTTTATATGATAAAATAATAACCACTCTAATCATATTCAACCGACTGAAGTCATTTTGTCCATATGAGATGAAAATCATCAAAAAATATGTTGTAAACATAATTGATTAAGTAATTGTATATAACATGGTAATAAATAAAATAAAAAAATAAAAAACTTTAAAAATTCATAATTAAGTAAATAATTAACATAATTTCATTATTTAGTAAGATAAGGAACATACATGATGAGTCAGACTAGGGGAAGGAGACACTTTACTTTAAAAACCATGTTTTAAATGTTTTAAAGATTTATTTTCAAAAAAAAATATTCAATGTTGGTATTCTTAAAAATAATTTGTTGTGTGGACATAAATGAATTATTAAGGAAATTTTATGTCTCTAACTTGTGCAAAAAATGTTTAACATGTCGGCATTTTTCATGTCAGTTCTATATAACCGACGTGCAAAGCTAGAAAAATTATTTTATCACATAAGTTATAAAATAACTGATTTCAAAAATACCAAGATTAGATTTATCACATCGGTTATTTTATAACCGACCTGATAAATATAATCTCGTTGATTTATCACGTTGGTTATAAAATAACGGATGTGATAAAATTCCATTTATCACATCAGTTATAAAATAACCGATGTGATAAAGGATTTTATACATTGGTTATTAAATAATTGTTGTTATAAACATAAAAAAAATATTTTATTTGGTCGGTTATTAAATAACTGACATGATAAATCTTTTAAATGATTTATCATACCCCCATATTATGTTATTCTATTTTCTTTTATTGTGAAACCTGTGACTCATCTCTCTCACATGGAAAACCTAGAAAGGATTATTTAAAGTTGTTCCCTCCAAACTCATTTTTCCAACATCATTCATCATCTTTATTATCACCAAATCTATCAGGTCGAATCACAACACTAAAGTAAGCCTCACAGGCCTCAATTCCATTTTTTATTCTTTGTGATACCCTAAATTTATGTTTTGAGATTTTATTTTTCTATCTTTGTTCTTTCTATCATGGTAAGTGTCATAGTGTTCTTTTATACGAGAATAAATTATTTTCTAGTAAAATAAACCATGGAGTGATATCATTAAAGTTAAATGATTTTTGTTTCTACTATGTGTGTTCTATCATGTGTATGTGTGTGTACTTTAATGTGTATGGGGGGTGGGGGTGTCCAGGGGGTGGGGGTGTCTAGGGGTTAGGGGATATCCAGGGGTGGGGGGATGTCCAAGGGGGTGGTGGTGTCCAGGGGGTGTCCAAGGGGGTGCGGGTGGTGTCTAAAGGGTTGGGGGCTTTCCAAGGGGGTAAGGTGGTGTCCAGGGGGTGGGGTGGTGTCTAGGGGCTGAGGGGGTTGTCCAAGGGGGTAGGGGGTGTCTAGGGGGTGGGGTATCCGGGGGTTGTTTTGGGGGTTGGGGGCGGTCCATGGGGTGGGGGTGTCCAGGGGGTGGGGGGCTATCCAGGGGGGTGGGTGTCTAGGGGTAGGGGTATCCAAGGGGGGTGGGTGTGTCTAAGGGGGTGGGGGTGGTGTCCAGGGGTGAGGGGGATATCCAAAGTGGTAAGAGGTGTCCATGGGGGTGGGGGTGGTGTCCAGGGGGTGAGGGGGTTGTCCAAGGGGTATGGGTATCCTGAGGGTTGGAGTGGTGTCCAAGGGAGTGAGGGAGATATCCAAGGGGGAAGGGGGTGTCCAGGGGTGGTGGGTGTCCAGGCTGTGGGGGTTGTCCAGGGGGTTGGGGGGGAAGTCCATGGGGGTGGGGTGTCCAGGGGGTGGGGGCTGTCTAAGGGGTGGGGTGTCTAGGGGGTGGGGGCTGTCCAAGGGGTGGGGTGTCCAGGGTGTCCAAGGGTGTTGGGGTGGTGTCCAGGGGGTGAGGGGGATGTCCAAGGGGTGTAGGGGTGTCCATGAGGTTGGGGGTCTCCAGGGGGTGTGGGTGTCCAGGGGTGGGGGCTGTCTAGGGGGTGGGGGGCTTTCAAAGGGGGGGTTGGTGTCCAAGGGGTGTCCAAGGGGGTGGGGTGTCCAGGGGTGGGGGCTTTCCAAGGGGGTAGGGGTGTCCAGGGGGTGGGGGTGTCCATGGGGTGGGGGTTTTCCAAGGGGTTGGGGGATATCCATGGGGTGTGGGTGTCAATGGGGGTGGGGGTGTCCAGGGGTGGGGGTTTGTCCAGGGGGTGGGGGTGTCAAGTGTGTGGGGGGATTTCCATGGGGTTGGGGTGTCCAGGGGGAGTCCAAGGGGGTGGGGGTGGTGTCCATGGGGGTGAGGGGCTGTCCAATGGGGTAGGTGTGTCCAGGGGGGTGAGGGGTGGTGTCTAAGGGTTGAGGGGTTGTCCAAGGGGGTAGGGGTGTCCAGGGGGTGGGGGTGGTGTCCAGGGGGATGAGGGGGATTTCCAAGGGGGGGTAGGGTGTGTCCAGGGTTGGGGGTGTCCAGGGGGTGGGGGGTATCCAAGGGGTTGGGTTGTCCATGTTGGTGGGGGTGTCCAGGGGGTGGGGGTGTCCAGGGAGTGGGGGTTGTCCAGGGGTGGGCGTTTTCCAGGGGTTGGGGGTGTCCAAGGGGGTGGGGGTAGTTTCTAGGGGTTAGGGGGCTATCTAAGTGGGTGGGGGTGTCTAGGGGTGGGGGTGGTTTCCAGGGTTGTGAGGGGGTTGTCCAAAGGGGGTAGGGGGTCTCTTGGGGCCTGGGGGTGGGGGATGTCCAGGGGTTTGGGGGGCTTTCCATGGGGATGGGTGTGTCGAGGAGGGTGGGGGGTGTCCATGGGGTGGGGGATCTCCAAGGGGGTAGGGGGTTGGATAGCCCCACTCACCCCACTGGACCCCCCCCCCCCCCAGCCCCCCCCCCCCCACACCCCCTTGTACACCCCCTACCCCCTTGGATAGCCCCCTAACCCCCCTGGACACCACACCCCTAGCCACCCCCACCCCCATGGACCCCCACTGGACACCCCCCCCACCCCATAGACACCCCCTCCTCCACCCCCCATGGACACCCCCCACCCACACCCCCAGGACAAACCCCACCCCCTGAACACCCCCCACCCCCTGGACACCCCCACTACCATGGACACCCCCCAACCCCCCTGGACACCCCCCCCACCCCACCCCTCGGGACACCCCCACCCCCTGGACACCCCTACCCCCATGGGAAGCCCCCTCATCCCCCATGGACACCCCCTGGACACCCCCCCCCCCCCCCCGGACACCCCCTACCCCTTGGACTGCCCCCTCACCCCCTAGACACCCCCCCTCACCCCTTGGACACCCCACCCCCCCCACCCCCTTGGACACCCCTTGGACACCCCCACCCCTTTGGACACCCCCCCCCCCTGTGGACACCCCCCCCACCCCCCTGGACACCCCCCCACACCACCCACCTGGACACCCCCCCCCCCCCATAGACATCCCCCCCCCACCCATGGACACCCCCCACCCCCATGGACACCCCAACCCACTGAACTTCCCCCACCCCCCTGGACACCCCCCACCCCATGGATAGCCCCCCCCCCCCCCTGACAGCCCCCCCCCCCCGGACAGCCCCCCACCCCCTGTTGCAATATATTATATACTATAGAGTGTATGCCAACGGTTTCCATGAAACCGTTGGAATAGATTATATGATGGATAACATGTATACCAACGGTTCTTAAACTGTTGGTATATATTAACTTTAGGAAGTCTATACCAAAGGTTCCTGTAGAACTATTGGTATATGGCTATTGCAATGGCCATCATGCCAACGGTGTGTGAAACCGTTGGGATATTCTATCCCAATAGTTTCAAATAATTGGGATAGGTGTAATTTTCAATAGTGAATGTATATATATTTTAATATTTATACTTCATATTTCTTGTTTACGGAAGTTTGAATTTGGTATCTAGTTCCACCATGATGTATTCTATGTATACCTTAAGAATAAAGGATCCAAGATGAATTTATACTATTATATCATGATCCATATGAGAGAGATGCAATCCTAAAATGATTTTCATATAAATATAAAATTGTTATATCAAGATATATTTTATTTTTAAAATCATTTTCATGCATATCTTTTTTAAATACGCATATATTTGTTTTATATTTCAAAATTGTTTTACATTCAAATTATGATATTTTTCATATAAATATAATATTGTCTTATCTTAACAAGATGTATAATTTTGATATTTGTTATTGGTAATAATAAGTAGAAGTTGGTTTACGTCACATAGAATGAGTAATGAATATGAGGAAGTTATTGATTCCTTTTTGTAATTTTCTAAACGAAATATTCCACTCAGCAACATTTTTTTCTGTCTGTGCATAAAATGTTTGAATATGAAGAAGTTGAAAAGTAGAGAGATCAAAGATCATCTGATTTTTCATGGTTTTAATCTGCATTACAGCCCTTGGATTTGGCATGGTGAAACTGGATAGAATGTTAGATCTACTAATGATTATGATTTACAAGATGGTAACTCCAATGGAATTGAATAAATTATTCGTGATATTGGAGCAGAACAAATTGAGATAGAACCAATAGTTTCACATCTAAATAGTGATGTTGAAAACCCATTATATCATGGTTGTGTGGATTTTATGATTTTTTCGGTATTGTTAATGTTGATTAACCTGAAGGCGAAACATAGATGGAGTGACATAAGTTTTACAGAGCTACTTCAATTGTCTAAATGCATTATTCCAAAAGACAACAATCTTCCAAATTCACATTATAAGGACAGTAAAAAATTATGCCCGATGGGATTAGAATATAAGAAAATACATGCATGTCTAAATGATTGTATGATATATAGGAAGGAATACGAATTTCTGTCAGAGTTTCCTAAATGTGGGAGATCACGGTATAATTTGAAAGAAAAATCACAGGTTGATGTAGAGATTACAAAGATCCCTACCAAGGAATTTTGGTATATTCCTATAATTCATCATTTGAAACATTTATTTTCTAATTCACATGATGCAAAATGGGTAATATGGCATGTTTATGAGTGGATATGTGATGGAAAAATACATCATCTATCTAATTTTCCACAATGGAAGAAAATTGATGAGTGGTATCATACATTTGGAAATGAAATTATAAATCTCATACTTGGGTTATGCACAAATGGAATGAATTTATACCGAACCCTCAGTATCACACATCATTCATGGCCTATATTATTGGTAATTTACAAACTCTCTCTTAAAGTTTGTATGAAGCACAAATATGTCATGTTGTGTATAATGATCTTTGGTCTGAATAAATCCAAAAATGATATTGATGTTTTATTGTCACCATTGATTGATGATTTCAATGTTTACTGGGAGGATGGTATTAGGGTGTATGATTCTTATAAAATTGAATATTTTCAACTACATTAAGTTCTTATGTTCACTATAAATAACATCCCATCGTACGGAAATTTTTCTGGATATAGACTTAAGGGGCATAAATCATGTCCAATTTGTGAACAACAGACTTCATATTGTCAATTGCATCATGGGAGGAAAATAGTATACATGAGTCATCGAAATGTTTTGCCTATGGATCACTCTTATAGAAGACTAAAAAGGTCATTCAATGGCTCACAAGAATTTGATATTTCTCCAAAACCTTTATCACCTGATGTGTATTTTGAGAGGGTGCCAAACCTTGACCTGACATTGGGAAAGACACATAAATCTGGTAATGATAGACATATTTGGAAGAAAAGGTCAACATTTTTTGAGCTAACAAATTGTATATATCATGAAGTGAAACATAATGTTGATGTCATGCATGTGGAGAAGAATATATGTGACAGTTTGATTGGAATGTTGTTAGATATTAAAGGAAAGACTAAATATGGGTTTAATGCAATATTAGACATACTATCAATGGGAATACGTTTGGAGTTAACTCTCAGTCCAATTAGAAGATAAAAATTTCTTCCCCTGGCTTGTCATACATTATTGAAGAGGGATAAAATTATATTTTGTCAATGTCTTGATGATATCAAAGTGCCTCAAGTTTATTCTTCAAATGTGAAAAAATATCTTTGAAGGATTTGAAGTTGATATGAGTGAAATATCATGATTTTCACATTATGATGCAACAATTTCTACCAGTTACATTGCATGGAATATTGCATATCCATGTCAAAAAGACTATCATAAAGTTGTGTTATTTTTTCAATTCAATTTTTAATAAGGTGATTAATGTGAATGCTTTGAAAATTTTGGAAGAGGATAAAATTTCTATACTTTGTCGAATGGAAATGTATTTTCCACCATCTTTTTTGATATAATAGTGCATTTAATGATTAATCTATTTTAAGAAACAAAGATTTGTGGACCTATATATCTTAATTGGATGTATCCTTTTGAAAGGTATATAAAAATATTTAAGGGGTATGTTTAGAATCTATATTGACCTGAAACCTCCATTATTGAAAAGTATATTTCTGAGGAGGTTTTGGAGTTTTGTATGAGCTACTTGGCTGTGGAGAGAACATAGGTTTGCCTCCATCTCGCCATGAATGAGTTAATAATGGGGGAAAGGGGATTCATTGATTGAATGTAAAATTTTTGTTAGTTGAATAGATGAAGAAGGTATAATTATACATATTGATTAACATAGATGATGCTCAACCATATTTCACATTGCATAGTAATGAGTTGAAACAATTTCATCCAAAGAATAAAGAAATGTGGATTTTGAATGAGCACAACAAAACATTTTTTCCATGATTTAAAAAGACCTTGCTTGGTAGATCAAATGTATCAGAGAAATTAATATGGTCAGTGGGTGGTATAAGTTTAAATGTGATAACATGGTCCTAGTATGACATTAATGGATATACATTTCATATGAAATCTTAGGACAACATAAGTGAAGTTCATAATAGTTTTGTATTGGTGTTTTCAAAAGCAATGCATTTTTCGAGTTCTAAAGACAAAAACTCAGTTTCTGTATCCAGTGCATATTATAGATTCATTGAAGAAATCTGTGAGGTTGATTACATTAAAATTAAAGTCCCTATTTTTAACTACAAATGGTTTATTGGTAAAAATAGTTCTAGACATGATGAATTTGGAATGACAGTTCTTAATATTAATAGATTAGAAGACACAGTAGATTATTTTATAATGGAAACATGTGAAAAACAGATTTTCTATGTAGTTGATCAATTAGATATGCATTGTTCTATTTTTTTTTACAAAGGAAAAAAAATTGTTGGTGAGGATCAACTTGATGAAGATACTGATTTATGTGACATCCCTACTTTCATGGAAAGATTAGTAGAAAATAATGATGATCATGTTAAAGACATGGTTTGTGCTATAAGGAACGATCGTGATGAAGGAATTTGGGAAAACAATCCATTTGTACATTCCTAATATTATAGGTAACATATTTTTATTTCTTGTTTACATTTATTATTTTCATAAAATGTTAGATATTGTCATTTTTCCTTTATTAAAATGTGTATTAAAACAAATAAGTAGAAATTTTTGTTTACTTTAATTTTTTTTATTTTAGTTTATCATGTTTAAAATTACGTAAATTATATATCTATTGATTTTTTTGAATGAAAATTACTTTACCATGTTTACCATGTTTACCATGTTTACCATGTTTACCATGTTTACCATGTTTACCATGTTTACCATGTTTACCATGGTTACCATGTTTACCATGTTTACCATAGTTTACTATATTTTACCTTTACATAACTTATATATTTAATGATTTTTTTGATTGAAAATTACACTACCATGTTTACCATCATTACCATATTTACCATTGTTTAACATGCTTTACATATTTTCCATGTTTACTATTATGTAACTTAGTTCAGTTTTCCATTTTTTGTTTACATTAGTATTGTAATATTTAAATTCTAATATTTATGACCTAATGTTTGCTTTTTTGATTTGAAGGATAATGATAGATCAATCAGTTGATCAACCAGATGATTCTGGAGATGATCATCATGATCATACCTCTAGTGAGGAACAGTCACATGCTCATCTTCATGTTCCCCAATCTTCCTCATGGGATCCCATAACGATAAAGAAGATTTCAATAGTTATTAAACATAGAGGAACACGTTTACCAAAATTATCACTTGCTCGTAGCCAGTACTAGAGGACACTCGTTGAGTTTGATGAGAATTACATTCCTGGAGGTCCAAATGAAAAATATTTTAAGCGGTTTGTATCAACTTAGGGTAAAAGAAAATTAATCATTTTATATGATGATTGGAGAAGTGTGGACAAAGAAATAATATCTCAATTGTGGGAGATGATTTTGGTAAGATATTTTTCTATTGTTGGTCTAATCTATAAATGTTTCTAGTATAATATGTTTTACCACTTATTTATCAGATGACATTTGATATTCCTAACATTGGAGGAGTTAGGAGGAAATGTTTATTGATTTCTACTAGGAGATGGAGATATTTCAAATCAACCCTCACATCTGATTTCATATTTGGTTATAGGGATCATGACAGTCTATGTCATATATATCCTTTCATAGATGAAGACACATGGAGACAATTTTTTGAAAGTAGAAGAAAATATTCATTTTTGGTAAGGGAAATGTAAACTTATATATAATTTCTTATATAAATGATCTTATTAATGCTTTTTTAATTATTTATTATTATTAATTTACAGAAAAAAAGGAAATCTCATTAAAATATACAATCTAAAAATGAATACCCTTATAGTTTATCTCCGGGAGGGTATACATTATTGGAAGAAAAAATAATGGTGGAAAATTTACAAAAACAGAGAGCTGAGTCTTCAAGCTTTGGAGAGGTTTCTCCTTTATCCCCTCCATCTAAACATATAAAATAGAAGAGAGATCAGATGGACAAAAAGGGGAAATATCTTTTAGAAGAATCGAGAATCGTAGCTGAGAGGATTATAAGATATTTATTTTATTTATTTAAGTTAATTATATTCTAATATAATTTGAATCATTGTAGAAATGTTCAATTAATTAATAGAGGATTATCTTGAGGATAAGAGCTCATAGGGGGTATTTACAGCTGCTGAGAGGCAAGATATTTTATCTGCAGCATTGGGAAAGCCCAAACACCCTAGTTTTGTATGAGGATATCTGATGGGTGTATTAGTAAGAAAATTGTTGTCAGGTTTTTCAACTTCTTTAATTGAGGGGGTTTATCAAAAAAAATTCCTTATAGGATGAAGTTCATAATATTAATGTGATGATGGAGAAAAATATTAGAGTGTCGGTACAGTCTATGTTTGTATACATGAAAAGACAATTTCATACTACAGCTCCCACTCCTCCACCTCCCCTTGAAGACCCCATTATTTATCCTCCACCTCTACCAGTAGATCCCACTCCCCCACCTCAGCCTGTGGACCCAATTTTTTATCCTACTCCTTCGCCGCAGCTTTCTACTTATTGTCATTTTTTTGTTGATGATCCTCACCATCATATAGTTGCATATGGGCTGGTATATTTTATAGGAGACACAATTCAACATCAATAGTTAGAGGTAAAGCATCATAGGGTCACTTTATATTATATTATAGATAGATCAACTCAATTACCATTACCTACAAATTAGGTGACAATAGTTGGACATAGTAATGGACACTTTTTAGTTTGTCCATCTAGACTTCTGCGACTCATTATCATAGAGGTATGTATGTTATAACTTTTATTTTATTTTTTATTAAAGTTGTTTTAACATTTGAAAAATAATATATTTTTCTATTTATTTTTACAAGAATAGTTCAAAGGTAAAGAAATATTGTATATACAACAACAAAGAAAAATGGCTATGACATCATATACAGATTCTAGTAGTCTTGACAGATTTTCAAGATATTCAATATTTTTGGTAGATCATTATGATTTTCCAGTGGACATTCAATAAATTTAGGGATTATGAAAAATGATATCATGGAGCTTGTTACTGGAGAAAATTTGGGCATCAACGTGGTACATATTTTTTCCATGTAAGTCTTAACACCTTTCCATGCATTATTTTTATTAAAAATGTATACTTATGTCTGTTTTGTATTAGGTGTCTTTATAACATGTGTGAGAAGAATGATCAGATATATTTATATAGATTTATGGACCCACATATGATTTCCCCTCAATCACATGCATTAGATAAGGAACAAATAACACTTTATATTACTAAAATATTTAAACATAATATAGTCATGCAGTATTGGATGATGACTTTTTGTGAGAGGTATGAAACATATATCTAGAAAAGTGTTCTTTATCTTTTAACATAAAAACCCACTAACCTTAAATTTTCTTTTATATCAGTGATCATTGGATGTTAGGTGTTTTTTTAAGGGAGAAAACACTTTATTGGATATGCTTATTCCATGGTGATGTGCGAGGAAGTTTTAATAATATATTGGAAAAGTAAGTTTCAATTTTTTTAATAGATGTTTATATTATAATGAATTTTAAACTTATACCATTCATATTATTTTATAAAATGGTATGGGAATACTTTCGAAAAAATACAAAGAAAAATAGTGCCAAGATCAAATATGTAAAAGTAATGGTAAAAATCCATTTATAATTTTTGATTTTTGATTTATTACATAAAAATTATATTTTGAATTGACACTCATTTAAATATAATTGTCATGAAAAACAAGGATTCGTCGAATTCAGATAATATATATTAATATTTATTTATGAAATAATTACAACTAGAACAATAATGGACTTTGACCAGGTTATATTTTCTTATAAACTTTTCCATAATATTTCATTTGATTTATTCATTATACATGTTAACTAATTTCCTTTTAATTTATATCTATTTTATGACCATCAAACCTATAGTGCTTAAGAGGTTAAACACTTACAAGTAGAATTTTTAAATTATTTTACAGGTTTTATTGGATTTTAGTTTGTTTGTAGTGTAAAATGTAATTTTCAATATTGTAATTGTAATTGTGTATTTGGTAGTTGATTTGGTTGGTTTTAGGTTTTTTTAGTTCAAATTGAATTTTTTTAATGTTATGTATATGAATGTTTTATTTTTCTTGGGTTCTTATTGTTTTGGTCTAGTTATAATGTTTTTCTCATATGGATTATGGTCTGGTTTTGGTCTATTTTTGGTCTAGTTTCTGCTTCTTTTAGGTCTACTTTTGCAGAGCATAGTAATGGTATTGCAGTTTTATTAAAAAAATTGTTTTCATATCGGTTATTTTATAACTGACTTAATAAATTCATGTGTATATTTTATTACTTCGGTTATTACATAATCGATGTCATATATCCTTTTCCATATAGGTTATTTAGGAACCGGCATGAAAAAACCCTTCAGAGGCTTGATTTATCATGTTGGTTGTTTAATAACTGACATGGTATATGGTTTACTACGTCGGTTTTTAAATAACCAACGTCATTAATCGAGCCTCTGAAGGGTTTGTCACATTGTTTATTTAAGAACCAATATGAAAAACCCTTCAGAGGCTAGATTTATTATGTCAGTTATTTAGAAATAGACGTAATAAACTATATACCACATTGGTTATTAAAAACTCGATGTGATAGATCGAGCCTCTGAAGGTTTTTTCATGTCAATTCCTAAATAACCGACGTGAAAAACCCTTCAGAGTAATTATTTATCATATCGGTTGTTTAATAAATGACGTAAAAACTATATACCATGTCGGTTATTAAATATTCGATGTGATAAATCAAGCCTCTTAAGGGTTTTTCACATCAGTTATTTAGGAACCGACGTGAAAAAATATTATAATTTATTATTTTAATTTTGGTTTTAAAATAACTGACGTAAAAAATAATATTTATAACGTCTCACTTAATAATGTTGGCTAAAAACTGATGTAAAAACTAAAAAAAATGACGTAAAAACATTTTATTCACTAGTTTATTTAGACTTTCTTCCAATGTTTTTCAAAAGAAATATTTTTACATATTTTCCATATATCATTTTTACTTTCTTTACAAAAGAAAAAAGGAATGTTCTATTTTAACATATATGGCATCAATATAATTTCCTATCACCATAAAAATTATTTTGAATCTATATTACTTTATAATATTCCATTTTTTAATTAAATAAAAACCCTCTTTCACATTATTCTGGGTATTCTAACTTTGAATATGGGGTGTTTTTCAAAAGGGTATTTTGAAATCTGAAGGTGTTTTACATATGGGTTAAAATGTGTTTTACAAGAGCTTTGTGAAGATAATGTACAAGATAAAATTATTTTATTCATGATATGTTCATTTTACATTCATTATTATTGGGTGATATTGGTATATCCCTCTAATTCATTGGTGAATGATAATGTTCTTCAGGTAATTGTGTTGGAAGTTGACTGTAATGGTTATTCCAAATGTATGGGTTCTTATATGGGTTATATGAAGATGATATACCAAGGAACATACATAACTTTTCTATAATTGAAAAAAAAAATCATCTAAATAATTTTATTTCAAAAGGTAATCTAATGATATTTTGTTTTAAAGGAAATCGTATTCCCTTTTAAGGTAAAAAAGTTATTTTTTAAGGAAACATTTTACATGGGTCCTTATCTTTTCTTTGAAACCCCCATGATTATGATATTTCATTTATGTCTTTTTGTAAATTTTTTTATGAAAACATTTTGGTATTAATGTTTATTCATAGTGTATGTAAATTATTATTTGAGGTTAAGGTTAAATATGTTAAAGGAAAAATCTTTTTTTATTGCATGGTTTTAAAATAGACTAATGAGTTTCTTTCATTTTTATGTCCCTTACTGATATTTTTATGATCATCCAATGTTTAAAAAAATAAAATATTTTAAGGATTACTAGGAAAAAATAATAAGTCATGGTGAAAATAAATAATATTTTTCGTAAAATTCAAACATTTATCTTTTTAAATATTTTTATTGTGGAAAAAATGGATAGTAAGAGGAAGTTTCCAACTTATATTATATGGGTTTGTTATATAATAGTGATGACCTAATTCTATATAAATATAAACCTAAAAAGAGAATATAAAATAAATAAAGTGAATTACATTATAAATAATCATTTTATGGATTTTTTAAGGCTAGGTCCTTATAATTGGAGGTATAAGAAGAAATAAAATGAAATTGAACAATTAAGTATTATACCTCTTCTTCAGAAAACTTTTTTTAAGTTTATACTTAAATCCTTCCTAGGTATATTTTATGATAAAACAAGGGACATCAAGATGTGGGTATTGATTTAATTAAGTTATTTGGACAAGTCTTTTCCAAAGTTAAAGGATTTTGAAGTGTGGATAAAATAGGAGAGGAGGTGTCCTTTTATAAGTGAGGGGAGGGGCACTCTTAGAATTATATAAAGTATTAAATTAATATAAATGAATTTTCATGGGAAAATTGATCCAAAATGATATAATTAAAATTTAGAATGAGGATGAGATGAAATAATCTTATAAAATTAAATTTATAAATGGTTTGGTTATGTTTTAACCCTTATTTTTTAGTCTTAACCCCCGGTTAACCCATTTTACAATTAACTTTAGGGGTTAATAAAGTTAATATAAATAAAAAAAGTGACCCATAAATCAACCATGGATGATATTTTTTACAATATTCCATTCAATTGGAAAAATAAATTATTTTTTATGAAATTTAAATCATTTAATTAAATATTTTTATTATAAAATATCATTAAAGTCATTTTTTAAAATACATGAGATATTTTAATACAATATGTATCTAACTCATTCCAAATGGTTCTAAAATTTTATGGATTCAAATATAAGAAAGATATGGTTTAAATATAATTGACCATTACAACTTTTATAGGTTTTTATATCATTTTAGAACTTCTATTTTTTATTAACAAATTGGCTAACCAATTTTAACCTTAACTACGATAATGAATTTTTTAATATTAAAGGGTTATAAGTTTAATTATAATTTAAAAATAAGATCAAAAATGTAAAATGGATTATATTTCATACCAATTATAATTATAATTGTACTCTTTCTTAATTTTTATGTATTTTAAATAATTTTTAAAAATATTATTTAACATAAAACACTATTTATGTCATTTTAAGAAATATTCACATAATTTGGTTTTGAAAATAACGTGAAAGAAATGGAATTATAACATAAAACTTTTAAAAATCTATAATATGTTATATTTATCTTTAAAAATAATGTTGAACTTTAAATAACCCAAAAAATATTACTTTTAGTGTCTTTATAATCTTATACTTGATTTGTTTATTGTATGCACACGCATTATGTCAGGGTTGCATAAGCATTTAAGCTAATTATTTCACCACTAAAAATTAAAAATAAATTAAAGTGATGAAAAATATTCATTAATATTTAAAATAATAATTAATAACCAAACATAAGTTTTTTTATAACTATCAAAAAAATTCATATACATTAAAAGCAAGAGTAACATTTTTTACTTTATATTTACTTAAAATCATATATGTTATTTTCAAAGAAAAATGGCTCAAAATTTCCGTAAATTTGAATATTAGATAATTATGGTTGAACCTAAATCATAAAATATATTAAATTAAATTTATATGGTAATTTGAAGTCCTTATCATATTATTTCTAACCTTAATTATCTGATTTTCCCTTATCGAGGTGATAATATTTACTAAGGTTACTATTCATAATGAAAAAAAATAAAAGCTACCTATTTACCAAATTTGAACCACATGATTCCAAATATGGAATAAATTTTTAAAGATTCAATTTAAATAATTATAATAAAAAAAATTAATATAAATTTTTTAAAAAAATGAAAAATATTTTTTTAGATAAATGTGTTTTTAAGCCAAAAAACATATAGTAAAATCAAGTAAAATTATAATTTCTTCATGTAATTAATTAAATTATATATAATTAGATAATAATTTGGTTTTTTAAGATCAAATTTAATTAATAATTATACTTTTAAATGAAATGAAAATATAATTTTACAAAAAAATTGATATTCTCACTATTCACTAAAAAATTAATCTTTTTAAAAAATATTAAATTTTTACCCTAAGATAATTTTGATATTATGATTTAAAAAATGATATAATTTTTATCAAATTAAATTTTTAAAATTTCTATAAATTAATTATAATATTTTATCACAAATATCATTAAAACCCTTTTTAATGATAACAAATTTTTGAAGAATAAAATGAATTTACTAAAGATTGAGTGCTTATTTCCTAAGAATTAAAAAATACATTGGTATTGTGTGAGAAATTTATACATAAATTTAATAATAAAATTAATCTTATCTATACCTTCCAATACAACAGTTAAGTTTCAATAGTCATTTAAATAATAATATTCCATATCCTATTTAAGCTTTGTGTTTCATAGCCTATACACTATTGAAAATAGTCTTTCTTTTAAAATGTAAAAATATTAAATTCTACCACCATTAATAAATTTATTATTTGGAAGTTTTGAATTGGTCTTATTAATCAATTTTTGGAAATTTTAAAATACTTCTGTTGAAATCTCACATCATAAAAAGTGTTAACAAAATTTCTTCTTGAAAAGGGGGAAAGTGAAGTAAAAATATCATCTAAAATAAAACATAAATAAGTTTCAAAATAGGATAAAATCAATTGTAAGTGAAAATATATAAATGTTTTCTAATGGTATAAGAATATTTCAAGGAGTTAATTTAAGAAATAAAATTAAAATTATCAGTTAAGAACTATAACTCTTCTTTGGATAACCTCTTTAGGTTTATAATAAAAGCCTTTATAGGTTGATTTTCTAATCAATCCAGGAATTCTAGTACAAGGGAATTGATTTAAGGAAGTTATTTGGGTAAGTATTTTCTAAACCAAAATTATTTTTTAAGTATGAATAAAATAAGAGAGGATATTCCCATTAATAAGTGAGGGAAGAGTAACTCTTGTAATTATTTAAAGTATTAAATTAATATAAATTAATTTTCATGGGAAAATGAATCCAAAATAATATAATTTGAATACAGTATGACTCTGGGTCTAAATACCATAATATAATAAAAGTTTAATAAGTTTGGGTTATTTTTTTCCCTTATATTTTAGTTTCAATCCCATATTAACCCTTATAATAATTATTGTGATATCTATGTTTTTTTTAGTCTTTAGGGTCAATAAAGTTATTGTAAAAATAAAATCAATCCATAAATTGACCATGGTTGATATTTTAAACCATATCATATTTAATTTTAAAAATATTGGATTTTTATCAATTTTAAATCATTTAATAAAAATATTATTTATTATAAAATATTATTAATTTTATTTTTTTGAAATACATGGAATACTATAATATAATATATGTCTAACTTGTGTAGAATGGTTCAAAAATTTCATGGAATCAAATATAAGGATTATATGTTCTATATAATTAAACAATCAAAATTTCACAAGTTTTATATCATTTTAGACCACATATTTTTTATTAATCCACTAGTCAACCAATTTTAATATTAACTATGGTAATGAATTTTTAAAAATTAAAGGGTTTTAATTTTAATTATAAGTTTAAAATTAGATAAAAAATGTCAAAAATATTATATTTTATATAATTTAGCATCATAATTTTTATATTTACAATTTTTTTATTTTTAAATAATTTAATGAAATATTATTTAACAAAAAATATAATTAATATCATTTTAAGAATTATTCACATAATTGGACTTTCAAAATAACATGAAAGAAATTGAACTAGAATATAAACCTTTAATTTTTTTTAATATTTTATATCTATCTTTAAAATTCATGGTCCACTTCAAATAACTCAAAAAATATTACTTTTAGAGTTTTTAAAATCATTTACTTGATTTTTTTACTATGTCCACAAGCGTTGTGTCGATATAGCATAAACATTAAAGGTAATTATTCTGTCACTAAAAATTGAAAATAAATTATAATAATAAAAAATCATTTATATTTAAAATAATTATTTATAATCAAACATGATTTATTTTTATCACCATCACAAATTTTTATATATATTAATACGAAGAGAGTGGCATTTACTACTTTATATTTATGTAAAATAATATATAAGTCATTTTCATAGAAAAATGGAATTAAATTTACATTAATTTCAATATTGAATTATTATGGTAAAACACCACTCATAAAATATATTTTAGGAAAGTTTTAAGGTAATTCTTTGTCCTTATAATATTATTTTTGACCATTAATTACGTGATTCTCCCTTATTGAGGTCACAATATTTACTAAGGTTACTATCAAAAATAAACGAAAACAAATGGGAACTATTTTAAAAATTTAAAACTAATGATTTAAAATATGGAATCTTTTTTCAAGATTAAATTTATAAAATTCGTAGGAATCAATTTTAATGTAAATTCATAAAACTCAATGAAAAATAGTTTTTTAGAAAAGTGTGTTTTTATGACCAAAAATGAACATATACAAAAATAAAGTACAGTAATAATTACTATATAATTAAATATATTTTATCTAATTAAATAATATTTTTGATACATTAATATAAAATTGAAAGAATAATGGGACTTATAAATGAAAAGAAATTGCAACTTTACAAAAAAATGATATTTTCACTATTTATTGAAAACTCAAACTTTTCAGAAAAAAATCAAAATATTTCACCCTAATATAATTTTGATATAATAATTTTAAAAATGATATAACTTTTATCAAATAAAATTTATAAAATTTCTATAAATTAATTATAATATTTCCTCATAAATAGAAATAACCGACATTTTGAAGAAGAAAAAATGAAGAATAAAATGACTTTACTAAATATTGAGTGCTTATTTCATAAAATTTAATCAATAAATTTTGGTTATGTAG
The DNA here is from genome assembly GCA_963277665.1 of Viscum album. NCBI lineage: Eukaryota > Viridiplantae > Streptophyta > Magnoliopsida > Santalales > Viscaceae > Viscum > Viscum album. Next base: position 817,491,799 of record OY728146.1, on the reverse strand, counting down.
GACCCTTATACATATATTTCATAATATGATTAATCCTATTCATACCCACCATTTTTATGACTAGGTTATAACTTTCATATTTAAATACTAATATTTCATAGTTTTTTTAAACTCAATGCTCTGTATCTTATATGATAATGAACAATGTATTTATTTTAAAATATTAGGATATTACATTGTACCCCATTTAATAAATTTAATCCTTTTAATTTTAACCCTATTTTTTAATCAAAGTTTTGACATTTTAATGTACCTTTGTTGAAATCCCACATCATAAAAATAGTTAACAAAACTACTTCTTGAAAATAGGGAAATGGAAATATTAAGGTCATCTAGAATAACACGTAGTTAAGTTTCCAAATATGATAGAACTAGTGGAAAGTGAAAATATAAAAAATTTTGGGAAAAAATAATGTCCAAATAATTATTGAGAGTGATAAAGATAACTGATAAAACTAAAGTGAATGATCATAAAAAATACAATGGTCATAAAACCATAAATCAGTGAGATTTGAAAAGGACCATCAACTCATCGGAAATGATGGTAATAAGATAAAGAATTTTTTCAGTATCCTTTTCCTAGATTCAATTGATTAATTTACCATATATACAAATAATATAATAAAACATACTTACTTGATAAGTATAAGTTCATCCTTCAATAAATTTCCACCATAATCTCAGCTTTTGCTCCAAACGATGAGTATTCAAGTTGAATTTCTCATACCTAAAACACTAAAATCGAGTAAATAATCTTTAAAAGTATAACAACGTATTCCTCATATATTTAGAAATTAACTAAAACCAAAATGGTTAAAACATTTTATGATAATTCCCAAAATGAATAAACCTTTATATGATGAAATTAAACATTAATCTCTAAAGTATCAACAATAACACCCAAAGTTATACTTACATAATTTGATGAATAACTAACCATAACATTCTTCCAAGTATTCCCAACCATGTTTGAAACCCGAAAATTAGAAGTATTTGACAAATTAGACCTCCAAGTTTAATTTAAAAATTATCTTAAATTAACATTATTCAATCATAAAGTAATACACCAAAAAATGTATATACCATAATCATATAATCTTTAAAAATATGATAATAATTTCCTCAAATAACTAGAATCTTCATAAATCATGTTTAAATTATACATGATTCCAAAATATAATTCAACTTTTATTCCTCAAATAATGTTCCATAATATTCTATTTACCTTAATCATATAATGATTCCGAAAATTAAAGTGACCTTATTCTAAAAAAACATTAATCGCTTGATCACCAAATCAATTTTCAATCCCGTGGTTATCTATACTAGGATTAGGCCTTAAACAATCTGTACATTGAATATTTATAAAATAATTCACTTTCATTCATTTAGAGGATCTTTTCAGGTTTATATTTTTAGATAATTAGTTCATAACCCATACATAACTAACCCATACAATACATGTTGGACACTTCTTCTTAGTATCTATTTTTTTCCTACAATAAAAAAAATTAAAAAGAAATATATTTTCTTTTTATGAAAAATCTTTATGATTTTCAACTTGGATTATTCATTTTTCCTAATCATCCTAGAAACCTATAAAGATCATTTAAAAATGTTATATGAGTATAAAAATCATAGTAATAGACATAAAAAAAATAAACTCATTAATCCATTTTAAAACCATGATATCATAAAAAGATTTTTCATTTTAACATAATAAACTTTGAGATAAAATAACCATTTACTTACACATGAAAATATCTTTATAACCCAAAGTTTTTCATAAAATAATTTTCAATAAAACATAAAGGTAGAATCATAATCCTGAGGGTTTCATAGAAAACATGAGAACCCATAAAAAACGGTTTCTTAAAAAACATACATTTTTCCCTAAATGGGAATAATATTTCAACTAAAAAATGATCATTATCTTACCTTTTAAAAGAAAAAAAATTCCATTAAAAATCATTGAAAATAATATAAAATTCATGTAGGTTCCTTGGTACATAATATTTATATAATCCTTACAAGAACCCTTATAAAAACCCTTATAATTTGAATAACCATTACAGTCGACTTACAGCATAATTCTTAAGAGAAAATAATCATTAACCCTCACATTGGAGAGATATACTAGACTCATCCAATCATAAAAAATTTACAAGGTTTATATAATTAATAAAAAAAATTAAGATTTAACATTTTCATTATAAATCCCTAGAAAAACTCTTTTGAACCCATATATAAACCACTTTTAGATAATGAAATACCATTTTCTTTAAAAAAACATTTCAAAACTAAAATACCAAGAACAAATGGAAGGAGGTTTTTTATTTGAATAAAACATGTAATATTATAAAGGAATCCAAATATAAAATAATGTTTGTGGCGGAGGGAAAATTTGTTAATGCCTCATATGTTAAAACAAAACATTCCTTTTACCTATCATAAAGAAAGTCAAAACGGTATGTATAAAGTATGTAAAAATATTCCCTTGAAAACCTTTTAAATTAAGTAAAAAGTGGCATAAAATTACATTTATAATTTATTTATTTACATGTAAAAATTATTTTTAAGAATATGGACAAGGAAGAAAGATATTTAGAAAATAATACTTTAAAACATTTAAAAAGAGGCTTTTAATGTAAAGTGTCCTTTGCATTGATTCTGAATCATCACATACAGTCCTTATCTTAATTAAAAATAAAATTATGTTAATTATTTACCTGATTAATAACATTTTTCAATTTTTTATTCTTTTTAATTTGTTTTTTACCAAGTTATATATAATTAATTTTTCAATTAAGTTCACGTCCGATGTTTGGAAGATATTTGACTCATATGTCCAAAATGACTTAGATAGGTTGATTATGGTCAATAAGTTCATTGTTCTATCATATACAAAATTATAATCATGATATAATTATCATTTATATATAGTAAATTTACTTTTAAAACCAACCATTAAAGTTGGTTATGAAAAATTAATTATGTTACAATCATAGAGATGGTAGGTCATACATATGCATGAGTAACGTTTTCATTTTTCAATGATCATGATAGAAAAAAGGTCAAGATTATTTTATGTTTTAATAATTATTATTATATAATAAATATTTTTATTTTTATTTTAATACACTTATATATAGTATCTATGTGATGTCGTTATGAAAAATGAATCGCATCGCTTCGTGGATGTGGTAGTCCACACATACGCATAAATGATGTTATAATTGCTAAATGGATATAAAGGTATGAAAATAGATAAGTTGTTATATTTAAATATTTATAATTATGTAATTAATTTCATATATATACATTATATCCATAATTATAACCATCCCTTATAGGTGGTGATGGAAAACAAAATTTCATTGATTCGCAATGGGGTAGTCCGTTGTACACAAAAACAATGGTGTCATTTCCCATTTGATATAATAGTATATAGATATAGGTTATGTAATTAACATGATAACATATAAATATATGGAATATAATAATATTATTTTTTTCATCATGGTTTATGAATATTTTAAGGTGGTAGAAGGATAAATAAAATGAAAATTATCGATTAAGAATTATTTCTCTTCTTCAAACAACCGCTTTAGGTTTATACCTGAAGCTTTATTAGGATTGTTTTAAGATCAAAAAAAATGACTCTAATAAATATTTATGGATTTAAGTAATGTATTTGGTTAGGTCTTGAATGAAATAAAATTATTTTTAGTTTTAAAGAAAAGAGGATAGTAGGTTCCCTTTTATAAGCGATGGGGAGGGACGCCCTTGGAATTACTTAAAGTATAAAATTAATATAAATTTATTTTCATGGAAAATTTGATAAAAATGATATAATTAAAATATATGATGAGTATGAATTGGAATAATCTCATAAAATAATATTTTCATAGTTTTTGTTTATGTTTTCATTGAAATCTTTTGGTTTTAACCCCTCGTTAACCCTTTTGACAATTGCCATGATATCAATGTTTTTTTACTCTTTAGAGGTCAAGAATGTTGTTATAAATGAAAAATTAACCCATAAATATATCATGGTTTATATTTTAAACAATATAAAATTAAATTTTCTAAATATATTATTTTTATAAATTTTAAATCATTTAATAAAATATTTTTCATTATAAAATAACATTAATGTCATTTTTTGGAAACACGTGAAATATTATAATATAATATGTGTGTAACTCATCTAAAATGGTTCATAAAATTAAATTTTTTTGTTTATAAGAAGTATATAATCTTTATATAATAACCCAATCAAATTTTTAAAGGTTTTTATATCTTTAAAAATATTATCTTTTGGATTAAACCATTGGTTAACCAATTTTAACCTTAATTATGGTAATGATTTTTTCAATATTAGAGGGTTATAATTTTGATTATAAGGTGAAGTTTGGATAACTAATGGAAAAGGGATGAAATTTTAGACCATATATAATCATAATTTTCCTCTTAAAAGATTTTATGATTTTAAATAATGTAATAAAATATTATTTTAACATAAAATACAATTTATATAATTTTAATACAAATTCACATTATTTGACTTTGAAAACAACATGATAGTAATTCAATTTGAATATATTCCTTAAAAAATATTTAATATGTTATATTTATCTAAAAAATCATTTTAAACATTAAATAAACTACAAATATTTCTTTTAGAGTTTTTTAAAATTACTTTTCTGACAAAGTCCCCTTGAGGTTGTGGGATCACTTCCCATTCATCATCATCATAATCAATACCCAATTATTGAAAGACCCCAAAGCACCCTGATAAAGGAGGGGTGAATTAGGGTATCAAATTTTTCATTTAAAGTGGTGGATCTTGTTCCCACATTGGTAGGAACTTGTTAAACCTATCTAATCAAATCGTGTTGTAATTTTTTTTTGACCAAATCCCTTTTTTAAAATTTTCAAAATAAATGATTTATGGTTAAGTGGGAACCTTACAAAATTCCATATTCAAAATTAAAAACATCCCAAAAACCCACATTCAACATTCAAAACAACCCACTGAGAATTTCACGTTAAAATTTCAAAATTTGAATTCTAGAAGCACTTCCCTAGCCCTACGCCTTACCCGAATCCAGGCCGCATGACCCCAATACATCATCATCACCGCTACTCATCGACATTGACACCATCATCACCAAAACCATCACACCACACCAGTAACACTAAATCATCACGGAAGCTCGAAACTTGAGCCAAAAACTGATCCACCCCAAACCATAATCACCAAAAATCAAACAGATACTTCACCAGAATCGTGTGTGATGACAATAGGTCACCGGAACGAAACACATTATTTTTTTATCATCAAATAACAGTTATGAAATCAAAATCATATCAGAAGACTCTAAATCTTTTGAATAAACTCCATCAGAAGCATAAACACCTCCAAAGCTTGTTGATGCCTCTACAACATATAAACCGAAGAGGAAAACGAACCAAGGAAAGGCCCATGAAAGACGAAGATCCAGAAAATATCACCAAACCATAGATTCATCAAAATATTGCCATGAACTAAACCAGCTCCTCCCAAACCATAAAAAACTGAAAAAAAACAAAAAAATATAAGAACAAAACTAGTCCAGCAGAAGGAGACATGCCGTCCAAATCACGTCCCCGCCGACCTGAATACACACGAAGGCCCTGGAGAATCACCCACCATCAACACTGGAGACAAGGAGGATCCCTATGCAACTGGATCTGGGAACTTGGTCATGGACCGGCACTACGTCTCCAAGGGGAACCCTATCCTGAAAGAAAAGAATCGAGTGATGAGGGATAGAAATGGTGGAAATGGGACGACCGAGTCCACGAAGCCACCGCAGCAGAGGAGTGCCTCTAGATCTCACCGAGCGCAGGGAGGACCGCTGCGTCAACCTGAGCCGAAGGAAGTGGCGATGAGAGGGAAACCCTAAGGCATTGTTCCCCTTACAGGTCATCCTATCCAATCTTGTTGTAATTATACATTCACATATAGAGATACACCAAAACTATTTTACGTGGTTCACCACTAAGGGGTAGTATAAGTAGAATATGCGGAAAATGTGTCGTTCATAGCTAAATATACTATGATTCACTAGTTATTATGGAATACAAAAGTTCATACATAGTCACTTTGTGTGAGGGACACTGCCTTTACAAGATTTTAGGGACAACACGCCACCTCCCTCAGAACACTTCCGTCAACTCCCCCACGTTCACTTATTTGGGTGAAGTCTTACTTATCTTAGCAACCTAAAGGTCACTTTAGTATATTGAAATTTAAGTATTTTTCCCTAACTATCATGAGACTCTTCTCGCACCATAGTCCTGTGTTGATGAAAATGAAATCACAGTTCAATGGAACCATATTTTCAACACTACTATTCGAGAAGATCCTAGAATTCATAAAACCCCCTTTATATTCAATGAAATACCATCCTTCACAAACTCACCCACTTTTATAAAGATCCCAACCAATAAGAAGCTCACAAACATTACAGAATAAATTTTCTTCATGAATCTCACTACCATTCTCAAAACACTATGTCTTCATGAAACTATCATAACTCAAAAAAATTGGCATTAGTTAATAATTAACCAGTATTTTCATAATGATCAAGATCACATAGAATTCTAAATTAACGAATCTCCAAACCTTTATGATATCAGAGAAGTTTATCCTTTTCTACAAATCTTTTCATGTCATGTAAAGTGGGTGTGGATGCCTATTTATAGGCACAGCCTTTTGAAAATCTCCCATGTTCCCTATAGAATTTTTATAAACCTCTTTAGTCATGCTCACGAAGATCTTTTATTCACAAATCTCTAGTGAAATTTAACCCAATTTTGAAGCCTCTCATAGTTGTGAAGATTTATCATCACTCCATCGTGAATTCACGAGGATTTTTTTTTATTATCCACATTATCATGAAGCCCAACCTTCGTGAAAACCAATCTTCATGAAACTCATGAACTTACCATATTTAATAATATTTAATCCTAGAAAACCAAATTCCAAGAAGCTTTCTCCTTCCTCTATATTTTGAGACCAAATTTTTTTAAAACACTGGGAAATGATGATGCCTTCAACACTCTAGCCATATTGTACTATAAAATCACTTTCCTTGAAAACTCCCTGATAAAGACAGTCTGTATTGAAAACAAACCCAAAATAGACTCTATTTCTAGCTATGAAAGGCCTTGGTTACAACAAGTGTCAGATTTTAAATGAAACATATTTATAAAGCATAGATTCCTGATTATGAATCTAGTAAGATAACTCTTAAAAAATTTCATATATTTTTAAATTATTTTTAGAAAGGAAAATAATTACATATCTAATAATCATATACAAAGTTATATTAAAAGAAATATGTTCTTTTATAAATATTATAGTAATAAAAAATTAATGGGTATCACTTGTAAAATAAACCTAAACAAATGATTTTCATAACATATATATAATTTTAATGAGAAACATGGAGTATGGTTTCAAAATTCATGTAATCATGAATTACATCCATGAAATAAAAAAGAACATTTTATATATAAAATATTAATTTTAACACTATTTAAAACATCCTTGAAATCCTAAATCATTTAAAACAAAATTCATTTACCTAAATAAATTCTTAACAATAATTCTTTTAAACATTTAAAAAACTATTGTAAAAGGAACATTTATAAACCAAAATATATTTTTATTTTCATAGTAAATAAACATCTTCTAAATATTAAAAATAGAAGCATTAAAATAATATCCCCTTACAAGAATGGGTTTTGTAATCTTGAAATAAAAATCATTTTTTTACTTATAATAAGGGTTTTTGAAAACCATGAAATAGAAGTTCCAAACAAGTTCCACTTACCTTAAACCTTGTGATGAAATTGATCATTTCTCAAGAAGTTTGCTTAATTTGAAGAAAAGTCCTTAGAATTCACTCCCCTATCACTAAGAAATAATAATTTTTTTTGAGTATAGAGTTATGGTATGGTGTATATATAAAATAAATTGAGTAATTTTTATCTTTTATAAAAAACATCAATTTATAATTAAAATATTAAATGTCTTTTTGAAAACTTACTAGTTATACTCCTAACAAAAAAAATTGGGTTTCCTCTAGAATAGTTGAGATGATGATTTTTTTGAAGAATCTCCCATGATAAAATTACTACTATAGTGATAATATATTTATAGAATATCAATTGAGGGATTAAAGATGGTGATAGAGTATTGAAATCAAAAACCAAATACTGTGATTATATATTGCTACATTTAATGATATGTATTCAATTTATTAAACTATATTGTTTATCATCTACACCACATTATTCTTTCTAATTAAAATATATTTAACCAAAATTATCCAAAAATGTTTTAATTCTATGTTAAATATCAAATAATTTTTCTATCATATCACTATAACTATATAAGGTCATCAAGGTCTAGTGTTTCAAAATGATATATATATATATACATAGAATTATCCATAAGGATTTGGAAATATATATATAATATAATTCATGAAAACAAATAAATAATTAAATTGATTTACTATTAACTTTACTTGGGTTGTCACCTCGCCCCCTTCTAGAAATTGCATCCTGGAAATTTTATTCATTAATTAAACAAGTGGTGATATTTATCCTCATAGAATTCTCTTATTCATATGTTTATTCTTCAACCATATATTTTTTCCAAAAAAACTTAACTTGATTAATTACCATATTCCAAAATATTTTCTCTTTATAGTAAAGAATATACACTTGTTGTTACACATATGAAAAATTTGCTTCCAACTAAACTACTTCAAGGATCAAAATATGAGATGAACCTGGAAAGTATTTTATTAATAGTGAAACATGAAATATTTCATGTACCTGAGATAAACATATAGGAAATGATACTCAGTAAGAAACTGATCCAACTTTATCTGAGATTTTATATGGTCTAATGAACCTTGAAATTAAATAACCATTTTTACCAAAATACAAAACACTTTTCCATAGATTCACTTTAAGAAAAATATAATCGACTACCTTGAAAGAAATATATTTCCTCCAGTTAACTATATAAGTTTTCTACCTACTTTTATTCTTTAACAACCCAAGTACTTATAAAATAATTTGTTTTCATTCTAGAATTAAATAATGGTATTTATAGAAATTAATAAATCCATACAAATAGAATTTTAACCTCACATATGAAAGTATAAGTAAAATTTATTTATATTATATGTGCAAATATGGTATATTTATAGCATGTAATAAGTAAATAAATTTTTAGAAAATGATAAATTAAGTGTTGGTATTTTTTTGAAACATAAATATTTATTCACAATTTTATAATTAATATAATGATTTAAAAGAAATTTTATTTTAATTAAATAGATTCATAAATTAATATTTTGTTTTCATATGATTATAATATAATCATATGATACTTGGATTAATTTTTCAAATTGTCATAAAATCAGTTATAATTTTAAAATTGGTATTTTTTTATTAAATAATTATTTCAATTAAAAATAAATTTCTCATATTTAGAGAATTATTTTCATAAAATAGGGTTAATTTTTTTAATTCTACACATTGAAAATTTATTTGGGTTAATTTTTATGACTTTTCTGAAATAACTGAATTTTTTTGAATAGTAAAATGTGGTAATTTATGGTATATATACATTATAAGTTAAAAAATATTCCTTAAGTCATCAATGATGTAATAACCATAGTATCTAAATCCCATGAATTATTTTAATATATATTTTAAAATTCTCAAAATATTCATAGTTTTGAGACAAAATAATAAACTAATAAATATAATAATAAGAAAACACCCATCTCCTCCACTATAAATACCACCCATCACCACCTCTTCTACTCACAAATAAAATCCTTGTAGGTTTTTTAATTTCTTCTAAATTACCTTCCCATGGTCCATATCCATTTCCACGACCTTCTGGTCTCACCAAAAGACCAAAACCAAGTACCTTAAAGAGGTTCTCAAGGATAAGAATTCAAGAGGTAAAATCCTCTTTCGTTTTCTTTTATTTTCTTTTCAATTTATTTTAATTTCTTTTTTATTCTATTTTACCCTAATCCAAGTGAAATTATAACTCAATTATCATAAATATATTATAATGTTATTTTTTTAAAATTAATTTCCATTAGAAAGCCTCTCCTCTTTTCCTATTATTTTAAAAATGAAAACATTGTCTATGATGTGTCAATTTACTATCATCATGGATGATGTGTTTTAATTTTTTTTAACACCTTCAAGGCTGGTCATAAAACTTTTATAATGGTTAAATAAAATTTTATTACACATATTATAAGTTATATAATGTTTTGGAACCAATGTATAATCTTTATATTAAATAAAATTATATAAGTTTGTGATGTTCGTAAAAACTGCCAAAATAAATTAAATCATTTTCATTAATGTTTTATCTAATGAATCATACTCATTTCAGAAAAAAATGATAGATGGTATCATTTAAAATTATGGAAACATATTAATACCATATCTTTTTACTTTTGTAGTTTTTTTTTATTCAACAAGAAAATCCATAATGAACCAACCATGGAAACCATGAAATAAATGCACTTGAAACAATGAAAATAACAAAATATTATTAATAAATGGGTGGAAAGATGTTATAAGAAGATAAAATAAGGAATTATCAATATGAATATGGTTCTATAATATATTAATAACACTCTTTAAACTATTATACAAGAGTTTTTAAAACATATTAATGAAGTCGAACCTGAGGTAAGGGACTTTCCTTTAAAAAAACATCTTTTATATTTCTATTTTTACAAAATTCAAAATAATGTTTTTATGATGGAAGTATTAATGTTTTATGATTATGTTATGTTTATCAGGAATTTTTTATGATTAATAGTTAGACCTATATATCACTCTGATTAATTGGGTATGTTTATGTTGGAAGTTGACTGTAATGGTTATTCCAAGTTTAACTGTGATGGTTACAACATAAGGTAATCATGAAGGTTACATTGTAAGGTAGTCATGAGGGTTACAAATAATACAGTAATTGGGAGGGTTACAACATTAAGTAAGTAATTCCCTATGTTAAATTTATGTGTTTATTTATGCTTTCAATGTTTTATGGAAATCTCTTGTTTTCACAAGTTAGGTATATTATATTTTATTAGTGAGAACTATGTCTTTGAGAAAATAATTTCATATGTTTATGAGTATTCATGGACTAAAACTTTACATTATTTTATGTCCCTTACTGGTATTTTTGTGATCATTCCAAGTTTTAAAATGGTTTTTAAAGGGTTTAAGTATGGTTAAGATAAAATGATAAGCCAAGATGAATGTTGTGAAGATTTTTCAAGAAAATATTTCATGTTTTATTAAAAACTTTTGTATTATAAAGGAAATGGATATTATTTTAATATTAACCACTTTTTATGATTTTGGGTTGATATGTATAAATTATATCCTAATTATATAAAACCCTAAACTTAAAATATATTTTTGAATGTAAGAAAGTGAATTATAAAAGAATTAACTAGATTATGTAATGTTTAAGGCTAAGACCTTATAGTTGATATCAGAGCATGATTTACATAAATTTAGGGGTTAGGATTATGTTAATAGAATACCAATAAATTATTTTAACCTTATTTATAATTTTAAATGATATAGAATTTTAATATTACCATGTCTCTTTGTCCAATATATGTCTGTTTAGAATGGTTTTCCACATAAGAAATAGGGAAGTTGAAGTAGAAAGGCATGGAGTGTATGATATCTTTTTCAATATGCAACCTAGAATAATGGGAATTAGAACCAATCACTTTGTGATAGTAATAGATCAGTCGATGTAAGATGTAAATAGTAGTGGAATCCATTCAAGAGAATAACCAGAGTTACCACAAAGGAAAATGAAAATAGTGTAACATTTTATGAGGAAACACCCTTTTGATTTCAATGGATCTTATAAACCATTGGTTGTCGAAGGGTAGATTAAATCCCTTGAAAATATATTCTATGTCATGGGGTGTTTATATAATCAAAATTTTATTATTTTTATTTATCTTTTTGAGGTTGAATCTGATGAGTGGTGGTCAATGTTCAAGAATATCAAGGATCACAAGGATTTTGATGCCATGGAATGGGATGAATTTAAGAATATTTTCTTTAAAAAATATTTTCCTGAGGTGTTTATACTTAGGATGGAAAATCAATTACTTGAATTGAATCAAAAGGAGGAATATTTAGTGGTCTTGTATGAAGTAAACTTGACTTGATTGGAAAGGTACATTCTAAATCTTATTTGGGATCTTGATAATAAAATTAATCATTTTTACTCAGGATTGAATCCAAGATATCGGAGGGCATTGGCCTCCCATGAATTAAAAAGCTATGATAAACATATTTTATGTGCTAAGAGGGTATAAATATATTTTTATTATGATCATGTTTACTTTAACAAAAAACATAAGAAAAGGTCCATATGGAAATCAATGGGTATGAATCAATCAAATAAATTTGAAGGTAAGAAAGTCTAGTTTCCATTTTGAGGGAAGTGTGGTAAAAAAACCCTAGATAATTACTTAACAAATTTGGGAAGTTTTTTTGATGTGCTAAGTTTGGAAAAATGGCCCGAGATTTCAATTAAAAATATCCCAGTGTTTTTATGTTTAATTCTGATAAGAAAACTATAAAGTGTTTCAAATTTGGTGAGATGGGGAATTATGTAAATACCTACCCAAAGAAAGATCTAAATAATAGGAAGAATCTGAAATATAAGTAGAAAGGTTTATTGAAATCCTTTGTGACTATATTAACAGATTTTGGTCCATCTAATGAAGTGGTATTATGTACATTGTTTGTTTACTCATATTTTTCTAATATCTTGTTTCATACAGGGTCTACAAATTCATTTATTTCTAAAAAAATATAGTAAATAGAAAATTTCACCTCATTAAATTAAACCAGAACTTATGTTTAAAACACTAGGGGGAAATATTATATCAAAAAGTAATTATAACAATATTCTTATTTTTTTCTTTAAAATACATTACCTACAAACATTGTTGTTTTCCCTTATTAGAGTTTGATGTTATTCTTGGTATGGATTGGATTTCTGTTTACCATGCTAAGATTGATTACATATATAAAGAAGTTTTTTTTCAGAAAGAGTTTCAATTTTTATACAAGAATGAACCCATACCATTGATAACATGTCAGGAAGATTAGAAACTATTAAAATATAGAAATGAATGTTATCTTTCACACATTGTTGAAGAAAAAGGAACTATTAAGATTAATGATGTCTGAGTGGTAAATGAATACCTGGATTGTTTTCCTAATGTGTTACCTATTGTTTTACCTAATCGGGAAGTTAAATTTACATTTTACTTAGTTCCTGATGCTAATACAATTTCAAAACCCCCTTATTGAATGGATAAAGTGGAAATTTTAGAATTTAAAAAGCAGTTACAGAAGTTTCTTGATAAAGTTTTCATTCATACTAGCACTTCACCATAGGGTGCCCCTATTTTGTTTATTAAAAAGAAAAATGGTTCCATGAGAATTTTCATTTATTATTAATCTTTTAATAACATTACTATTAAGAATAAGTATCCATTTACTTATATAAATGACTTGTTTGATCTTATTTAGGGAGATTAGTATTTTTTCAAGATTGAATTAAGATCTGGGTACCATCAGTTAAATGTGAAGGATGATGAAATTATAAAAATAGTGTTTTGAACTAGATATGGGAATTATGAGTTTTTTTATTACCTTTGTATTGATGAATTCCTCTACTTTATTCATGGATCTTATTAATAGAATCTTTCACGAATATTTGGATATGTTTTTTGTTGTTTTTATTAATGATATTTTGGTGCTTTCAAAAAGTTATGAATATTATGAAAAACATTTAAGGATTTTTATGCAAAAACTTAAAGAAAAGAAGTTATATAATAAGTTTATAAAATGTGATTTTTTTGCAACATATTTCTTTTCATAGAAGCATTGTAATTAAGGGTGGAATAAAAATTAATCCTTCTAAAACAAAAGTTTTTGATGAATGGAAAAGGTCTAAAAAAGTTACTGCTATTTGTAGTTTTTTGGATTATTAGGATATTACAAATGGTTTGTTAAAAACTTTTCATAGCTATCTATCCCTCTAACTAGGTTAACACAAAAAGGAGTTAAATTTATTTGGACAGAATATTGTGATTTTTGTTTAAAAGAATTGAAAAGATGATTGGTGAATGCTCCAGTTTTGGACCTGCCTTTCAAAAAAGGCGTTTTTTCACCTACAATGATGCTTCATTTAAGGGACTTGGTTGTGTTTTGATGTATAATAATCAGGTAATTTCTAATGCTTCAAGACAACTGAAACCTCGTGAGTTAAATTATCCCACACATGATTTGAAATTATTAACTGTTTTTATCTTTAAAAATATGGATACATAATTTATATGGATCCAAATGTGAAATATATATTTACCATAAAAGTTTGAATTATATATTCACTCATAATGAATTGAACATAAGGAAGATAAGATGGATTGAACTAATAAAGGATTGTGATTTCATGATTAATTACCATCCTGGAAAATCAAACAAAGTGGTTGATTCCTTGATTCAAAAACATCATTCTATACTAACCATTTTATGTTTGGAACATGACCCCTTGATTATTAATTTGATGAATTTTAGTTTAGAAGTTTTTGGTGTAGGGAATTAATCTATTTTGTTTCAGGTGTCATTATAGTTATCTCTGTCAGACGGAATTAAGAATGCACAAATAGAAGACCATGAGTTACAAAAAAATTAGAATTTTTAAGAAAGTTTTATTGCCTAAATTTAATTTTGATAAAGATTTTTTCTTGATATTTGGAAAGAGATTATGTGTTCCTTTTTATTCCCAACTAAATAATGAATTATTAAAAGAATCTCATAGTTCTCCGTTTTATTTCCCATTCGATGGAAGAGGAGATAAAAATAGGTTATGTAATAAAAATAATAAAATTTAAGTATATTTAAAATACCAATTTTATTATTTCATCATGTTTTAATGATATTTTAAAGAGTTTTAAGAAAAAATAAAATGAAAATTATCAGTTAAGAACTATACCTCTTCTTTATACAACCTCTTTAGGCTTATATCTAAAGCAATCCCAGGTTGGTTTTGTGATCAAAAAATGAAATATAGGAAGTGTTTAGGGTTTTAAGGAAGGTATTTGGGTAGGTATTTTCTAAAAAAATCTTTTTAAATATAAATAAAAGAGGATAGTAGGTTTTCCTTTTATAAGTGTGGAGAGTGGTACTCTGGAAATTACTTAAAGTGTTAAATTAATATAAATTATTTTCCATATAAAAATGGATAAAAAATTACATATTTAGAATATAGTATGAGGATGAGTCTAAATAATATCATCCAGTAAAATTTTCACTTGTTTTGGATATGTTTTTACCCTTATCATTTAGTATTAACTCCTCGTTAACCCTTTTCACAATTATCGTGTTATCAACATTTTCTTAATCATTAGGGGTCAATAAAGTTACTATAAAATAAAAAGTGAACCATAAATGTATGATGGATGATTTTTTAAATAATATATCATTAAATTGGACAAATATATTATTATTATACATTTTAAGTCATTTAATTAAATATTTTTTATTATAAAATATCATTAATGTCATTTTTTAAAATGGTTCCAAAATATCATGAATTATATGATAAGGATGATATGGTCTTAATATAATTACCCAAACTAATTTTTATAGGTTTTATATCATATTATACCTTATTATTTGGTTTAACCCATTGGTTAACCAATTTTTACATTACTAGTGGTAATGAATTTTTTAATATTAAAGAGTAATAATTTTAATTACAATGTAAAAATTGGCTCATAAATGGTTAAGGGATGACATTTTCCACCATTTATCATCCTTATTGTCCTATATAAATATTTTTATTATTTTTAAATAATTTAATAAAATAATATTTAATATAAAATACTATTAATTTCATTTTAGAACTATTCACATAATTTGACTTTAAAAACAACATGAAAGAAATGTATTGAGAATTTAAATCTTTAAAGCATATATAGTATGTTATATTTATCTTAAAAATTAATGGGGAACTTTAAATAACCAAAAAAATATTAGTTTTAGAATTTTTAAAATAATTTAATTGATTTTTTACTTCTTGCATAATCGTTGTGTTGGCATTGCCTAAATATTTAAGGTAATTATTCCATCACAAAAAATTAAAAATAAATTAAAACTATAAAAAACTAATTCATATTTTAGATCAATATTTATAATTGAACATTAGTTTATTTTTATACCTATCACAAAATATTTTAAATATTAAAAGCTTGAGAGTGAATTTTTTACTTTATATTTACATAAAATAATATATAAGTAATTTTCAAAGAAAAATTGCACAAGTTATCATAAATTAGAAAATTAGAAGAGTGTGGAAAAACCCCACTCATTAAATAGATTAAATTCAAGTTATAGGATAATTTTCATTTCTTACTATATTTTTTTAAAACTTAATTACTAGAATTACCATTACTCGGGTGACAATATTTACTATGGTTATAATTTATATTCACCAAAAATAAAAGTGGCCATCTTACGAAATTTGAAACCATTCATTCAAAAAATCAAACATATTTTGCAAGATTCAATTTTTAAAATTGTTTGATATAAATTTCTATATAAATTAATAAAAATCAATGAGAAAAATATTTTTAGAAAAATATATTTTTAATCCAAAAAAAAATTACCAAAATCAAGTACAATATTTATTCCTATTTAATTGATTAGATTATATCTAATTAAATAATAATTTTGTTACTTTAATATAAAATTCAAAAAAAAGACATTAACTTTTATATATTGATTTAAAAATTGATATAATTTTTATCTAATAAATTTTATAAAAGTTCTAAAAAATAATTTTAATATTGTATCTCAAAATAAATAAAACTCATTTTTTTGAAAACAAATTTTTGGAGAATAAAATGGATTTATTAAAAATAAAGTTCTTATTTCCTATAAATTAATCAATAAACTTGTATTGAGTATGACCTTTATATAAATATATATATTTCATAATGTGGTGAATCCTATTCATACCCACAAATTCAACGACTATATTATAATGATCATATTTAAATAATAATATTTCATTTTGGTTTAATCTTAGTGTTGCTTATCTTATATGATATTGAACATAGTATTTATTTTAGAACGTCATGGTATTACATTCTCCCCCTTTAATAAATTGAATCCTCATAATTTAAAATTGGAATCGATATTCAAGGGTTTGTTATTTCAAAATTGCTTTCTTGAAATCCCACGTCATAAAAAGTGATTATAAAACATCCTCATAAAATATGGAAAGGTGAGTATCAAGTTAACCTACAATAAAAAATATTTTTTTTTTCAAATAAGAGAACATTAGTGAGAAGTGAAAATATGGACATAGAGGAAAAATGTAATGTCCAAATAGTTATGGGGAGTTACAAATATTATTCATAATAATAAAGTGAATGATCATGAAATATTCAACAACCACATAACCATAAACCATTTACCTATGAAAAATTCCATCTTTTCATCAAAAATGAAGGTAATAGGATAAAAATATTTCAAGATCCTTTTCATAAAGTCAAGGAATTACTTTACCATATAGACTAAGAACATAAGTAAACATACTTACTTTATAAGTATAATTTCATCCTTTAATTAATTTCCCTCACAATATCACCTTTTCATCCAAACGATGAGTATTCAAGAAGAAGTTTTCATTCCGAAAGCACTAAAATCAATTTCTAATGGATAACATAATTCCACAAAAGGATAACAAGATATTCCTCATATATTTAAACATTGTCCAAAATAGTTATAATAAGGTATGATAATTCTCAAAATGAATAAACCATCATATAATTAAATACAAATATAAATCTCAAAAGAATCAAAAAATGACACACAAATATTAACTTAGATCATTTGATAAATAATTGACCTTAAAAATTTTCAAAATATTCTTGACCAAGTTTGAACCCTGAAAGTCAGAAGGATTGGATCACATAGTCTTCCAATATTAAATTAATATTTATATCAAATTAACATTAATTACACATAAATTCATACACCTATAAATATACATTCCCTAATCATATAATCTCAAAAAATGCAAATCATTTCCATAAATAACCTGAATCCCTATAAATCCCCATTAAAACCATATATGATTTCAAAATATAATTCAACCTTTATTCCTAAAATAAAATCCCATTATATTTTGTTTACATTAATCATTAATTTCACCAAAAATTATAGTGATATTTTTCTGAAATAAAATTAATCACTTAATCACCAAATCACATTTCAATCATATGGTTATCAATATAACAAAACATATTGTAACAACCTAGAATCTTATCAATAAAATTTTCCTTCTTCTAATTATGTCATGTAGTATAAAGAAAATACATCACATAGGGAAACCAATACAAACATTATTATCATAAATGTAGAATGATACTTTAGTCAACAAAAAAACAAATAATAATTCCAAATATTACAACAGGAAAATAAATAGAAAATAATATAATAAGAATAAGAAATTTTGGATCTGATTAATCCACTAAATTAACTGCACTCACAAACAAAGATGTAGAAAAAAATTATATTTTTAATAATAAATATTCATTTAAAATATGAAAGTATATATAACATTTAGATAAAATGGAAGGAACTAATGAATATAATAAGAGGTATTTATAGGAAGTAGTAAACCCTTATGACCATTAGAAATATGACTGTTGGAATAGTTACTTAGTTGTTAGAATAGTAATGTGGCCATTAGGAATAATAATCTATCTCTTAGAATAGTAACCCCACCTATGAAAGTATAAATAAAATTTTTGGATCTTATAAATGAAAATATGTTATATTTATACCATAGAATAAGTAAATAAATTTTCTAAAAATGATAAATTAAGTGTTGGTATTTTTGTGAAACGTAAATTGTTATTTGAAATTTTATATTTAATATAATGATTTGAAAGAAAATTAATTTTCTAAAATATATTTATAAATTAATATTTTGTTATAAGATAATTCTATAAGACCTTAGTTAATTTTTCAAAGTGTCAAAAAATCGGTTATAATATTAAAATCTATATTTTTCAAATAAGTTATGATTTTAAATAAAAACTGAATTTATCATATATAGAAAATTATTTTCATAAAATGTATTCTATTTTTAAAATCTAAATTTCAAAAAATTGTTATGGTGAATTTTTTGTATTTCCTAAAATTTTTGAATTTTTGGTGAATAGTGAAATACAGTAATTTACGGTATTTAACATTATAAGTAAATAAATGAAATTTTGAGTCATGGATGATGTAAGTGACCATTTTTTAGAACTAAAATGTTATATTTAGTTTATTTATTCATGGGAATTGACATTATCCATAGTCTTGATCCAAAATGATAAACAAATGAATAAATAATCAAAAACACCCCTCTCCTCCCCCTATAAATACCACCCATTCTCCTCACACATCCTAAGATTTTTATCTTTTATAAATTCTTATAAATTTAATTTCCAAGCCTCTACCCCATGTCCAAGATATTTTTTTCTAAACAAAGGACCAAACCCAAGTGCCTTATGGAGGTTCTTAAGGAGACGATATTCAAGAGGTAAAATCCCCCTTCTTTCTTTTTTAAATTCTTTCTTTCTTCTACCTTATACTCACCTACCTTATCCAAAACATAATGATAACTATATTATAATATATGTACTAGAATATTATTTTGTTAATATAATATAAATCTTAAAATATCTTCTCTTCCCATTTTATCTTAAAAATGAAAACATCATCAGTGATATGTCGATTCACCACCTTCATGGAGGACTATTTTTAATTCACCAGTACCACATTCAAGGATGGTCATAAAACAATTATAATGATTAAAATGGATTTTAAAATTTATATTTTAACTTCTTTTATATTATGGAACTAATATATATTCATAATGTTAAATAATAAAACAAACTAGTTCATGATGATCAAAAAACTGCCAAAATAAACTAAACATTTATCATTAACATTTTATCAAATGAATCATCCTCATATCGGAAAACAAAATAATATTTGGGGACCATTTAAAATTTTTGAAGTATATTAATACAATTTCATTCAACTTTTGGAGTTTTTATTCCATTTGAAAAGAAATACCTTAATTAAACTCAATGGAACTGACCATAAAACCATGAAATGAATGCTCTTAGAACAACAAAAATAAGCATTATAACTCATCAAAATAGACATAAATGAACTTAATAAAATTATAATAAATAAAATATATTTTGAAGAGATTTTAAATTAAATTATTAATGAATCTAATTTGATTATCTAGTACATTAATTGAAAGTACATAACACATTCATACATATGGTAATGGATCTCTCTAAACCTCCAAATTTACCATTGGGTTACGCTTTCTCTCTCTTTACACCAATGTATTTATTCATTATTATTATATAATTATTTTAAATTCTTTTCATATCTTCCAAAATTATATATATAGATCAATTAATTTTTATTTCATGGGGAAATACATGTTTAAAAAGGTTTCCTTCTCAATTCCTCTTGATAAAAAAGCTCGATTAAAGGGAACTTCCCAAATTCACACCCATTTTCAAGTACACTCCATAAAATATTTTAATACATTGATATTTTTATAAAATCACTCGTTTTATCATGAAAACTATCATATTTCATCTATGGTTTTATACAATCAATTATTTTTTTCCTCTTTAAAGAATCTTTATTATTTTCCCTTAAACCACGCTAAAGTGTCTCATTTCTAAAGTTTATTAAACACTATTTTTACACATTTTCAATTTATTTGGACATCATTTATCAGTATCTATGATTATTTTTCCATATTAATGTCTATTTATTATTTAAATCCATTATTTCATGGACACCATTATGATAAACCTATTGGTTATTCCTTATAACATGATTACGATACCCATTTATTTCTATGGGTAACCCTTATATTTATTCCTTATGTCTGATTCTTTATGTGGAACACATATGAATGAACATGTTATGATAGGTTCACCCATATGACACTCCAATTCATTGGTTAATTTTTAGTCTCTTGAGACATCATTCATGGGATTAGTGAGTAAACATAATCCATTTTGGGATTTTTTTTTCACCAAGTGATATAATTTTGGTTGTGATCCTTGACTCGTGTTTATGTCATTTTATATATTTCTTACAATTTCCTATGTTTCCTTGCTTACATGATCCCATATTCTGTATGTTATGCTTTCAAATTTTTATTCATGTGTCGTGCCTTTTTATGTCATCATTTTATTCCTTTTATCCCATGTGTTATGCTTTATTCCTATGTTTATCCCCTTAGTGGGTTTTTTAGCGCATCCATTTTGTCTATGTATTCCCTAAGTTATCTTATACAGATGTAGGATCTCAAAAAATTTAGGATCTCATTATGGAAGATTAATATAAATATTTTTTATTCTATTTTTGTGTTTTCAATTTTATTTACTGAGTATTCCAAAGACACTAGGCTTTATGATCCTCAGTTTGTATTTGATAGTTAATTATGCTTAAAATCATGAAATAATATATGTAAAAGGATATAGTCAAATTAGTTGGTATCAGATCCATGTTCTAGTAATATTTGTATATTACAACAAGAAAACTTTAGTAATAACCATAGGGATAATTTTATAAACATGGATAACCTAGATTGAAACTTAGGGAATCACAAAGTAGGATATAATTTTCATTTACAATTTTATACTTATATGTTCAAAGATTATTTTTTATATTCTTATTATATAATTATTCAAGCCCCCTAATTGAACTTTAATTTTCTTAGTTAATGGATTTGAATAGGATAACATGTGTCAACAATATATGTGATAGGAAATGTGATGATTTCCCTAATGAAATTACAAATTTGATGGGAAAGGGAGCTCAAAACTTCACAAAAGTACTAGAAAAACTGGCTCAAGTTATGAATAATAACTTCAATTGTTTGGAATTACCTTCTTATCTTAAGAAAGTGAAAGTTTTAGTCAAATAATTTAAATTAAATCTTTAATGTATCTTACAATCCCCTCATCACAGAATAATGGATTAACTCTATTGAGAATATATTCTATGTCCTTTGATGCTCAAAAGAAGGAAAATTCATGCTAGCGGTCTAGGATTTTGATGGGGAAGATGATCAGTGATGGACACTAATTAATAACACAAATTATAAAGAGGAAATTTATTCCATGGAATGGGATGAATTCAAGAAAATATTTTTTCAATAAATATTTTCCCCAAACTATTTGTCTTAAGATGGAGAGGGAGTTCCTCAGTCTGAAGAAAAAAGAAATATAAGTCCATTAGATTATATAAGGAAAACTTTTCAAGGTTTTCATGGTATTCTTTTGGGATTTTCATTATCACTAAAATTAAGGTGGAATGATTTGTTATTAGGTTGAAAATAAATTTATTAAAATACTTATAAATTCAATACTTTGACAGTTATGAAGAGATTTTGATTGTTCCCTTAAATTTGAGATGTATATTGGTGATTCTTAGTGGTATCATGGGACTAGAGAAAATAAATGATAATGTAATTCTCTTTAGGAGGTCAAATAGAAAAATATTATAGAGGAAATAAAACCTAGCATCACACTTTTAAAAATTGTGGGAAGAAGCATTATAGAAACTACCTAAGGGGAACCAAAGGGTGCTTCAAGTGTGTAAAAGAGGGGCAGCAATCTAATCAATAACAAAGTGAAATGAAGAAACCCACTAATGAGGAAGTGGAAAATAAGGATCATATGAACACTATACCTATTCTAAAGTTCTTTAAATTCAAAGAACATGGGCATTATGTGATCCAATTCCCTAAGGAAAGGTTTTTTATAGCAAATCAATAATAAAAGCCTTCAAGGAAGAAAGGAAGGTCATATTCTGTCAATACTACTGAGTTGGATCATAAAAATGATGTGGTGATAGGTACACTAGTTATTCATTCAGGAATAGTGAATTTAATATTTGATTCTGGTTCTACAAATTATTTCATATCCTGTAAGTTTAGTATAACTATTCAAACATCACCTCAAAATATGGAAGTTGAGTTATATGTAAGAACAAAAAATTGGGAAATTATTTCATCAAAAGTATATAACTCCTCCTTGATTAATGTTTGAGGACTGAACCTCCCATAATATCTCGTCTTAATTGCTTTCGTGTAGTCTAATGCTATATTGGGAATGGATTGGATAAATTTATATAAATCCAACATCAACTCTCAAGAAAGTTAGACCACCCTTCACATCTCGAGGCATCCTCCAATTATATACAATTGTAAGGAGGAGGATGAATTTATTTCAGAATCATCATCTCAACTATGGATTTTATTTCCCTATGAGAAATAATATTGAGCTTAAATTATTGAGATGAAGGAGAGTATCATGCTTGAAGACATTTCCATTGTGAGGGACTACACTAATGTGTTCCCTAGAGAATTGGATGGTCTTTGTAACACCTCGAGATTTTATGAGAAATATTATTTTTAATTTCTTTGATGTCTTGTGTTGTACGCTTCACTGAGATTATTTGGTGCTATACACAAGACCGTATTATCTTGTAGTATACGCAAACACTATTCTTTTCTTGTGTTACACGCAAGAGCGAGTTTCCTCAATAGTGTGTGTTGTATGCAATACTGAATTTCACTAAACAATGATATATTATGAACTAGACTTTATGAATAGTATTATCCACATTTTGAATTTTATAACAATATAATTCATCTTACACATATTCTAGAACATGGTATGAGAACAAAATAAATTTTTCGGGTAAAATGAGTACTTTTCAAAATAATGAAGTTTTGTCGCCTTTTGATGGAGCACCCACTTTAAATATAGTTTTTGACATGTTTATAAGTTAAATTTGAAAAAATAAAGTTCTTCTTTGGAATCAGGATATAAAAAATTATTAAGGATAAATTTTTGATATTTTTCTGATAAGTTTCTTATTTTGATAAATAGTAAAAATACGCTAAATTTTAATTAAAAAAAATTTCATCTAGATAATTTATATGGATAAATTAAAATATTTAATGGTTTTAAAGTATAAATAGAATATATTTTTACCATTTAATATAATGTAAATCATTATCATTAATTTTACACTGAATTCATAAGTAAAAACATTTCAATCTTTTGCAATGTTTTAACTTTTAAAACTCGTTTTCTCAATAGTGGGATTAATTTAAAATTAAATACTGAAACTTCTGTGTTTTGAATTTGGAAAAATGGAATCCATATTTGGAATCAATAGGTCTAAATTATGTTAATAATCTACTTTTTATTTTTAGGCATTATGAATAGTAACTACGGTAAATTTTATTTACCATAGTTAAAGGTAAATCGGGTAATTAAGGGTAAATATAATATTATAAAATTACCCTAACACTTGTCTTAATATAATTGGATGATTATATTTTTCCCTAAATCATACTTGGGTAGAAATTGATTCTATTTGAACCCACTTGGATGTGATTAAGACCCTTAATTTATTTAATTTAAAGAAAGTGAAATATGTCTCACTCAAACTTTAATAATTAAAGTATTTTTAAAATATCGTTATATAGAATATAAATTTGATTATAAATACTCATTTGAAATATAAAATTCTTTTATTTGTTATGGTAATTTATTTTTAATTTTTAAAAAATATTTAATTACCTTAATAGCTTATACATTAATGATGCAGAAATTATTTATTTAGTGAAAAATCAATAATATAGTTTTTATTAAAATAATATTACCCATAAAAAAGCTGAAACACCTGAAAAAAACATATTGGTCGAGTATATCTATACCCTAATCATCCAAGGGTTGACTTTTGGACCATGTGGAGCCTTATAAAATAGATTATAACATTTATAATATTATATTTTAAATGATGTCAAAGTTGTCACCTTCATAATTTAATAAATATAACAATTTAAATGTTGTGATTTTAAGATGATAAATTCTAATAAAAGTATTCTTATGAAATATATTATATTTATATTCATAATAGTATTTTATTTTTAATTTTTATGAAACAAATAAATATATTAAATAATTATATAAAAATGTTATAGTAATTATTTTATTAAGAGAAATATCAAATAAATGGTTTTAAAAATATTAAAATAAATATTATATGAAATAATTAATATTCTCCACAAATTTTATAGATTAATATCACATTTTATGAAACTATTTAATATTTTTTGTGAATATATTATTTGTGTGTATTTTATTTAAATTCAAAATTAATAGTGTCAAAATTTACACTATTAGTATTTTATAAAATTAACATATTATTAAATTATTTAAAAATTGTAAAAATATTTAAAAATTACAAATTTAAAATTATATGGTCAACAAGGTTATAAATTATCAAATTATGTTAAATTTAAAACATATAAGTATGTATTTATTACAATTTAAAATTTAGAATATTATTACCACAAATAAAATAAAATAGATTAAATAAGGATAAATAAAAATAATAAGGTTTAAAATAAACTTAAAACATGTATAAATTTTATTTTTTGATTATATTAAAACCATATATCATATAATATTTTAATTGAGTCATTTTTTGAGGTTTTTAAGTGGGTTTGGAATTTATTATAAATTAATATATTTTAGGTTTCCAAAGGTGTCTCTCTCCTCCCTTATAAAAGGAAACCTCCTCCCTCTCCTATTCACACAAATTTGAGCCTTAAATATAGAAAAAACCCTGACTATTACTCTTATAAACTTCCCTATTAACATTATTGAGGTTCTGGTCTTCTCAAAGGACGAATTGTTGTCCCTTAAGAGGAAGTTTAAAGAAGGTGCATCGAAGAAGAGGTAATCTCTTATACCGATTCTTTCAAGTTTCTTTCTTATTCAACTTACTCTTGTTTAGTTGTTTCATTATATATTAATACAATAAGTATCACTAATATACTTATATGATATTATAAATATGAAACAACACCATTTTACCTTCTATCCATCCTATGGAAAACGAAATCACTGCCCGTGCGTACGTACGGAATACCGTCTCCACGCTGTGGTGTAATCTGTTTTTCCACAACCACCTTACTTGGATGGGTATAATGGTGTAAAGAATAACTATATATGGTTATTATAGCATCATATTGATTCTGAGATATTATATAATCCACTCAAATTCAATTCAATAATTATGGGAACGATATCATCGCTCGTGCGTACGTACGGATTATCATCTCCACAACACGATGAGATTCATTCTCCATGTTAACCATTCAAGAATGATTATAAAGTATATATAACAAATAATCATTAAAGATATGACATAATAATTATAATGGATTTATGTAAATATATGTTTTATTTACTTAATTTTATTCAATTCAATAAGGAAACGAATACAGTGTTCATGCGTATGTACGGCCTACCGTCTCCAGGAACGGTGTATTTCATTACATTTATCGATATATCATATATATTTATATGATGAATATATATATTATATATAAATCGTGTTTTAAATTATGGAATTAAGTAAATCAGGATATAAGTAATAATATCAAGAACAACAATTCCAAACACGTATGATAAATGAAACGATTTTACCCAAAACACTGCTTTAACATGGAGTTGACAAAAGAATGGGTAATATAAAGTCATAAGTGAATCATATATGATATCATAAATTTTATTATGGTTCTTTAATAAGTTAATAATATGTTTAAACCCACTATACATGAGTTTCGGACACGTGTGGAATAAATTGGACCTAAGGTAAGAGATAATTATTCCAATCTCATTCTTATCCGAGATTGTTTATTCATAAGTATTTTCTAGGGTTGCATTAAACATCCATGCCCATGTTTTATAAAAAAATGTTTTCATAAAGTTTTTAATATTCTTCCATGTATGTTTAAAGTTGTGCTATATCCTTTTGACTTTTACTATGTTGTATGAAACAAATCTTTCATTTGTTTACCATATAAAGTACTTTTTTGACTTTTTCAAAAAAAGTACAAGAAGAATGTTTTTTTAGCTTATATGACATGAAAATATTTTTACAGTTTCATAATGGATTATTTCAATGAAGCTTCCTCTACAAACTTTCATGATTATTTTCAACAAAATCATTTTCTTTTAAAATTTCATGGAATTTTGAGAAAAGAAAATGATTTTGAAGAAGAAAGAATATTTTCCTCAAGAATTCATTTCAAGTGTTTTATCAAAACTATTTTCCATATAAGATGAAATTATTTAGTATGTATATGTTTCAAGTTTAATGTCTATATTATTTACATGGTTTGATTTTTCTTATGATGAAATGATATCCATTTGTTTTATATGGATTATGTTATGATGGGATGACGTTTATGAAATCCATTTTATTCTTTGGGTTATGATGAATGATTTATGTTGTGGAACATTAAAGAATGATTTCATTATGAGATGGGTGGGACCTATATATCCCTCCAATGCATTGGGTAAAGATTTATATCTCATGAGATAGACATGGCTGGAACGACAAGTAAACCCGGTTTAGTAATGGACTTTGTCCACTATGATGGTATTGGTAGCAATTCCATAGCTACTATGGAAATCATATCATGTGATTAATGGTTGACACAATTACATGTTTTATTCCAATGCTAATTTATCATGATAAATGTTTCTATTATGTTCTATGCCTTATGTACTTCCATGTTTTTTGTCATTACTCATGATTTTTATATTTAGATTTTATGTTCATGTTTTTACATTCAAATGTTTATGGATTGTTTTATGTTCTCCATGTTTACCCTTACTGAGCATTTGAGATTACCCTTTTTATATTTTCTTTTACCCAGGATATAAAGAAAGGTTTTAGGTAAGAAAAAAAGTTAAAAATATTTATGGGAGATGTTAAAGATATTTCACCATGATTAGAAGATTATGTTCTGAGTTTTCAAAGACATTAAACTATTACGGTCCTTGGGTGTCTGTTTTTGTTATGTATTATGTATTCCGCAAAAGTAATGCAATGTCCATGTATGTCAAGATTGGGTCTCTACCGTTGGTATCAGAGGAAATGTTTTGTTAAACTTTGGAAACTAGAATGTAAAAACATTAGTGATATTCCTAGAGATATTTCTAAGGTATGTCTACGTTTGTCCCTAAGGATATGTATAAATATAGGTTATAGTCCTAGAATTACGGTAATGATCTTATAATTAAACCTAATAAGTTATATATTGAAGGTACTCCCCCTTTATTATGTTGTTTTCCTCGCTTGATTTTTATCTCTTGCATTATTCTTTTTGGGTTTTAGATAATAGCTAGAACCTGAAGGAACCATGTTAATGATCAATGCACTGGGAAATGCAATGATTGTCATTCTAAACAACCAAATGTTATGGTAAATGGAGTGAAAAATTTTATTTCTATACTTACACAAGCTATTAATCATTCTAGACTTCCAAATGAGCATAGAAGGGAACAATATTCTATTGAGTCCTTCATGAGGCAACATCCACCTTCTTTCAATGGATCTTCTAATCCACTTATTATGGAACAATGGATCAATACCATTGAAAATATATTTTCCATACTTCGTTGTTCAGAACATGGAAAAGTCATTTTGGTTGTTTACCATTTAGAAGGTGAAGCAAACCAGTGGTGGACTCTAATTAAGAATACAAGGCCCCAAGCTGAAATTGAATCCATGGAATGGGACGAGTTCAAGAACTTTTTTTTCAATAAGCACTTCCCTCGTATTATTCAAATAAATATGGAAAAGGAGTTCCTTGAAATTAAGAAAAAGGATGATGAATCACTTGGTATATATGAGGAGAATTTTACAAGGATTTCAAGGTATGCATCTGGCTTTATCATCCAACCTGAAAGTAAAGTTGATCGATTCTTCAGTGGCTTAAAACCAAGTCTTAGAATGGAATTATCTATAAGATACTTCAGTAGCTATTAAGAAATTTTGTGTTGTGATATAAAGGTAGAACTGGAAGTTGGTGTTACATATCCATCTCATGGTTTTGACAAGAAATGAAATATGGAGTTCAAGGAAAAATCTACAAACAATGGTGAAAAAAAGACGAATGTTTCGTTGTTCTCAAAGTGTGGAAAGAAGCATGGTGGAGATTGTCTTAAAGGGACTAGAAAATGTTTTAAGTGTTGAAAAGAAGGTCATAGAGCTGCTGAGTGTCGAAGTAATGGGAAAAAGGTATCTAATTATGTGAATAGAGAAAAGACTACAGAGAACACACCACCAACACTTCAATGCTACAAGTGCAAGGAAATGGGGCATTATACTAACCAATGCCCTAATCCAAGGGTTAATGATGATTGACATCAACAACCTCCTAAGTCAAAGGACAAAGGGAAGTCACATGCGATTATTATTGGTGATTTTGAATATGAAAACGAATTGGTGGAATGATTAAGTGTATATGTAACGGGATTCTTAAATAGTGTTGTGGAATCTCATTTATAGTATTATGGAATATGGGAATATTAATGTATTGTATGGTACCAGTAGAATGAAAAGTGATTGAAATATTTTTGGAAAGAATGTGATATGTGCATAATAAAGGAATATGAAGAAAATAATATGTTTGATAGTATTAATGAGCTCATGACGGATATAAGGACAAAGTGATATCATGGTTTGAGTATATAGAAATTTTAGGATTTTGATATGTGGAAAGAGTTTACTTTTGACAGCATTCAGGTTTTTACAAAGATTCTATGGTTATTCATGTTTCAAGAGAAAACATGATTAAGTTATTCACATGTTTGTAATGTGACCAACAAGATATATATTATGATATATGGGGGTAAATGATGGTATTCACATGCTCGGTAGATAACCTTTTTAGTAGTATTTTTCTTTATACTATGAGATTGGACAGAAATATTTTTGATAAGCCTAAAGGTTGGAATGCATTAAGTTGGACATCAGATAGTATTGTTTAAGGCTAGAAATTTTTGATATTATTTCTGGAATGTTGTAAATGTATAGTTTTAGAAAAAGTACAACCCGTAGGATGGGTGACAACCTGTCACGTCAGACAAGGATATGGGAATCGAACCCACAATCAAAGTGCGATAGGCCTTTATCACCTACCACTGGACTACAAGAAGTCCCTGGTTTGTAGAAATTAGTTTTATTTTATTAATCGGTATGATAGATGAAGTATAATTCCATTTTTAGAATCATATACGATTAACCTCTCCATAGATGGACTTATGTATATTTGATAACTTTTGCTAACCTTTTTTTTCAGATAGATGGAATGACCCATAATTCTATCACATGATCTGCTAAAACTTCACGAATGACAAATTCAACTCCATTTCTTTAAGATATAAATTGAAAATTGTTCAAGGAATGACCAAAGGCAATACTGTACCAAAATCAAGTAAGTATTTATTCTAATTCAAAGTTTTCAACTTTAGGGAAATAATATTGAAAACCAAAACTATTGTCCCAGTACCCTCATATCTGATGAATCAGGTGGTACCTTAGATCATCACAAATTTATGGCTTTGTGATTGTTGGATTTTTCATAGCCATGTTCTCTACCACTCTCCATCAGAACTTGATGGTTAGATTTCTCTTCCATATCCATATTTTCACTTATGTTCTCCTATGTGGAAACCCAGTGATGAGTAAATTTGGGTAACCGTTACATTTCTTACTCTACTTTATAAAATTAAGTTTTATTATTCCATTTTACGATTTGGGTTTCTATGAAAAAAAATCAAGTAGTAAACCATTTATAACCCCGACAAATTTCGAGGGCGAGATTCATTTTAAGGGGGGTAGAATGTAACACCCCGAGATTTTATGAGAAATATTCTTTTTAATTTCTTTAATATCCTGTGTTGTATGCTTCACTAATATTATCTAGAGCTATACACAACACCATATTATCTTGTAGTATATGCAAACACTATTCTTGGCTTGTGTTACACGTAAGAGCGAGCTTCCTCAATAATGTGTGTTGTACGCAATACTGGGTTTCACTAAACAACGATATATTATGAACTAGCCGTTATGAATATTATTAACCAAATTTTTAATTTTATAACAATATAATTCATCTTACACATCTTCTAGAACATGGTATGAGAACAAAATAAATGTTTCGGGTAAAATAAGTATTTTTCAAAAAAATGCAGTTTTGCCGTCTTTTGATGGCGCATCCACTTTAAATATAGTTTTTAACATGTTTATAAGTTAAATTTTACAAAATAAAATTATTATTTCGAATCAAGATATAAAAAATTATTTTGGATAAATTTTTGATATTTTTCTGATAAGTTTCTTATTTTGATGAATAGTAAAAATACGCTAAATTTTAATTAAAAACAACTTTTTTCATCGAGATAATTTATATGGATAAATTATAATATTTAATGGTTTTAAAGTATAAATATAATATATTTTTACCATTTAATATAATTTAAGTCATTATCATTAATTTCACACTGAATTCATAAGTAAAAACATTTCAATCTTTTGCAACATTTTAACTTTTAAAACTCGTTTTCTCAACAGCGGGATTAATTTAAAATTAAATACTGCAACTTCTGTGTTTTGAATTCTGAAAAATGGATTCCATATTTGGAATCATTAGGTCCAAATTATGTTAATAAGATAATTTTTATTTTTAGGCATTATGAATAGTAACTACGGTAAATTTTATTTACCATAGTTAAAGGTAAATCGGGTAATTAGGGGTAAATATAATATTATAAAATTACCCTAACACTTGTCTTAATATCATTGGATGATTATATTTTTCCCTAAATAATACTTGGGTCTAAATGGAATCTATTGTAACCCACTTGGATGTGATTAAGACCCTCAATTTATTTTATTTAAAGAAAGTGAAATATGTCTCACTCAAACTTTAATAATTAAAGTATTTTTAAAATAAGGTTATAAATAATATAAATTCAATTATAAATACCCATTTGAAAGAAATAATGTTTTTATTTGTTATGTTAATTTATTTTTAATTTTTAAAAAATATTTAATTGCCTTAATAGCTTATACATTAATGATGCAGAAATTATTTATTTAGTGAAAAATCAATAATATAGTTTTTATTAAAATAATATTACCCATCAAAAGGCCCAAACACCTGACCAAAACATATTTTTCGAGTATATATGTACCATAATCATCCAAGGGTCTACATTTGGACCATTTGAAGCCTTATAAAATAGATTATGACCTTTATAATATTTTATTTTAAATGATGTTAAATTTGTCACCTTCATAATTTAATAAATATAAAAATTTAAATGTTGTGATTTTAAGATTATAAATTCTAATAAAAGTATTATAATGAAATATATTATATTTATATTTATAATTTTATTTTATTTTTAATTTTTATGCCACAAATAAGTATATTAAATAATTATACAAATATGTTGTAGTAATTATTTTATTAAGATAAATATCAAATAAATGGTTTTAAAAATATTAAAATAAATATTATATGAACTAATTAATATTCTCCACTAATTTTATAGATTAATATGATATGTTAGAAACCTATTTAATATTTTTTTTAATATATTCTCTGTTTTTATTTTATTTAAATTCAAATAAATAAATAGTGTCAAAATTTACACTATTGGTATTTTATAAAATTAAAAAATTATTAAATTATTTAAAAATCACAAAAAAAATTAAAAATTAAAAATTGAAAATTATAAGTTCTAAAAGGTTATAAAGTATCAAATTATGGTAAATCGAAAACATGTACCTTTGTATTTATTACAATTTAAAATTTAGAATATTATTACCACAAATAAAATAAAATAGATTAAATAAGGATAAATAAAAATGATAAGGTTTAAAATAAACTAAAACATGTATAACTTTTATTGGTTAATTTTATTACAACCCTATATCATCTCATATTATAATTGAGTCATTTTTGGAGGTTTTTAAGTGGGGTTGTAATTTATTATAAATTAATATTTTTTAGGTTTCCAAAGGTACCCCTCTCCTCCCTTATAAAAGGGAACCTCCTCCCTCTCCTCTTCACACATATTTGAGCCTTCAATCTCAGAAAAACCCTAACAATTACTATTCTCAACTTCCCTAGTAACATTCTGGAGGTTCTGGTCTTCTCAAAAGACCAACTCTAGTCCCTTAAGATAAAGTTTAAAGGAGGTGCATCGATGAAGAGGTAATCTCTTCTACCGATTCTTTCAAGTTTATTTCTTCTTCAACTTACTCTTCTTTATTTGTTTCATTATAAAATAATATAATAAGTATCACTAATATAATTATATGATATTATAAATATTAAACAACCCCATTTTACCATCTATCGATCCTACGGAAAAAAAATCACCGCGCGTGTGTACGTACGGAATACCGTCTCCACGCCATGGTGTAATCTGTTTTTCCACCACCACCTTACTTGGGTGGGTATAATGGTGTAAAGAATAACTATATATGGTTATTATATCATCATAATCATTCTGAGATATTATATCATCCACTCGGATTCAGTTCAATAATTATGGGAATGATATCATCGCTCGTGCGTACGTATGGATTACCGTCTCCACGACACGATGAGATTAATTCTCCATGTTAGCCATTCAAGAATGATTATAAAGTAGATATAACAAATAATCATGAAATATATGACATAATAATGATACTTGATTTATGTACATATATGTTTTATTTACTTAATTCCATTCAATTTAATAAGGAAACGAATACAACGTTTATGCATACGTACTGCCTACCGTCTCCATGAACGGTGTATTTCATTACATTTATCAATATATCATATATATTTATATTGTGAATATATATATTATATATAAATCATGATTTAAATTCTGGAATTAAGTAAATCTGGATATAAGTAATAATATCAAGAACAACAATTCCAAACACGTACGATAAATGAAACGATTTTACCCAAAACGCTGCGTTAACATGGAATTGACAAAAGAACGGGTAATATAAAGTCATAAGTGAATCATATATGATATAATAAATATTATTATGGTTCTGTTATAAGTTAATAATTTTTTTAAAACCACTATATAGGAGTTTTGGACACGTATGGAAGAAATTGGACCTAAGGTAAGGGATAATTATTCCAATCTCATTCTTATCTGAGATTGTTTATTCGTAAGTATTTACGGGGGTTAAATTTAACATCCATGTACATGTTTTATAAAAAAAGGTTTTCATGAAGTTTTTAGTATTCTTACATGTATTTTTAAAGTCGTTTTATATCCTTTTGACTTTTACTATGTGGTATGGAACGAATCTTTTATTTGTTTACCATATAAGGTACTTTTTTGACTTTTCCGACAAAAGTACAAGAAGATTGTTTTTTTAACTTATACGACATGAAAGGACTTTTAAAATTTCATAATGAATTATTTCAATGAATCTTACTCTACAAAATTTCATGATTATTTTCAAAAAAATCATTTTCTTTTAAAATTTCATGTCATTTTGAGAAAAGAAAATGATTTTGAAGAAAAAGGATATTTTCCTCGAGAATTCATTTCAATTGTTTTATCAAAACTATTTTCCATATAAGATGACATTATTTAGTATGTTAATGTTTCAAGTCTAATGTCTATATTATTTACATGGTTTTATTTTTCTTATGATTAAATGATAACCATTTGTTTTATATGGATTATGTTATGATGGGATGATGTTTGTGAAACCCATTTTATTCTTTGGGTTATGATGAATGATTTATGTTGTGGAACACAAAAGAATGATTTCATTATGAGATTGGTGGGACCTATATCTCCCTCCAATGCATTGGATAAAGATTTATATCTCATGAGATAGACATGGCTGGATCGGCAAGTAAACTCGGTTCAATAATGGACTTTTACCACTATGATGGTCTTGGCAGCAATGCATTGGCTACTATGGAAATCATATCATGTACTTAATGGTTCCCAAAATTACATGTTTTATTCCCATGATACTTTATCATATTAAATGTTCTTTTATGTTCTATTCCTTATGTACTTCCATGTTTTATGTCATTACTCGAGATTTTTATGTTTAGATTTTATGTTCATGTTTTTAAGTTCAAATGTTTATGTATTGTTTTATGTTCTACATGTTTACCCTTACTGAGCATTTGAGCTCACCCTTTTTATGTTTTTATTTTCCCCAGGATATAAATAAAGGTTTTAGGTAAGAAAAAAAGTGGAAGATCTTTATGGGATATGTTGAAGATCTTTCACCATGATTAAAAGATTATGTTCTGAGTTTCCAAAGACACTAAACTATTACGGTCCTTGGGTGTCTGTTTTTGTTATGTATTAAGTATTCCGAAAAAGTGATGTAACGTCCATGTACGTCAAGCTTGGGTCTCTACAGTCTTTCTCCTAACTATGAGGTTGAGTTATCAATTGATCTTATACTCAGATATCTTCTAGTATCAAATATTCCTTATAGAATGGAAACCATTGAGTAGGAATAACTAAATAAGTAGTCACAATGGAACTTGGAAAAGGGTTTCATGTGCTTGAGTGCTTCACTGTGGGTTGATTAAGTCCTCTTTTTAAAGAAGAATGATGGATCAATGCACCTATACATTTATTATCATGAGTTTAATAAAATAAAAATAAATAAAAAGTATCCCCCTCCATCGATAGATGACTTGTTCAGTCAACTACATTGGTCCAAGTATTTCTCTAAGGTGGATCTTTGACTAGGGTATCACCAATTAAAGGTGAGAAAAAAAGATATTCCCAAGACTACCTTTAAAATGAGGTATAGTCACTATTAGTTCATAGTGATTCACTTTGGACTCACTAATTCTCAAGAAATATTCATGGAATTAATTAATAGAGTCTTTAAAGATTACCTAGAAAATTTTTTGGTAGTCTTTATCAATGATATTCCGATATACTCTAAGAGAAAGGAGGAACACGAGGAGAATTTTAATACTGATATAAAGACTTGTTGGAGGGAGAAACTTTATACAAAGTATAGTAAATTTGAGTTCTATATGGAGGAAGTATCATTATTCGGGAATGTTATCACCAACAAAGGAATATCTTTGGATCCTTCTAAAACAAAGATAATTGAGGAGTGTCCCAGACCAGTATCTGTAATAGAGATTTGTAAATTCTTTGGTCTAGATGGGTATTACTGGTGATTTTTGAAGAAATTATCATGATTTTAAAACCCACAAACCAAGATAACTTATAAGTGAGTAAAGTTTTTATAGACTATTGAATGTGAAGACTACTTTAAAGATTGAAAAGGAGGCTTATCACAGCACCAATATTCACACTACCAACAAGTGGGGAATACTTTTTGGTATAAAAAGATGCTTAAAAGAAGGAATTAGACTATGTACTTATAAAAAATTATAAATTGATAGAATATTCCTCATGGTAGTTTAAGTTTCATCAGAAAAACTAACTCACGCATGATCTGGAGTTGGAAAATTTTATCTTCGCATTGAAAATCTGGCGGGATTATCTCTATGGGGAGAAGTGTGAGATATATACCTATCATAAGATATTCAAATATATATTCACATAGAAGTAAATTAATATGATATAATGAATATGGTTATATCTCATCAATGATTATGAATACTCAATCCACTACTATCCTGGTAAAGTAAATAAAGTGGTAAATGATCTAAGTAGAAACGATCATATAACTTTATCAATGATGAGAATTGAAAATGATTTAATTTTATTAGACTTTAAAAGGATGTAATGGAAATAATTAAGGAAATAACATCATCAATTATTTCTCAAATGATTTATCACCATCCATTTTAGAGAAGATAAAGGATGATCAAAGAGATGATGTGGAAATTCAGAAGAAGGTGGAAGCTATCAGAAAATAGAAATCCTCAAAGTTCACAATTGATGAGGATAAATTTATAATATTTGGGTCACAAATATGTTTACCATCTAATATACAGATAAATAAATATCTTAAGAATGAGGAATATAGCTCAACATTCTCTATCCACCTAGGGAGCACAAATATGTATCAAGATCTCTGAGAGAACTATTAGTGGTACAATATGAAGAAGGAGATCACTGAATATACAAAAAAATTACTACTATTTTATTAAGTTAAGGCTAAAAGAAAAAATTATAAGGGGATGATACAACCATTACCTATACCAATGGGTAAATGGGAAAACTTCACCCTCGACTTTTTCACTGGAATTTTGAAGACCTCAAAAGGAAATAATGCTATATAGGTTTATGTGGATCATCTTACAAATATAACTCACTTTATTAAAATTTGAGATGACTTCTCACTCAATCAACTTGCACAGATATACATCTTAGAAGTGGTGAGGTTGTATGGTTCACCATTATTGATTTTATCTAATCAAGATTCAATATTTACCTCTAAGTTAAGGAAAAGTATCCAACATGATCTAAACACTAAGCTAAACATCAGTGTGGATTATCATCCTCAAACTGATGTTCAATCTGAGTGGAATATTCAAACACTAGAAGAAATGTTGAGATGGTGTTCTATGGAATTTAGAGGTTGGGGATGAAATCTACCTCTAGTTGAGTTCTCTTACAACAATAGAGAATCCAAATGTCTCCATATGAATCCCTTTATGAATAGAGATCTATAACACCTGTATGTTGGGATAAAGTTAGTGAATGTAAGATAATGGGACCTAAAATAATCAAAGAAATATTAAAAAAGGTTAAGCACATTAAACATCACATCAGGGATTCCCAAAGTCAACAAAAGAGATATACAAAAAATCATCAACGAGACTTAGAGTTTTAGGTTTGTGATAAGGTATTCCTCCACTTATCTCCATGGAAAAGAATCATGAGATTTGGTAAGAAAAGAAAGCTAAGTCACAGGTACAACATCCCCTTCAAGATTCTAGATCATGTCAGAGATTTGGCCTATCGAATAGAACTTACACCAACCATGTATCAAGTACATGATGTATTCCATATATCCCCCTTGAGAAAGTACATACTAGATCTCTTATATGTAATAAATTTAGTGGTGGTACAACTAGAAAATGATCTCTCTTATGAGGAACAACCAATGAATATCTTGGACCATAGAGATAAAGTTCTATGTGACAATACAACTCACCTAGTTAAAGGACTATAGAGGAACCATAAATATGAAGAGTCTACATGGGAACCATAGGAAGAGATGAAGTAGAAGTACCCTCACCTATGTTTACCTTAGTATGCATAATGTAGTCTCAATGGTTAAATTTTATAAGTGGGAAAAATGTAATGACCCATACTTTTATCCATGAAATTTACATTGTTATAATTATGTCATGTAGTATAAAGAACATACATCATATAGAGAACCTAATGAAAACATTGTTCTTATAAATGAAGAATGATACTTTAGTCAAAAAAAACCAATAATAATTCCAAATATTACAATGGGATAATAAATAGAAAATAAGATAATAAGAATAAGAAAATTTGGATCTACTCGATCCACTAGAATGGTCGCACTCATGAATAAATCTGTAGAAATAAAATATAATTTTAATAATAAAATATTCTTTTAAAATATGAAACAATATATAACCTTGGGATAAAATTTAAGTAAATGATGAATGGAATAAGAGGCATCTATAGGAAGTAGTAAACCCTTATAATTGTTAGAAATCTGACTATTACAATAGTAACCTGACCATTGGAATAGTAATGTGACTGTTAGGAAAGTAATCTGTTTGTTAGAATAGTAACATAACCTATAAATGTTTAAATAAAATATAGGTATCTTATCAATTCAAAATATGATATATTTATACCATTTAATAAGTAGATAAATTTTTTTAAAAAGATAAATTAAGTGTCTTTATTTTTGTGAAATGTAAATTATTATAAACAATGTTATAATTAATATAATTATTTAAAAAGAAAAATTATTTTCATAAAATATATTTATTAATTAATATTATCTTCTAAGATAACTTTATGAGACCTTAATTTAATTTTCAAAGTGTCAAAAAATTGGTTATAATATTAAAATCGGTATTTTTCAAATAAATGATGATTTTATTTAAAAATTA
The DNA here is from genome assembly GCA_963277665.1 of Viscum album. Taxonomy (NCBI): domain Eukaryota; kingdom Viridiplantae; phylum Streptophyta; class Magnoliopsida; order Santalales; family Viscaceae; genus Viscum; species Viscum album. The sequence continues at coordinate 817,452,546 of OY728146.1, read as the reverse complement.
AATTTATCATATTTAGAAAATTATTTTCATAAAATAGAGTCCATTTTTTAAATATACATGTAAAAAAATAGTTAGGGTGAATTTTTTGTATTTTTCTAAAATAGTTGAGTTTTTTGTGAATAGTGAAATACTGTAATTTGCGGTACTTAACATTATAAGAAAATAAATAAAATTTTGAGTCATGATTAAGTCATGGATTATGTAAGTTCCCAATTTATTGAACTCACATGATATGGTTAATATATGTTTGTCATGGGAATAAACACTATCGATAGTCTTGATCCAAAATAATAAACAAATGAATAAAATAATCAAAAACACCTCTCTCCTTCCCCTATAAATACCACACCTCACCACCCCTTCTCCTCAAACCTCCTAATATTTGTATCTATTATAAATTATATTTAATTAATTCCTCGATACTCTTCAATATGTCAAATATCTATTGGTATTAACAAAATACCAAACCCAATTTCTTTAAGGAGGTTCTCAAGGAGATGATATTCAAGAGATAAAATCCTCTTTCTTTATCATTTAAATTATTTATTTCTTATACCTTATCCTTACTTAAAATATAAAAAATAGCATGATAAATCTTTTATAATTTATATAATATAATATTCATTATCAAATTTATTCTCTTCTCTTTTATCTTAAAAATGAAAATATTATCTTTGATATGTCGAGTCACCGCCTTCGTGGACAATGGTTTTATATTTTCCATTAACGCCTTCAAGCATGGTCATAAAAACATTGTAATGGTTAAAATATATTGTAAATTGTATATGATAAATTATTTTATGTTTTGTAAATAATATATATGCATAATATTAAATAATAAAACAAACTAGTTCATGATGATCGAAAACCCTCCAAAATAAACTAAAACTTTATCATCAACATTTTATCAAATGCATCAGCCTCATATCAGAAAAAAAAAATATGGGGAAAATTTTAAATTTTAGAAGTATATTAATATCATTTCATTCCATTTCTGGAGTTTTTATTCTATTTTAAAAGAACTCCCAAAATTAAACTCAAGGTAACCGACCATAAAACCATGAAACGAACGCTCTGAGAACAAAAAAATTAAACATTATAACTTTTCAAAATAGACATAAATAAAATTAATTAAACTATAATAAATCAAATATATGTTTAATAGATTCTGAATTAAATTATTAATGAATATAGTCTGATTATCTGGGACATTAAGTGCAAGTGTGGAATACATTCATACATAAGGTAAGGGATCTCTTTGAACCTCCAAATTTACCATTGGGTTACGCTTTCTCTCTCTCTTTACACCAATGTATTTATTCATTATTCTTATATAATTAATTTAAATTCTATTTATATGTTCTAAAATTATATACCTAGATCAATTCATCCTTCTTTTATGGGTAAATACATGTTTAAAAAGATTCTCTTCTCAATTCCTCTCGATAAGCAAGACCGGTTAAAGGGGACTTCCCAACTCCTTATCCATTTTCAAATACACTACATAAACTATTTTAATCCACCAATATTTTTCTAAAATCATTCATTTTATCATGAAAAAATATATTATTTCGTCTTTGGTTTTATTCAATCAATTATTCATTTTTCCTCTTTAAAAACTCTTTAATATTTTCCCATAAACCGCACTAAAGTGGCTCATTTCTAAAGCTTGTTAAACACTATTTTTACATGGTTTCACTTAAGTTGAACTTTATTTATCATTATATATGACTATTTTCTATTATTAATGTCCAATTATGTTTTAAATCCATTCTTTCATGGACACCATTATGATACGCCCATTGGTTGTGCCTTATGACATGATTACGATACTCATTTTTTCCATGGGTAACCCTTATGATTATTCCTTATGGTCGATTATTTATGTGGCACAAATATGCATGAACATTTTATGATGGGTGAACCCAGATAGTTATTCAATGTATTAGGTAATGTTTAGTCTCGTGATATATCATGTATGAGATTAGGAAGTAAACCTAATCCATTATAGGACTTTGTCCACAATGTGATATAGTCTCAGAAGTTAGCCTCAACTCATGTTTATGTTATGTTATCTATTTTTGTCACATTTCTATGTTTACATGATTACACGACCCTATGTTCTACATTTTATTCTTTGATATGTTTATTAATGTTCTATTCCTTTTATTTCATTATGTTATTCCTTCTAACCCATATGATATTCTTTATTCCTATGTTTATTCCCTTACTAGGATTTTTAACTCATAACTTTTTCATATGTGTTCCATAGGTAATCCTATATAGATTTAGAATCCCAAAGGAAGTTATAATATCATTATGTAAAATTAATATAAAGAATTTTTATTCTACTTCCATGTTTTCAATATTATATACCTAGTCTTCCAAATTCACTAGAATTTACGATCCTTGGTTTATATTTGATGGTTAATTATGCTTAAAACTATGTAATAATGTGTGTAAAAGGATAGGGTCTCTATACATGTTTTATCAAACTATAAAAACCAATAATTTCCTCAACAAAAAATATTATATGAACCTTAAAGGTTATCAATAGTACTAAACTTATGTTCCCAAAATGTAAATACATTCTTCTGAAGAAAAATATTCAATTAAAAATAAGTTAATATTAATGATTAAATATACCTCAAACATATATTAAGAATAAATAAATGTCTCCAAGGTATAACCATCACATAAAATGTCAAAATATTATTAATTATTTTAAACTTACTATCATCCTTAAATTATAATTCTTGGTTCCCTATATGTAGAAACCTCAATCATTCAATGTTATTCATAATCTATTAACCATTATTTTCCTTATTATTCTTGAATACTTCCTTCCTATAGTTAAAAATATAAATCATGTACTAATATTCATCAATATAAAAACATAATTCAAAATATAATCCATACCCTTTATATGTCATTCACAATTTCCTCATATTCAACTATAATAGAATTAGGCATTGTCAAATATTTACCTTTATGATCTTAAATATCCCCTTATTGAGCTTTCCCCCTAGGAAATTAATTTTAATAATTAACATACTCCCCACATTTAAATAATTTTATTGATACCTTGGAAATAACATTATTCCCTTTAATGGTTTTAATCGAACTCTTCCTTTTTTCCTTGGAAAATATTTCTTTATTCCCTTTTTTACCATAAACAAAAAATCTTCCTATTCTTTTAATACATTTTACTATGTGCTTATTCTCACATTATTAACACATATGATGTTGAATATTTTTACTGTTATGATATTTATCACCTGAAATTACTTAGAACTCTATATTTCTCTTGTTTGGTGAGTTATGAAACACACCTAGGTTCAGTTTGTTGATCATAACTCATGATAGTTGGTTAAGAATAACCATAATAGTTCTCACTACATCAATCATTCTGTTTGGTTTCTCATTTAGACAACCACCACATTTTCATTCACATCATTTTCTAATTTGGTTCTTGTTGGATCCATCCTTTTATAAAAATAAACAAAAATTTTGTATGAGTATATAAATAAAATCATAATAAACCATATTATAAGGAGGATAAACAGTAATATATCCTTAACCATATTGTCTTCTATTCAAAAATTTTCAAATTATCCAAAATAAATGTAATTCTCCCTAACACACATATCATTTTTTATATATTACTTTTAACTTATTCTCAAATAATGTCCTAAACTCTAAATTTATTGAATCATTTCCTCTAATACCAACTGTAAGTAATTGATATTAAATTATCTGTAATTTGAATCTTTAGAAAGGAACTCACTTTCTTGCTCTTCATCAACCTTTTTAGGTTTATAGTTTTATATAATTTGGTCATAAATATTACATAACGATGCCATATAACACATTTTGGACACTTCTTCTTAGTATTCATTTTTCCCATAATAAAAAACTTTTAAAAAGAAACATGTTTTCTTTTCATGAAAAATATTTACAATTTTTAACTTGACTTCTTCTTGTTTCCTAATCATCCTTAAAACCTTTGAAAAAAATTTAAAATTTGGCATGATCACAAAATTCATAGTAAGGGACATAAAAAAATAATCTTGTTAATACATTTTAAAACCATGTGATCATAAAAAGTTTTTTCCATTTACATAATAAACTTTGACCTCAAATAATCATTTACCTACACATTAATTCACCTCTATTACTAATGTGAAATTATTTTATCACCCTTTTCCACATCTATTTTGGTAAAATAAATAAGTTTTTAATTTTAAAAGGTGTTTTTAATGGATAATTATTGAAACTAGCTAAAATGTGTGAAAATTTCCATTATTTCAAAATCTTATAAAATTATGTTTTTTGGTTATTTGGATGATTTAAGTTCTTTGATTTAAAATTTTATTTTTTTAAGAACTATTATTCCCATTTTTCTAATAAATTTTCATTAAATTTTCTTTTTGGATATTATTTTGATGATTGTTTAACTTTGAAAATAAATTATTCCATAGTTCCATACTTTCAATTAAAAATATTAAGTGGAATTCCTTTTATTTGAAAAATATAGTGACATTTTGTGCATTTTTATTTTAAATTAATTTTTTTATTAAATAAAAATTCTATTTTTTAAGATCCATGATGAAAAATCTACAAAGGGTCAGAGTGACCATAAGTGAAAATAGAGTGATTTTACATTTAAAAAATAGAAATCTCTTGAAGAAACTGTAAGAAGTTAATTTCAAGTTGATGGAGATAATTTTTTGGAAAACTCTATAAGTGACCTTACCTTGGCTATATAGATCATGAGAAAAAAATATAATGATTTACTAGTGTGGATTTCCATAAATTTGGTAAAGTACTTTATATGCCACTTTCATGTATTTTTAAGAGTTTGTTCCAAGGGATTTAAGTTTTTGGATAATCAGTAAAGGAAAGTTATCATGCCTCTCTTCCAATCGACCAAATTCCCACCAATACAATCATCCATGTAAAAAAATTATCATGTATCAAATCAACCATTCCCAACTCTCATTTGACTACACCTCAAAATCAATTGACCATGGAGAAAAATATGATCTGAACTGCATGATTGAGTTGAAATCAAGACCAAACTTGAGCCAATACCACTGGGAAAACTGAGGTCGATATAACCAAAATACATAATGATATCTAATCAATTTGTTAACCACCTATGATAAAGGATAACACTTGGATACTTCCTTTCAAATCTTGAATAATTCATTGTAACATCCATTCATGACTGGTTAAGACAACATGAAATGCCAAATCAGGAAGACACCATGATCACTAAGTGAAAAAATCTAATACTGAATAAAAAATATAGATCCCAAACCTCACTGAACTCAAAGAAGGGAATTTATGAAGTCATTTTCATTTTCAGATATGATGAAAATATTAACATCGAGGCTCAGTAAACTACAAATGATGAAGATTTCAAAGAAAAGTGATGAACCTATGTGAAGAACTAATGTTGTGGTCAATAGAAAATGAAGAATGATCTCTCGGGATCATCAATTTTGACCGTGAATATTATAGGAGATAGGTTTCTAGGAGGGGTATGACAATAATTTGATTTTTCTTGGCTTAAATTAGAAAACCAGGTACATCCATAGATTCACTTTTTTTGTCTGATTTGATCTATTCCTACTAGGAATACCTTAACCTGAATCCATATTGAATCTTGTAGGTTTAAGGCATTTGATTTTGATATGGAAGATAACCCAAATCGAGATATGATTCATAAGTTTGTGGGTATCTGAGATAGATTCAAAATAATGATGGAAATGATGATCCAAGTCTTGAAATGGTAGATTATTCCCAACCCAAAATGAATTGAAACTGGAATGGGAACACTGAATTACCACCTATTGAACTAAATTTTTTGTTTATGATACACCAACCATGGTTTTCCTAAGCTTATAATGTGTCAAATGGGGATTAAGTAGATGAATAAACTTTTTATAAGATCATTTGGATGATGTCAATGGAAAAATGATGCATTTTCACTGACTTTAATGAACAACTAAAGACTATGAGATTTTGAATGTTAGTATTGTATTTTTTATAAGATGATTAAATAAAGATGAAGTTGTCCTTTTAACATCCAAATGTTATGGTTGTTTATATGGGAGAGGTTTCACATAAGATTCTTGAAAATGATTAATTAAATTTCCAGTCCATCTAAACCTTGAAACTGCCTGTTGAATATGATTATAAACCAATATTGAGGAATATACCATTAGATGACGATGGTCTTATTGAATCCTGGTAATTTGATTCTTTCACAAGGTGTTAATATATGATCAGTGATACCGAAGCATCAGAGTCCATTGCACCAACTGATTTGAATCATTGATAAAGTGCACTAGGTTTTCAAAGTCTTATAAGTTCAGGAGTTGATGACTGACTAAGGTTGATTTTGGGAAGATTATGTTATCAAAGATATGAAACTATTATGTTGATTTTTGACCCTATGATCATAATTTTATTTCTCTATATATGTTTGAATGAAGATGAAACACTGGAAAAAATGGTTTTTTGTGAAATTTGGAGGAAGACCCAAGTAAGTTCAGTTGTGGTTGCACATAATGGTTTGTTTTTATAATATGAAGATGAATCATTAAATAGTACATAGTTAATGTTGGTCAAATCCTAGAAAATGGATTAATTCAATTGGGCCCATAGATGCATCAAATACCCTAAAAATAGATAAAATGAGAAGGTTTCCTAAAACTCATAAACAGAGAATTCAACTAAGAAGATAGATACAGGAGTAAGGATAATTTCCTAAATTGGGAAAATCATCACAAATTCAACCCATATTCAGTTTTTTTAGAATGAATCAAGAAAAAGTAATGGTGAAGGTGATTGTGGGAGAAAATAGAAGGTTTTATAATTATCACTTATAAATCACAAAAATATTGAACGTTCCACATGGAAATCATCTAAAATTTAGATTCTGGATACTGTTGGCATGATATTTCAAGGAATAATGAATTCGGTTATTAAATCTTAGATAAAATCACTGAAAGGGAAGACTTTATACACTAAAATCTCCAAGTGGGGGACATGGAGAATTTTTTGTGTTGCGATGGTTTTCTAGGAGCAGAGTTTTGACACATATACTGTTATATATATATATATTAAATAATAATATAGAACCAAGAATAGATGAAATATAAATAGGTAAGAAAGGGGACACAAGATAGAGAGAGTATAGAGGAGGAGGATAATAAAACACCATAGGTAAATATTGATTGGATATCCACTGGAGGATAAATTTGTGACACTATTAGAACATGAGAGGAATTGGAGATCTCCCACTATGAACATATCTTCTCTACTATTTCTTTATTTTTCTCTGTTATAATTTCAGTTCTGAATATATTATAATATTTTTATGATTCAACTATGATCTTTAGCTAAATTATTATGGGGTAATATAGTTATACTGGTGATTTTTATTACTTTATTAATGCATCAATGTAATTGGAAGCTTCTATCATTTCTTTTTAGATAGTAATTTTTCTCAAACATCGAGTATCAGTGAAAATCGGTCTTGGTTCAAATTTATTTCAAACAATTCGACCATCTAAATATTTAACTAATAAATAAATCTAGTTCATGAGAGTTGAACATTAGGATTAACCAATATGTTTTCTATAGTGTAATACTAGTTTCATCATTTTTTGATTTAGATGGTTCTATAGTTGAAGAAATGTAGGATTATTCATATCACTTGTTTACCAACCTAATAATTGGATTACCACCTTTAAAATCATTTCTAGTGTTTTTATTAAAATACATGGATGAAGTAAAACATATTTTAGACTAGTCAATAAATTTTCCTATATTATTAATTAGTTGTCTCTCATTATTTATTTATTCCTTATTTTGTGCCTCTACTCTTTTTGTGTTAGTTACCACGTCAATACTATAGTTTGTTCTCATCACTTTTTACCTCCATCAATGTATCAAATTTTTTATTATATTTTTTATCCTTTATCACACACACAATTGGAAGTCCTTCCCTATAGATGTCATGACTCGTCCCCCAGGGCCCGTGTTGTGACTACCCCAAGCCCACCTCCTGAAGGCCAGGGGCTGGTGACTAGCATCGAAGGTGTCAACTTGCAAGTGGGAGGTATTATCCTGGATACCTATATGTACACACATGCCCAACCAAGTCCCAACCCACGAAAGGTAAATAACATACCACTGAATAAACTGAGTGCAAGTACAACTGAAATAAATTGGTCTAGAATACAAAACCAAGAAAAAGTACAGAAAAATGAAAAAGTACAAAAAGTGTTTGGATGGACATCTTTAGTAAACCCCACCTAATCATGAGAGTAGTAAAGATACTGGAAGCCTAATTATTATGTCACATCCACCTGGTCCAACTAGGCCCCTCCTTGTCCTATGCTACCAAGTCCACCATTGTAGTGCCCGTCTGCCTTGTCTCCTTGAGCACCTCTGTCAAAATGTTGGTCATCCGCACCATAAAAAACACGTGCGGGTGGAGCCCATACAACGGTGAGTAACACAATACTCAGTAGGTACCCCAAAACGAAAAGAAAGAACACACAGTCATTCCTTAAAGTGAATCACAACACACAAGGCAGCTCACACCAGGTATATTCTAGGGTAGTAAGACTAGCACCGTCAGTCACAAATTTCAAACTCCTCAGCCGCTGGAAAACTCCTCCTCTATCGAGTACAGTGGGCCTTCCAGGTCACATAGAGATAATTCCCACTAACCTTGAACTATTGTGGTACTCATCCCTAATGATTATTATGGGTATGTTGGGTCACACAGAGCTTCTCTCCACCGTGGGCCTGCTGGGTCACACAGAGCCACTTCCCACCTTGGCTGAACTGAGATACTCCTCCTGTCGAGTACCATGGGTCTTTTGGATCACACATAGATTCTCCTCACTATGGGAATTCTAGGTCACATAGATCCACTTCCCACTAGGCCATCGCTGATTAGTCTTCATGTTTCATCCAACCGCAAGGTTCTGTACGTAACGTGCTTGGGAGAACCTCTCCTTAAGCCATTTGTCACTTCTATGCATCCATTAAAGTCACCAAAAGTAATTCCTAAATATCTTCCTCCTTGAGAGGATCCCACTTCCGAAAACATACCATCAATCAGATGCGATTTTCAAGATACAAGAATTTTAGTTACAAGGGGATCAGTTGAGATGGGGCCCGGTCCGACCTGGTTGGACCGACCCGACCAACCAGGCTCGGGGGTTCTAAATACCTCGGTTCATTCTGATAAACCCGACATAACCTGGTGTGAGTTAGGGTTGGTTGGGTCCAGTCGGGCCAGTGGGCTAGGCCCAATAGGCCTCGCTGGACCCAGCCCGGTTGGTAGAGGGTCAAGCCCGTCGGGTCGCCCGGTGACCCGATCTAGTCCGGCCCAGCCCGAAGGGGCGTAGGTTCGGCCTGCTAGACTGGGTTCCGGCTCACTAGGTTTGGGTCCATCCCTCTGGGCAGTGGGACTGTCCCAGCTTGATGGGGGCACAACCCACTGGGGGAACGACCCGTTGGTCCAAAGGATGGCCGCGTTAGCAGCCGGGGGTGTGCGCCTGGGATGTGGCAGACCGTCGTGCCCCTCACTGTCTGAGCGTGGCCCGTAAGGAGTGGGCCGCTCCTTCACGCACCCACAACCGGTGATGACCGGCCTCCCTCCACATTACTCATGGACTCAATTCGAGGGTTGACCCCAGTCAACATGGTGAAATGCTGGCGTCTCGGGTCTCTAGTGTCACGGCCCGATCAGTCATGGCTTCCGTCATACCAGTACGCCACCGAGGTGTGCCCCTTCACCTGGCCATCAGCACGACCAGTAGCCTTCTCGTATCATCTGGAACATGGTTGGAGGGTGCCGCCACCACCACCACGTGTTTCCACTGCTGGTACTGGTGCGCCGGTAATTCCATCGGCAGACCACCGGATGCACTCTGGTGATCCATTCTTTGTGCCACCTACACTTACGGCCTCTGGGGAGCATTCTCTTTACCAAGAAGTCTTCAAAGTCACCTTGTCGTCTCTTCATACAAAATGTTCACCATGAGTTCACAAACAGAGGGGTCATGGCCTTTGTTCGTGTTGGTACTCACCCTCCGCGTTTTAAGGTTTAAAGATGGGGGAGGTTTGGGGATTCTCCATTCAATCATTACATGCCAAGATTTGAACCTCGAATATAAAACCCCAAGAATGAAACACCCTCCCACATAAACACACGAATCACAGATCATCTTATTTTTGGCTTAACCCGTGTTCGTCATTTCTAGAAATGGACAAGGAAGAACAATGAATCAAAATCCCCTACCTCTTTGAAGTTCGTTGTCGCACGTTCATCCTCGAGGGATTAAGACATTTACATCACTCCTTGGCTCCAATCATCGAAAGGCGTGATGAAGAAGATGAAGTTTCTTCAGTGTTATTCATTCTTTTCTGGGGTGAAAGTCCTTAAAATATTCTCCAAATAATCCTCCAAATTTTTAATCCATATTTCCCCAGCGCATCAAACTATAAATTGGAGCACGTCATAGCATTCCCATTATGATGCGACGTCACGTCGTTATGCTGTTTTATTTAAGGAATAGTTCCGCTATTACGCGTCATTAAAGCATCACTCTGCAAGTTTAATGGGCCATTAATGATCCTCCTTTATGTACATATGTATCATTCTGTCACCTCCCCATAGCTTCGTTGTCCACGACTCAAAAGTGAGAAAGAAAATAAAATAATTCTTTTAAACTATTTTATTATTTTTCTTGAAAATTATGAAATATAACTTTTCCACTCGACCCTTGATGGATGAAGTTAAGTCATTTCCAAGTGAATCTCGGCATTTTGAATTCAAATTTTCCCTCATATTTTTGATCTGATCGATGGTTCAAAAGAGAAAAAATCCCTCTTGCACTTTTACTGAACGTACCTTAAAAAAAGTTCAAAATTCAATTCTGGTCTCTCCGGACCTCAGAATTACATGCTGTCAAATTTTTTGATCTCAAAATAATTCCATATAAATAAATAAAATACATAGAAATTATGATACATTACATTCTCCCCACCTTAGGGATTTATATCCCTAAAATCCAAAAATAACAACTAAACAAAAAGATGGGGGTACTGAGCATGAATATGAGCCTTCTTCTCCCATGTGCTCTCCTATAGATTCTTGTGCTTCCATCATATGTGCACTATAGGAATAAAACATCCACATAGGACCCGCTCCTATCATTCCTCTATCTCTATTGGTAACTCCACAAACGTCACCCCATCGTCAATGTCCATCTCTCCCCAGTCGATGACACACGATGGATCATGAACGTACCTCCTCAACTGTGACACATGGAAAACATCATGCACTTGGTGCATATGTGGGGGAAGAGCTAGGAGGTATTCCACCTTTCCAACTCTGATTGGGATCTGAAAAGGATCGATGAACCTTGGATATAGCTTACCGCCCTAGCCAAATCATCACAATCCTCATTGGGTTGAGACCCAAAAGGACACATGGTCTCCCTCCTCAAACTCCAAGGGTATCTGTCTCCTATCGTCATAAGACTTCATCCTGCTCTGTGAAGTCCTCATCCACTCCTGGATGATCTGCACCTTCTTAGTGGTAGCCCGTACTAACTCTAGACCCATGAGTTCCGACTACCCTGGGTTTTTCTAGAATATGGGTGATCTGCAAGGTCACCTGTACAAGGCCTCAAACAGTGCCATGTCAATGGTGGAGTGATAATTTTTTTTGTCTGAAAATTCTTCCAATGGAAAGTGGTCCTCCTAACCATGACCAAATTTAAGGACACAAGTACAAAGCATGTCCTCCAAGGTCTTTATGGTCTTCTCTGTCTGACCATCTGTTTGGGGATGAAAAGCTTTGCTCAAGCATAGTTGCATCCTGAACGCCTCCTGTAATCCCTTCCACAACTGGGATGTAAAGCATGAATCATGATCTAAGATGATAGTCGAAGTCATCCTGTGAAGCTGTACTATCTCTTGGACATAGAGGAGTCTCAATCCCTCTATCATTCCCTACTCCCAGATGGGTAGAAAATGAGTCGACTTGGTGGTTTGGTCAACGATCACCCAAATAGAGTCATGAAATCTAGACGTATGTGGTAACCCTGTCACGAAGTCCATCGAGATATCATCCCATTTCCAATCTGGTACCTCAAGTGGATTAGTCAAGCCTACTGAAACCTGGTGCTCGACCTTCACTTTCTGACAAGTGAGGCATCATGAAACGAACTCAGCCACTGATTTCTTCATCCCTAGACACAAGTACTGACGCCGGAGGTCCTGGTACATCTTTTCCACTCCATGATGTACTGGTAGAGGGAAGGTATGGAACTCCCTCAACACCTCCTCATGAAATGATACAGGTACTAAGGTGCACCCTCTAAAAAGGATGGTGTTCTCCCCACCTATCGAAAAACCATCAGGAGCCCATCCTGAGGGTATTTGAGCATGCCAGGACTCACAATAAACATCCCTCAGCTACACCTCCCTGACTCGCTATACGAGTGGGGGAGTAAAATATATTGACTAGAGGTAAATAGCTTCACCAAACTCCATGAGGGATATCTATATCGTGGCTAACTAATATGTCGCCTTTCTCAGTAGCTACAACCCGGTCCTCCTGCTAAGTGCATCTGCCACCATGTTCCCCTTTCCTGGAGTATATACTATCTCAAAATCATATTCCTAGAGGAACTATAGCCATCGTCATTGTCTCAAGTTCAGGTCCTTATAGGAGAATATATACCAGAGACTCTTTTGGTCAGAGTAAATGGTGAACCACTCACCCATCAAGTAGTACTTCCAGGTCATCAAGGAAAATACCATTGTTGCTAACTCCATGTTATGGGTCACGTAGTTCTGCTTATGCTGCCTCAACTTTCATGAGTCGTAGGTGATCACCACTTTCTCTTGTATCAGGACACAACCCAGTACAGTTCCTGATGCGTTGCAGTAAACTGCATACCCCATGTCCTCCTCTGGTAGTCTCAAGATGGGGGAACTATTCATTCTCTGCCTCATCTCCTGGAAACTCTGCTGGTATTTTTCCAACCACACGAATGGTTGTCCCTTCCTTTTCAAAGCTGAAAAGGGTTATGATACTATGTAGAAGTCATAAACAAACCTTTGATAGTAACCATCAATCCCCAATAAGATCCACACCTCAGTCATGCTCCTTGGTGGCTCCCAAGAAATCATCGCCTCTATCTTTGTCGGATCTACTGCAACTCCAGCCTCTGAGATGACATGACATAGAAAGTGGACCTCCCATATCCAGAACTAAAACTTCAAGATATTACCATAAATATAGTGCTCTCTGAGTGTATCCAATAATATTCTCAGGTGTTTAGGGTGTTTCTACTCCGACGCTGAATACACAAAGATGTCATCAATGAATACCAAGATGAACTGGTCGAGGTAGGGCTGAAATATCCTATTCATGAGGCCCATGAACACTGATGGGGGGTTTGTCACACCGAAATTCATCACCAGGAACTCATAGTGGATGTAACGGCACTTTAAGGCCATCTTCAGTACATCCTCATCCCATACCCGAAGCTAGTGGTATCCTGGTTTGAGGCATATCTTTGAGAACCACTTCACCCCCTTCAACTGGTCGAAGAGGTTATAAATTCTCGGTAGTGGGTACTTGTTCTTCACGGTCTCCTGGTTCAGGCAATGGAAGTCCACACACAACCTCAAACTCTGCCTTCATGGAAAAAAGGAATTGGGGTTTCCCATGGTGAAACACTGGGTCTTATGAACCCCTTATCCTGCAAGTTCTCCAGCTTTACCCTCAACTCGTGAAGATCTGTGGGAGCCATTTGATATGCTGATGTGGATATCGGTGTCATACTGGGGTATAGGTTGATAAAAAAGTCTACCTATCTATGAGGAGGTAGCCCTGGAACCTCATAAAGAAAAATATCATTGTACTCATCCACCACTACAAGAAAACTTGGACTCCTCTCCTCTACTACACCGAGGGTGAGGCTAGCCATCTGGAGAGTGATCGGCTGCACCCACCTCAGAGAGAGTCTATCCTACATTGTAAGGGTTTCCTTCTCTCCAGTGAAGGAAACCCTAGTCTCATATGTGTAGACACACTGCACCTTATGCTTAAAACAGTTGATCTAAGCATGGACTATAGATAACCAATCCATACTGAAGATGACATCGTAAGGCCCCATCACTGCTACTAGGAGATACTAGACAAATATATCGCCTCCTAGAGTAATCTCACAATGTCATCACCAGTGTGTAATCATCAAATCGTCTCTCGTAGGAGTCTCTAGCCATAAGGTTCGAGCCAACGGCTCCACCGGAATCTTCGAGCTCCGAACAAGAGTCGTGGTAAAGAAGAAGTGACTAGAACCCGTGTCTATAAGTATTTTAGCTAGGGTGGAGAAGACACAGATCATACCTCGGATCATCTCTGGAGTGCCATGGTTATAAGACTCTACTACCTAGAGCTGAGCTCGCCCCTGTCTGCCTGATCCCTGAGTTTGGGGAAAACCACTTGGGGGTGGTGGAGGTAACATCTCAAACTGTTTCCTGCTGTCTACCACTCGGCAAGCTCCCCTGCCACATCTGCCACTCTTCGGACCTCCTCACTCAAACTATTTTCACTGCCTCGGTGGCCCCTAGACCATATGACGGTCATCTGTACGGCAGTTCGGGCAGTCACGTTCCATGTGTCCCTACCCATCGCACATGTAGCAATGCCTGGCTCCTTGTCGACTTCCTCTAGATTGGGATCCCCAAACCACTGACCCTGAGTCCTGGGGTCATCCTTTGAAAGAACTGTCCCACTTGGGCCCATGCATCTGTTGTCTACTGCCCACCGAAGACTCTGTCACCTGGGGTCTGCTTGTGGCTCTAGTTGTCGGCTCCTGCTCTGCCAAGAATCTTTCCACAACAAGGGCCCACTCCAGCACCCCATCCTGTGTATGGATGTTGAGAGACAATATTGATGCCCTGATCTCCCACCTCAGTCCCTGCTTGAAGGCTCTATCCATGAATAAAGGGTCTCGCATCATGTCTGTGGAGTTTCGGGAAAGCCCCGTGAACCTTGTCGAGTGCTCGGTCATTATCATGTTGTCCTGCTGTAGGTGAAGCAGCTTATAGATGCGTACAAAGCTCAAGGTTGTGGGGAAAAAGTCCTCCTAGAAAATCCTCTCAAAGTCATCCCAAGTGAGGGTCGCCTCATTGTGAGTCTGGATGGTCAAGATCCACTATCTCCTAGCCAAGCCCTATAGAAGAATCACCTCCAATATCATCATATGGTTAGGTGGTGTCCTTACTAAGCAGAAGACCCGCATCACATCCTTCATTCAGTCCTCAACAACCTAAGGATCTGTCTCTCCCATGAACCTAGGAGTTCTCTGTCTCTGAAACTCATGTTGGGCACAAAGCCTATGAACGTACTCTTCCAAAACTGCCGGAAGTACATGCTGTCAATATGGTGGTGGTAGCACTGGTGCACCACCCGGTGGGGCCATCTCTAGAACTAGTCCCTGAACAGACACCTCGTCACTAGGTGGGTTGTCCTGAAAACCTCGTATCGGGATCCTGGCTGGTCGTCCACGTGGAGGCATCCTAAGATAGATCAAGATGTACCACTATTATAAGGTTATACCGGGTGAGCTGACTCTTATTCAAAAAAATGAGACACTTATGCAACCATTGTTTTCATGTATTGAACCGAAAACAGAATTCAAGGTCCTAGTGTATACATCGGTCACCGCACTAACACTAGATTCCCTTAATCTGAAAGTCAAACTCGCAACACTTAACATTGTTTCCCCAAACACAAAACATCAGACTATCAGTCTTTGAGGGGGAACCGACCACCCTTTGATACCACTTTTTCAGAACCCTTCCTCCTGGGCTCGTGTCGTGACTACCCCAAGCCGGCCTCCTGAAGGCCAGGGGCTGGTGACTAGCATCGAAGGCGTCAACCTGCTAGTGGGAGGCATTATCTTGGATACTTGTACACACACACACACTCCCAACCAAGTCCCAACTCACAAAAGGGAAAAAACATACCACTTAATAAACTGAGTGCAAGTACAGTTGAAAGAAAGTGGGCCAGAATACAAACCTAAGAAAAAGTACTGAAAATTATAAAGTACGAAAAGTGCTTTGATAGCCATCTTTAGAAAACACCACATGATCGTGAGAGTATTGAAGCTACTGGAATCCAATGTAGTATGTCTCTTCATCCTGGTCCTACAGGTCCCCACATGGTCCTAGGCTACCAAGCTCACCATCGTAGCATCCGTCCGCCCCGTCTCCCTGAGCACCCCTATCGAAACATCAGTCGTCTACACCAGACACAACACGTGTGGGAGGAGTCCATGCATGGGTGAGTAACACAATACTCAGTAGGGACCCAAAAACAAAAAAGAAATAACACAAATACATTCCTTAAAGTAAATCATGAAACACAAGGTAGCTCACACCATGTATATTCTAGGGTAGTAATAGTATCATTGTCAGTCACAAATGTCTAACTCCTCTGCCACTGGAGAAATCCTCCCCTATCGAGTACAGTGGGATTTTTGGGTCATATGGAGCCACTTACCACTAACCTTGAACTGATTTGGTACTCATCACTGATGATTATCATGGGTATGCTAGGTCACAAAAAGCTGATCCCCACCGTGGGCATGTCGGGTCACACAGATCTTCTTCTCACCTTGGCTGAACTGAGGTACTCCTCCTATCGAGTATCATGGGTCTTCCGGGTCACACAGATTCACTGCCCACCATGGGCCTTCTAGGTCACATAGATCCTCTTCCCACTGGTCCATCGTCGAGCAGTCTTCAGGTCTCAGGCAACCGTAGGGTTCCGTACATAGCACGCTTGTGAGAACCCATACTAAATCCATTCTTCGCTTCTCGAGGTTCATGAAAGTCACCAAAATTCATGTTGAAAGATCTACCTCCTCAATATAGTCCCAAATCCACAAACATCCCATCAATCAGATGTGTGGTTTTCAAGATACGGGCGTTTTAGTAACCAGGGGACCAGTTGCGATGGGGCCCAGTCCGACCCAGTTGGACTGACCTGACCAACCCGGCTCGGGGGGTTCCACATACCCCGGTTCATTCTGAAGGACCTGACCAGACCTAGTGTGGGTCGGGGTCAATCTAGTCTGACATGGCCAGTGGTCCAGGCCCAATAGGCCTCACCGTACCCGTCCTGGTTGGCAGAGGGTCTAGCCCACCGGGTCTCCTGGTGAAATGGTCAAGTCCAACCTAGCCCGAAGGGGTGTGGGTTTGGCCCGCCAATGTGGACCTAGCCTTCCGGCGTGGGGTCTGACTTTTCGGCATGGTTCCAGCCCATCAACGTGAGGTCTGGCCCACTGGGCAGCAAAATTGGCCCGGACCTATGGGGGCGAGGCCCACTGGTCTGAAGACCGGCTACGTTAGCGACTAGTGGGGTGCTCTTGGGATGTAGTGAACCATCACATCCCTCCCTATTTGAGTGCATCCCGCAAGGAGCCGGACGCTTCTGCACGCGCCTGTGGCCGGTGACAACCGGCCACACTCCACATCACCAACGGACTCAGTCCGTAGGTTGACCCTAGTCAATGCGGTGCCATGCTGGCACCACGGGTCTCTAGTGTCGTGGACCAATCGGTTGCGGCTTCCACCACACTAGTGCACCGATCCACCTGGTTGTCGGCATGGCCAGTAGCCTACTCCTGTCGTTCGGCATGCGGTTGGTGCGTTTGGCCGCCGCCGCTGCGTGCTACTGCTGTCGGCACTGGTACACCAGTAGATCCTTCGGCGGACCACCAGATGCACACGGGTGATTCATTTTTTGTGTCGCATGTGCTTATGGCCTCCAGAGAGCATCCTATTTACTGTGAAGTCTTCAAATCCTCGTTTTCGTCACTTTAGAAAAAACATTCACAATGAGTGCATAAATGGAGGGGTTCGGGCCTTTGTTCGTGTCGGTCCGCACCCTCCGTGTTTGGAGGTTTAAATATGGGGGAGGTTTGGAGAGTCTTCATTCAATCGTTATATGCCAATATTTGAACCCTGAATATAAAATCTTAAGAATGAAACACCCTCCCGCATAAACGCACGAATCACGGGTCAACCTGTTCATGTGTTGACTTGTGTTCATCATTTCTAGAAATGGATGGGGATGAACAAAGAATCAAAAACCCCTACGTATTTGAAGCTCATTTCCGCATGCTCATCCTCAAGGGGTTAAGATGTTGATGTCGATCCTTGGCTCTGATCGTCGAAAGGCGGGACGAAGAAGATGAAGTTTTTTCGGCATTCTTCGTTCTTTGCTGGGGTGGAAGTTCATCAAAGGTTCTTCAGAGAATCCTCTAAATTTTTAATCCATATTTTCCTAGCACGTCAAACTGTAAATAAGACCACGTCGTAGTGTTCCCGTTATGACGTGATGTCACGTCATTATGTTTTTTTATTTAATAAACAACATCATTGTTACACGTCATTAAAGTATCATTACACTTCGAGTTTAACAAGCCATTAATGAGCTTCATTGATGTGCATCTTCATCGCCCTGTCGCCGCCCTACAGCATCGCTGTCTGTGACTCAAAAGTGAGAAAGAAAATAAAATAATTCTTTTAAATTATTTTATTATTTTTCTTAAAAGTATTAAAAATAAATTTTTCGCTCGGCCCTTGCCGGCCAAAGTTAAGTCATTTCTAGGTGAATCCCGACATTCTAAATTCAACGGTGCCCTTGGATTTTTGAACCGAGCTATGGTTCAAAAGATAAAAAATCCTGCTCATATGTTTACTTAATTTACCTTAAAAAAAGTTCAAAATTTCATTCCAGGCTCTCAATACCTAGGAATTATATGCCGTCGAATTTCACAGTCTCGAAATAATTCCTTATAAATAAAAAATATAAACGGAAATTCTGAGATGTTATAATAGATTAACCCTTATTCACCACTACACCATTTTTTTATAAGAATTATAAACAATTAATTTTTTTAAAAACTAAATAAGGATCCAGGTACCCAGTAAAATTTTATAATAGTTGTCGATAAGGGAATTTGTGATAAAGTGAAAAAAACACAAAATTGTATTAAAAAGGTAAAAAAATATGTTACTTTTTTTTGAATTCATTAGTAAAAAAAGAACTATTGGGAAACACATGGAGCCTTTAATAATTGAAATCAACAAACATTTAATTGATCTAAAATTGAAAAAGAAACTTAAGATAGAAGATCTCTAGGAGAATAGATAAAACAAGAATAACCAACAAGCTACAAATATCAATCCACATTCAAATGAGCTGATAGAGGGAGTCATACTTAGAGAATTTTGTGGTCTAAAAGTTTCATGAAATCCATCCTACATTAGAAAACCCCCTAGGTCTCACAATTATGAAATCAGATAATCTCACTTGTCCATGTTTCTATCTTTTGAAAGTGCCTAGTCGGAGTAATGTATCACTAAGAGGGGGGTGAATCAATGATACTCTTTTTCTTTTATGTTTCTTTTCAATTGAAACAACCTTCACCTCCTGTTAGAGATTTCAATTCCCTACTGAAAACAAACTCAACACACACCCACATGAACACAAGGATTTACAAGGTTCACTATTCAATAAGATTAACTACATCCTTGGTATGGTTTGGAAATGATCCAATACCATACAATCCACTAAGAAAACAATACTTGGATTACAACGAGTATGATATACCCTTACACTCATGTAGCATTGTGAAACAATCCCTCCAGTGTGTGTGAAACCTCCTAGAACAATAGGGCAATAAAATTTCCTTTGTAAAAACTCATGTTACCCCTGCCTATTTTCAATTCACCAAATGTATTCAGTTGTAATACATCTCTTCAATTCCTTACCCAAAATAAAGGTAATAACCTCAAAGGAATTTGATAAAGAAATCATCCCAAATTCCAAGTCTAATTTTCCCAGTTCGATTCTCTAAGTATGATTATTTCAATAAAAATCATCAAGTATGATTTTTAAAACAATGCTCCCAATCCAATTTTCTAATAGAATATGATAGAGTAGAATCAGCACCACTTCAATTCCCCAATACAATTATCATTCCGAATAGAATATGAATGAATCAACACCACCTCAATTCCATAAAATAATTTTCATGATGAATAGAATATGAATGAATCGGAACCACCCAAAACAATTTTCAATCCGAATGGAATTGGTCTCTTCTTATCTCTAGAAACCCAGATCTTCTCTCTCTTCTGTAGTGAACAGTGTAAAAACTACACGAAGTACAATTTACTTATTTCTATTTTATAGGTGACCTAAAACATGTTTAGGTGGGAATCCCAAAACACTTCCCCACTCACTTAAATTCACCCAAATCTGAATTTCTCTTGAAATCTCAAAGAAATTATGACTTCATCAACACTTCTCGATTCTTCTCGAAACTTCTAAAATCATCATCTCTTCCTTTCCAGACTCCCATTTCAAATTTCAATACAATTAAAATTGATGATAAATACATGGGTCTGGTCATCTAAATCTGATTCTTTCATGTTGATTTCTTCAAAACAATGCTTGATACCATACCAATTAAATGTGTTTTAAGAAATGAACTTCTCCACTTGAGATATAATCACTAT
This sequence comes from Viscum album, assembly GCA_963277665.1. Lineage (NCBI taxonomy): Eukaryota > Viridiplantae > Streptophyta > Magnoliopsida > Santalales > Viscaceae > Viscum > Viscum album. Next base: position 817,431,891 of record OY728146.1, on the reverse strand, counting down.
TTTAAATAAAAGGATCCCTATTGACAATTTAGTCATCAATCTCCACTTTAATTTCTTTTCTCTTGACCCACTTGAGAAAACACATCATCACATTCAAAACTTGTGCTTGAATCATGACTTGGAATGCATTGAGGGTCATATTTATTATTGTATGAATTCAATTGGAAAGTATTTTAACTTTCCATCCATTCCTTATTATTTCTTTTAATCTCAACCCAAGCATGGTCTGTTTTTAATACAAATGGTATGGATATGATCATCTTGAATACGATCATTTCTGGTTATGATCATGTTACGATCACTAGTTATGATTGATGGGTACGATCATTTCTAGTTAAGATCATTCTGAATACGATCAATTTGGATATGATCATTTCTGGTTATGATCATTCTAGTTATGATCATTTCTGGTTATGGTCATTCTAGTTATGATTGTTGGGTATAATCAAATACAATATGAATGTAATGATCTTCTCGGATACGATACAATATGAAAACAATGATATGTCCAGATATGATACAATACATTCTAAATATGATTCCTTTTTAAATGGTATCACCTCTTCTCTTTTACCTAGATCTGATCAATTAAAATCTAAATATGTTTCATTTTCAATCGACACCATCTCTTTACATTTCTTCTACCTGAATATGATTTTTTTGAAAAACAATCGGTGTTTTATCTTCCATTGGAATCACCTCTTCTATCGGCACCACTTCGATCGACAGCACTTTCTATCAGCATCACATTTCCCATCAGCACCACTTTGATCGGGACCACCTGAATACAAATCGGCACTAGATTTGTTACTTCCACTTGGTATCCAATTGTTTTGAAAGGAAATTGATACAATCTGGATACAATTATTTTTTGATTGTTTTGAAAAATAATCGGTACCACTTCTTTCTCTCTGCCATCCAGATATGATAAATATGAATATGATTCCATTCTGTTTGTTTTGAAAAACAATCTAAATGCAATTATTTCCTGATTGTTTTGAAAAACAATCTGAATATGATTCTTTTCTGATTGGAAGCATTGCTTTCACTCTTCTTTCTTTCTATCAAGCTTTTTGTAAAGACCCAAAAATTCCATGTAATTTTTTTAAAAATTATTTGGGATATTTACAAGTCTGTGAAAATTGACAGCACGTGATTCTTAGGCCCGGTGTGTCCGGAATGAATTTCAGAACTTTTTTTAGGTATGTTCAGTAAATGTGTGGGCATGTTTTTATATCTTTTGAACCGGTGCTTGGATTTGAAATACTAGAGCACCATTGAACCTGCAGCACTGGGATTTGCTTAAGGGAATCTTCACTTCAGCCGCAGTTGGTTGGGAGAAAAAGATAGTTTTTGAATTTTTTTAAAAATAATAAAATAACATGTAATTGTTATTTTATTTTATTTTTCTCTAACAGATGAGCAGTGGTGGTGAGACCGGTGAATTTTCAATCCATTAAATGGCTTGACTCATCAACTGTGTAACTTCACCATTGTGAATTAATAAGTTTCATTAATTCATTTAATGAACCTCATTAATTCTTCAACGTGTTACTCACCTTTCCCCCTCCTATTTAAATGGAGCTTGGGGTGAGGTTTTGGCATGACTTCTTCAAAAGAGGAAACTCTGGTGGAGTTCTGCGGCAACATCCTCCAATGGAGGACGAAAGCTCGGGTGACAACGATCCAAGATCAACAAACGCCGACGAATCCATCCAATGTGGACACTCCTCCCGCCACAACCGAGACACCTCCAACGGATCTCGAGGTAGGGGGTTTATGTTTGGTTTGGTTTAACAATATTGAACTGAGTTTATTTAATCTTTAATGTTAGATAAATATTCTCCCTTTTGTTATCATGTTAATTCAGAGGGTGCGGGATGAACGAACAAGGCCCATACCCTCCGCTTCTTTGTTCATGCTGCGTTATTTGGAGAAGGCTTTACTAAATTTTGACAACAACGTGAGACAGAGAGCCACGTTGTGACGGTGGCAGTCCAGGAGACTCGTAGGCACTGACCGCACCAAGAAAGGACCACCAGAGCATGTCCGGTGGTCCGTGGAAAGAACCGTAATGGCGCCATACCGGCGGTGACCAAAGGAGGCCCGTGGCAATAGGACATGGGAAGTAGGAAGGCGGCGTGTCATTGCACACCACAGTGAATAGAGGCGGTTGGCCTGAGCTGGTCATGTGGGAGAAGGTCGGCGCCAGTAGGCACCACCGGCGATAGCAGCCACATCACGCCAGCTGGAGAAATGGTGGGGAAGCGCCCCACTGGCCGGACAAAATAGACCCACGTCTATGCTACCAGATAGAGGAACGGTTCACCATAAAGCATATGTGAGCTAGTCGAATGGGCCAGAACCTCGGCCCAGCGGGCCGGACCTACGTCCCAGTGGGCCAGTGCGAGTGGTCCGAGCCCCACCCAGCGGGTCAAGCCAACCGTAGCCCTAGCCCATGAACTAGTTGGACCAGACCTAGTGAACCGATAAGACCCTTAACGGGCTAGACCCAAGTGATGTTAGGTAGACCTCTGGGCCCATTACATTGGGCTGTCCTGACAGAGTCAGACCAAACCCAGACCCAACAGGCCCCCGAATAAAGAAATGTTCGTAACTGAAAAACCGGGTGTCCGTTTGGAACATCGTCAGTGTCGTTAGGACCCCTTTTGGGAAGCGGTCCCTTTGGGAATATTCTGGCGGGTCCGACCGAGCCACGCTGGACTGAGGTGTGATCACCCCTGTTTCACGTAAAAGGGTGTAACTAACAGACTGGGCGTCCGATCGACGCACCGTATATGGCATAAGGACCCTTGTGACAAGGTTGTCCTTTGTATATACTCCAAGTGAGTTTTGAAGGATTTTGACATGCGACCTGGGTTGGATCCTACTTGAATCCAAGTGGGACCTTTTTATAAAATTGTCCATATCTCATAGACTGGGCGTCTGATCGATGTGTCGTCTGCCACATTGAGACCCCTATGATGGGGCGGTCCCTTGGGTATACTTTTTACAGGACTTCGTATCAGTTGAAATATGACTGATGGATTTAGGAGAAAAGTATTCTGGAGTTCAGGAATGCTTCGTGCGGGAATCCAGTGGCTGACTGTGACATGAAGAAGAAGAGCGACCAATACGGGTCAGCATCAGAAACTCTAGAGTGGGATGATCTAGTTGTACGACTAATCATCCCTACCTCTGTAGTGGTTACTAATATGGGTCACCACCATTGACCAATACAGGTCAGCACCAGCGACCAATACGGGTCATCACCAGCGACCAATACGGGTCAGCACCAGTAACCAATGTGGGTCAGCATCTAGCAACCAAGATGGGTTAGAATACTGTGACCTATATGGTCCATCAGTAGAGTTACTATAGATATGATGATCTGGCTTTATGACCATTCATAACTATCCCAGTAACCTTGAAGTTATACCATTAAAGTGATCTATCTCTTTTTCTTTGTGCTTCATGATTTAGATCATGCTTGTGATATTACCTTTGTGGTATTTCTTATGATGTTTTCCTTTCTGGATTACTGAGATACCCTCAGGGGTCTCAGGTTCCCCTACTGGGTATTGTTATACTCACCCCTACACGGGCTCTACCCGCACGTGTGTGTCTAGTGCAAACTATTGATGTTCCGAGGTACACTTTGGGGGTTCGGGACTTGGTGGAGCTTGGTGCGACGAGAGTAGTCGAGATCCTATTCTTCTACTTAAAATTTATAGCTATTACCCTCCAAGTATATCTCTAGGGAATATGCGATAGCTGTTTACTTTCTTTTTAGTTTCTAGGTCTTGTATTCCGGCCCACTGTTTTCAGTTTATAGTTGTACTTGTTTTTTTTTTACTCTCGTGGTTATACCTTACTTATTTTGGTTGTTTACTTTAGTTTACCTTTTTGAGTGTGTACATATCTATAAAGCAATGCCTTCCTTGTTTGGAAAATCCTTTAGGTTCTATTCACCAACCCCTGGCCTATGGAAGGCGGGCTTGGGGTAGTCACGTCCGGGCCCCGTGGTACGGGTCGTGACAAAGTGGTATCAGAGGGCGGTTGGTTCTACGAGAAGAACTAAGAGACTAATTTTAATTATTCAATGGTGTAAAGTGTCTTGAGTTAAGTTTTCAATACAGTGAGTATAGTGTTGGTGCGGCAGAAGACGTTTCCATACACTAGAACCCTGAATTCTGTTCTCCAACTCTGTACATGAAAACACAGGTTTCTAGTGTTTTGAAAAGTTTTCTTGATCTTTCTTGAGTCATCGCACTAGGTATAACTTATTGAACGTGGAACATTTGTTTCTTATAGTATGCATCCACGAAAATATTTATCCAGTATGTCGATTAGAGATTGTGACAGTATCCCACCGAGCGACGAGGCGTCAGTATAGGGACCACTCACATTCATGGCACCTTCGGGCGATGTACCAGCATCACCACCACCCGTTGAGCAAAAGATGATAATAGTGGATCATGGATGACAGCTTATCATGTTGCACAAGCTCCAAAGATAGAGGCCTCCTAGGTTTCTAGGAAATACGGACCCCCAGGCAGCAGAGGACTGGCTTGAGGTGGTTTTTCAGGTCTTTCGCTTAGTAGAGACACTCACTGAGCAAATGGTGATCTTGGCGCTAGCCTTTTTTAGGGCTTGGTAGGACGCTGGTGGAGCTCAATGCTCTAGGTTCATGAGGAGACGACCCTCACCTGGACAGACTTTGGGAGCCTTTTTAGGGCGGAGTTCATGCCAGCGACACTATTTTCTGTGCATATTCAGGAGCTGATACATCTGCAGCAGGGCATCCAGACTGTATATTAGTACTCTATGAGATTTACTAACCTCTCTCAATACTCCACTGATATGGTACGGGACCATTACTTCAGGGCTCGGACCTTTGAGCAGGGGCTCTGATAAGATATTAGAGCTGCGACAGTTTCTCTCATCATCCCAACGCAGGCTGGGGTTCTAGAGAGAGCTTTGTTGATGGAGAGCTTCCTTAACGAGCAGTCACTGATAGTGAGACCCCCTACCGGATAACAGGTAGTAGATTCATCTTCATTTGGCAGTAAACAGATGATGCAGAATCCCAAGTAGGCTAGACCTTCTAAAGGGATACTTGAGGACGCATGGTCAGAGGCATGATCTATTTTTCCTGCGTGGGACAAGTTCAAAAATCTCTTGACTGTCCGAATCCCCACATGGATTATTATCAAATGATTGAGGGGCCACCGAGGTAGTGGTAGAGGAAAGAGCATGAGCATCATCCAGGCGGTGGATGAGGCAAGGGATCAGGACGTGTAGTGGTAGGTGTTCGGGGTCACGAGGCACTACCATCACCACCCTCAGGTGGTCCACCACAAGCCTAGGGAGTAGGTGGATGGGGGAAGGCACAGAAACAGGTAGTAGAGGCTCAAAATATTGAGGTCCCTGAGATGATATGAGGTACAATCTGTATATTCTATACTTTAGTAGCAGTGCTTATCGACATAGGTGATAGCCATTCTTTCCTTATAGTGGACTTAGTTTGGGACATTGAGATTCTGACTGAGCTTTTAGCTCAACCTTTTCATCTGTATACTCCTATGGGAGGAGATTAATTGGTCACACATTGGTGTCGACGGTGTTATATTACTCTTGGAGGATAGAGTTTTATATGGGATCTTCTAGTAGCAGCGTTGAAGACCTACATCGTCATTCTAAGCATGGAATTGCTATCAGTAGTTCACGCACAGATTGACTGCTTAAGACATACAATGCGATGTACGCATAGAGTTGGAGGCCAGTTTTCCTTTGTTGGTGAGAAGGAAAATAGAGCAACATGAGATGGACTTGCACTCAGGAGGGTGCAGCCGATTACATATTAGCTGGCTTGCATGACCTTAGACATGATGGGTGAGGTAAGTCCACAGTTTCCAGTGGTGGTGGACAATTATGAGGGTTTTTTTCCAAAATATGTCCCAAGACTACCTCCTCGTACAGATGTATACTTCTACATTGACTTGTACCCAAGAACAGCACCGATATCTACACCAACATATCAGACGGCCCTTGAGGAGATCTGGGAGCTAAGGATGTAGTTGGAGGACTTAAAGAGGAAGGGATTATTAAGGCCAAGTGTTTCTCCATGGTCATCCCTGGTGTTGTTTTCCAAGAAGGCAGACGGAATTTTGAGGCTATGCGTGGACTTCCAGCACCTAAACTAGGTGACCGTAAAGAACAAGTATCCTCTGCCAAGGATCGATGACCTCTTCGACCAGCTGAAGAGATATTGTTGGTTTTCAAAGATAGACCTCAGATCGGGAGGGTGGAGGTTTTCAGCTCGCTTGCCCATGTGGACGGAATGGTCGCTCGTTTGTTCATCTCCTTTCTTGCTCTTGGCAGTTCAGTGTTTCCCAGTTCTTATCTTCTTGATGTTTTCATTCTCAGTCTCACCCCTCCACCCCGGGTAGACTTGGTCACCCTACCTACTTGGGACACAATCCTTCCCTGTCCTCCAGTAGTCCCCTCAGTGGCCAATCCTCTTTCGCAGATGTCCACCTACAAGAATCTGAAGTCACCGCGCCGCACTCTATACCAGAGTCACTTCTCTACGGTGGGATCTTTCTCCCAGACTGAAGGAGTGTGCACGAGGGATTAAATTAAAATACTCCAGGTAAGTTCTCCTTCCTCTTCTAACAAGAACAGTGGTGTATCGTCTGGGTCCAAAACTAGGCACTACTAGTCTCTATGTTAAGGCTTATGTCGTTGAATGCCCGGGGGCTTGGGGCCTAGGTGAAATCGGATTTTCTATCCTTGGAGATCCAGAAACTTAAAATCTACCTCATTGTGGTGCTTAACCCCAAGAATAATGCTACCAAGCTTCTAGAGTTTTCTCTTCATTTAAGTATTCGGGACTCCATGCATGCAGGGCCAAGTAATTCCCATATCTGGATTTTTTGGAACAGTTCCATCTCGGTGATCTTTGTTGATGGATCGGACTAGTATATTACCACAAGAGTTACCTCTAACTCTAATGTTCTCTTAATCACATTTTTCTATGGAATCTGTGACTCACAGAAAAGATAGGAACTATGGGGGGACCTGGGTGCTTTTTCCCCAGAACCATTTCTTGGGTCATGGTTGGGGACTTCAACAACGTGGTTACTCTGCATGAGAGAAGAGGCAGAGGGCCCTTTTCTAGATGGGAAAGAGAAATCTTTGCTCACTTTATGGATTTCAATGGTCTTATGGATATGGGTTTCTCAGGATATCCATTTACATGGTGCAACAATAGAATAGGAAACTCTCGCCCATGGAGCCACTTGGACCGCTGTCAGGCTAATGACCAGGCCATTTCCCTCTTTGCCAACTCGAAGGTGACACATTTAGTCTGTGGAATTTCTAATCATTCTTCGCTCTTGGTTACTCTATATTGAAGGTAAGATAGGGAGGATCGTTTCCTTTTTCAACACCTCTGGTCAGACATCCCAGGTTATCTCCAGGCTGTTGAGAGTTCTTGTAATAATCCAACACATGGGATCACTTGGTTGAATCTTCACTCAAAGCATCAGAGGCTAAAAGAAGATCTTATAGCTTGGGTTCACCAATATTCCCCAGATCTATGGACCTAGACTAGGCTAAAGCTTATTTTGATAATCTAGAGACTAGTTTGGAGGATAACTAGGATGATGAGATCTTCAGGGAGTTGGCTGGGAAGAAGGCAGTTTTGGAGGATTTCCTTCTTCGACAGGACTGGGTTATCAAGGATCAGTCCAAAATCAAGTGGCTCTGCGAAGGCGATCGGAACACGGCCTTTTTCCATGATTTCCTTAAGGATAATAGGAGAACCATTAGGCCTTATATCCTCCTTTATGATGGTTCTTATTCTGATGATATCAATGTGGTGGGAGAGTTGGCAGTGTCCCACTTTCGTGAGCTATTAGCAGGGATTAACACAATAATGGAGGAGGGTTATCCCGAGGGTTGTGAGGATTTTTTAGAGGTTTTTTTTCCTTGGTTTCCTCTGAGGATATCTCCTTTATTGAGGTTGTTCCTACTACATACAAGGTGCATGCACTGATGAAAGGTCTCAACCCGGAGAGTGCTCCAAGTCCAGATGGTTTTCCCGAATCTTTCTATAGGGATGCCTGGAGTATTGTAGGGAAAGAGTTAACCATGGCAGTGCAAGACTTTTTCCATGGATCCAACCTTGCCCGAGTGGTTAGTGTGACTTCTCTCGTCCTTATTCCAAAAATCAAGGACCCTACATCTCTTCTCCACTACAGGACAATTAGCCTTTGAAACTTCTCTTATAAGGTGCTTTCAAGTGTCATCTTCCAAAGGCTTTCTGTCCATATCTCCAGGTGTCTATCCCAAGAGAAACATGGTTTTGTTAAGTGGAGATCGATTCAAGGGGTGATTTCTTTGGCCCAAGAGCTGATACATGACATTAACTTCAAGTCCCGAGGTTCAAATATGGTGATTAAACAGGATATGGATAAGGCGTAAAATCGGGTTGAGTGGAATTTTATCTTGAAGGTTCTTATGAGTATGGGTTTTTTCAACACGGCTACATATCTTCTCTTCAGGTGTTTTAGTGCCTCATGGATTTCTATCTCCTTCATGTGCAGAATATTTGGTTTCTTTAAGGCAATGCGTGGTCACAGACAGGGTGACCCGCTATCTCCGCACCTTTTCATTCTTGTTCAGGATGTTCTCAGTCATATCCTCAATGGGAAATTTTTGTTGGGAACTATTTTTTCCTACAAGTGTCGGTATCTTAGAAACAAGGTGTCGCATATCATGTTTGTGTATGACATGATTATTTTTCTTAATGCTAGTAAGAGATCCTTAAGAGGCTTTAACAATGTCCTAAAGGCCTATTAAAAGTGGAGTGGACAAATGATAAACCTTTTGAAAAATAGTTTTTATATCTCGAGAAAGTTCTTAGACCAACGGGCTGCCTCTATCGTAATAAGTTTGCACATGCAGCGGGGATCCTTCCCTATGAAATATTTGGGTGCCCCCCTCTCTTCAAGGAAACTTAACATCCATCACTTAGATCACCTCCTTGAGAGGATAGCAGACAGGATTTTTAACTGGAAGAATCATCTTTTGTCATTTGGAGGAAGGATTTATCTCGTGAATAGCATCTTATCTTCCATGGCCATACATGCGCTCTCTGCTTTCAGGGTTCCTAAGTAGGTGGTTTCCTCTATCGACAGAATTTTGGCCTTGTTTATTTGGGATTCCCATGGTGATGACAAGAATCACCGGGATTCATGGGGGCATATGGCCAGACCGTATGGGGTAGGGGAATTAATGTTTGGAACCTGTCACCCATGCATCAATGCATGCATGCTAAGCTCGGTTGGGAGTAACTGGAGGAGAAAACCATTTGGGGTTACCACATGAGAGGGAAAGTCAGGGGGGAAGTGACCACTATTGGGGGGAACCTACCGTTGATCTGGCCATTTGTTTACCCACACATTCAGATGCTCCAGGACCACTCTCGCTGGATTGTGGTTAGGGTAGATGTTTCCTTTTGGTTCCACAACTGGATGGGAGGAATTCTTGGATTCCCTTGGTGACCCATACCTAGGATTACCTTCATAGAGGATAGTTTATTTCCAAGATCTATTGATGTTAAAATAACTCATGATCATATACTTGTTTACAACAGCATCGTCTTCAGCCCAGACCCTCACAGATGCATTTTCACCAAGTCTACTTCAGGTTATTTCTCAGCTAGGGATTTTTGCAGGTTGATGCGACCAGGGGAGGACATAGATGTGTGGGGGAGTTACTATGGAGGAAGTAAATTCCTGGCAAGATCAACTTCCTTCTATGGAGGATTAGGAACCATACGTTGGCCACAGATGAAAATTTTCATCATATGGTCATCTCCTTGGTTTCCAGGTGCTCCGGCTGTAGTATTCACAAGGCATAGACTACTAAACATCTCTTATTTGGAAGAGAATGGGCACATTCAATATGGAACTCATTTGGTAATTTCACAGGATTTCACATATATGAGACCCATTTCTGTTTCTTTTATTCTTGGTTTCACAGAGCCCCTGCCAAGGGACCAGATAGAAAGGTGAGAGTATTGGTCTTTCTTGCTGGATGATGGTGCATATAGAAAGCTCAGAATTTAGCTCTCTTTGAAGGGGTGGCTACCTAGTGTCAATCACTGATCATACTTACCAAAATCCTACTCAGGGATTTCATCGGCATTCTCAATTATGGGGAGGACTCCACCACCCTCAAGCTTATCAATGCGGGGGACTCACCCCTCTCTTTCAAAGCCAGACAAAGGTTGCAGGTGCGCTGGTCTCCTCATTCCTCAGGTTTAAAAATCAACACTAATGTTTCTTATGTTTCTGGTATTATTCGCAGAGGGGGGTAGTTTAGGATCCCAGTGGTTCTATCATTCTCACTTTTAGCGCAAGTTTTGCCCAAGGTCATGCTCTCCAATCAGAGGCGATGGCTCTTTTCACTGGTCTTAGGCTTTGCCAACAAAAGAATATCTCTATTGCAGTAGTGGATATGGATTCCATGGTTTTCATTTATACTATCAGATGCTGCAGGACTTATCTTAGTCGATACATGGAGGTCCTTCACATTTGGAGGGAGGGAAATCAAGTTGCAGACTTTCTGGCCTCTTCTGCTACTAATGGTACTGATATCACTTTGTTTTCTAGTCTTAATTCACTACCTCCTGATGGGTTGATTCTTGTTAGAGGGGATTCCCTTGGCTTGAACTATTTTGTACTTCCTTAAGGAACTCTCCTTGTTTGTAGTTTCCTTGTTAATAAAATTTCATGATGATTTTGATAATGAGTACGTACCGAAAACAGCCTTTAGATGTCGGTATGGCCATTAAGTGTTCTTGGTGATGCCTTTCAGTGTGATCAACACTTCAGTAGTGTTCATGGGGATCATGGACAGAATATTCCAGCCATACCTCGATCGCTTCGTGGTGGTCTTCATCGACGACATCTTGGTGTACTCAGCGTCTGAGGAAGAGCACTTTGTACACTTGAGGATAGTTCTAAACACACTCTGAGAGCACCAGTTATATGGGAATATCTTGAATTGTGATTTATAGATACAAAATTTCCACTTCTTAGGACATGTCATCTCAAAGGCTGGAGTTGCAGTGGATCCAGTGAAGATCGAGGCAGTACTTTCTTAGGATCCACCCAGGAGTTTTACTGAGGTGCGGAGATTCCTTGGATTAACATGCTACTATTAGAGGTTTGTACCTAATTTATCCAGAGTAGCAGCACCTATGACTGCCTTGAAGAAGAATGGGAAACCCATCTTGTGGTCAGAGACATGGCAGTAGATCTTTCAAAAGCTGAGGCAGTTCTTGACCAGTGCTCCCATCCTGATGTTTCCAAAGGAGGTCACTGACTACGTGGTTTACTGTGATTCATTAGGGACCAGAATCAGTTGTGTCCTGATGCGGGGTGATGCAGTGATTACTTATGGCTCACGACATCTAAGGCCTCATGAGAATAATTATGTGACTCACGAATTGGAGTTGGAAGTAGTATTCTTCGCACTAAATATATGGTGACACTACTTGATGGGAAAGAGGTTCATTGATTACTTAGACCACAAGAGTCTCATATATATCTCCACATATAAATATTTGAATCTGAGACAGTGATGTTGGTTAGAGTTCCTCCAGGACTATGACTTTGAGATAGTCTATACTCCAGGTAAGGGGAACATAGTGACGGATGCACTTAGCCAGAGATTGAGTTCGCTGCTACTGAACGAGGCTTCAGATCAGTTAGCCTTACTTCATATATCCTACGTGGATAGATATGAGATAGTCTACCTCCAGTAAATGGTAGTTTCCCCTCCACTCCTTCAGCGAGTTAGGGAGGTGCAACTTAGAGACAACATCTGCGTGACTACATGTGCTCAAATATCCTTAGGTCGTGCACCTGATGGATATTCTGAAGGTGGGGAGAAAAATATAATTTTCAGAGGACGTAAAGTTTTACTAGTGGTGTTATGAGAGGCGGTACTAAGGGAGTTCCATACATACCCCTTGACAGTACATCTAGGCATGATGGAGATGTATCAGGACCTCTGACATTATCACTGGTGGCCAGGGATGAATAAAGTTGTGGCGGAGTTTTTTTCTAGATACCTCACTTACCAGCAAGTGAAGGCCGAGCACCAGGTACCAGCAGGCTTGAACCAACCCCTAGAGATACCAGAGTGGAAGTGGGAAGGGGTATCAATGGACTTTTTGGCAGGTTTACCACATACGTCCAGAGGGAATGATACTATCTGGGTGATCGTTTACCAACTCACCAAGTAAGCCCACTTCCTTTCTATTTGAGAGAAGGGTTCGGTAAAGAGCTTGGGACGTCTCTACGTTCAGGAGATCGTACGACTTCACACAGTGACTTCAAAGATACTCCCATACCGTGACGCACACTTCACATCCTGGTTGTGGAAAGGATTTCAGGAGGCTTTCGAGACTCAGCTTCTCTTGAGCATAGCTTTTCACCTGCAGACTAATGGTCAGACTGAGCAGACCATCCAGACCATGGAGGACATGCTTTTTTCATGTGTCCTAGATTTTGGTCACAGTTGGGAGGACCACCTACCCTTGGTGGAGTTCGCATACAAAAAAAGTTTTCACTCCACCATTGTTATGAACCCTTTGAGGTGTTGTTCAGATGACTGTGCAGATCGCCCTTGTGTTGGATGGATTTAGGAGAGCCAGCACTCATGGGCCCAAAGATGGTACAGGCTACCACTGAGAAGGTGCAGGTCATCCAAGAGCGGATGAAGACTATACAAAGCTGATAGAAGTCCTATGCTGATAGGAAATGGAGAACACTGGAGTTCCAGGAGGGGGACCATGTATTCTTGTGAGTCTCCCCTCGATGGGGACAACAGAGATTTGTCTAAGGTGGAAAACTCTCACCGAGGTTTATCGGACCATTCCTGATACTTTGGAGGATTGGAGATGTGGAATACCTCTTGGAAAATTCACCGTATTTGGATAGGGTGCACGACGCCTTCCACGTATCCCAGCTGAGGAGATACGTGCATGACCTATCTCACGTCATCGACCATGGCGAGCTGGAGATTGACGAAGGGGGGACTTTTGCGCAGTACCCGGTGGAGATAGAGGATTGACGGGAGCAGATCCTTCATGGGAATTCGATACCTCTGGTGTGCATTCGGTGGCAGCACGGGAATCTCTAGGAGAGCACATGGGAGTAATAGGCTCATATGCATGCCCAGTACCCCTCTTTGTTTGTGTAGACTTGTTTGGATTTCAAAAACCTAAATCCACAAGGTGGTGAGATTATAAAGACTTGAAAATTGAAAGTAATTTTTTTTAAATTATTTGGGATTTTTACGAGTCTGCAAAAATACGGTGTGTGATTCCGAGGCCTGGTATGCCTGGAATGAATTTATGAACTATTTTTAGGTACGTTCAGTAAACGCACAGGCAGCATTTTCTATCTTTTGAACTAGTGATCGAAATTTAAATCCAAGAGCACCGTTGAATCTGTAATGTCGGGATTCACTTAAGGGGAGCTTCACTTCAACCATAGTTGGTTGGGAGAAAAATATAGTTTTGGACTTTTATAAAGAATAATAAAATAACTTGTAATTGTTATTTTATTTTCTTTTTCTCCAATGGATGAGCGGCGGTGGTGGGACCGGTGACTTTTCAAGCCATTTAATGGCTAGACTCATCAACTATGTAACTCCACTGTTGTGAATTAAAGGAGGTTCATTAATTCATTTAATGAACCTCATTAATTCTTCAAGGAGTTACTCACCTTTCTCCTTCCTATTTAAATGGAGATCAGGGTGGGGTTTTGGCATGACTTCTTCAAGAGAGGAAACCTTGGAGGAGTTCTGTGGAAACATCCACCGATGGAGAATGAAAGATCAGGAAGAAACGATCCGGGATCAATAAACGTCGATGACTCCAACCAATTTGGACGCTCCTCCCACCGTAAACGCGTCACCTCCAACAGATCTTAAGGTAGGGGTTTATGTTTGGTTTGGTTTAACATTATTGAAATGAGTTTATTTAATATTTTATGTTACATAAATATTCTCCCTCTTGTTATCATTTTAATACTGAGGGTGCGGGCCAAATGAACAAGGCCTAGACCCTCTGCCGCTTCATTCATGTTGTGTTCTTCGGGGACAACTTTCCTCAATTTTGACGGCAATGCGGGAAATAGAGTCACGTTGTGATGGCAGCAGTCTGGGAGACACATAGGAATAGACGACACAAATATAGGACCATTGGAGGACATTCAGTGGCCCAAGGAAAGAACCACTGGTGTGCCATGCCGGCGGTGGTCGGAGGAGGCCCGCAGCAACCAGTTGTGGGCTTGGGAAGGTCGCGCACCATCGCGTGCTGTGGTGGCCAGAGGCGGCTGGCCCAAGCCGGCCACACATGAGAAGGGCTACACCTGCAAGCGCATCCATGGCCAACAGGCCGCAGCCAGAGGGGGAGGTGCATCCCCATGTCACGTCGTGGAAGGAGGGGGCAGCGTAGCCCCGATCATCACCCCGCCAGCTGGAGAAACGTTGGGACAGTGCCCCACTAGCCAAACGAAATGTCCTCATGTCCGTGGGGCCAGCTAGAGGAACATTCTGTCATCAGGAGGATTGGTCCAGATGTGGGCTAGCCGAATGGGCCGGACCCGCGGCCCAGCGGGCGAGTGGGGGTTGTTCGAGCCCCAGCCGGTGGGCCGGGCCAACCACAGCCCGGGCCTGTGAACTAGTCGGGCCAACACCGACGGGCCAGACCCAGTGAACCAGGCCGACACTTAACGGTCCAGACCTAGGTGGGTTCAGGTAGACCCCAAGACCCATTACGTCGGGTCCTCCAGACTGAGTCAGACTGGGCCGAGACCCAACCAGCCCCCAAAGAAAGAAATGCCCGTAACTGACAAACCATGTATCTGTTTGACACGCCATTAGTGGTTTTGGGAATCATTTTGGGAAGTGTTCCCTTTGGATATATTCTATAGGGTTCGACCGAGCCGGGCCAAACTGAGGTGCGATCACCCTCATTTCACGAAAAAGGGTGTAACTAACAGACTGGGCTTCCGATCGACGCACCGTCTATGGCATAAGGACCCTTGTGACAAGGCGGTCCTTTGGATATACTCTAAGTGAGTTTGGACAAAGTTTGACTTATGACCTGGGTTGGATTAGATTTGAATCCAACTAGCCCCTTTTTACAAAAGTGCTCATATCTCATAGATCGGGCGTCCGATCGACGCGTCTTCTGTCACGTTGGGACCACTATGACGGGGTGGTCCCTTGGGTATACTTATTGTGGGACTTCGTACCGGTTGAAATATGACCGATGGATTGATGAGTAGAGTCTTCTAGAGATCATGCATGCTTCATGAAGGAATCTAGTGGATGGATGTGACATGAAGAAGAAGAAGAGCGACCAATACGGGTCAGCATCAGAAACTCCAGAGTCGTATGATCTAGTTGTATGACTAATCATCCCTACCTCTGTACTAGAAAACAATATGGGTCATCACCAGTGACCAATACGGGTCAGCACTAGCGACCAATATGGGTCATCACCAGTGACCATTACAGGTCAGCACCAGCGACCAATGCGGGTCAGCATCTAGCATTTAAGACAGGTCATCATACAGTGACCTATACGGGCCAGCAGTATAGTTACTACGGATAAAATGATCTGGCTTTACGACTAGTCATCCCTATCCGAAGAACCTTGAATTTATACCATTAGAGTGATCTATCTCTTTTGCTTTGTGCTTTATGATTTAGATCATGCTTGTGTTATTAGCTTTGTGGTATTTCATGTGATGTTTTCCTTTGTGGATTACTGAGAGACCCTCGGGGGTCTCGGGGTCCCCTACTGGGTATGGTTATACTCACCCCTACTCGGGCTCCGCCCGCATGTGTGTGTCTAGTGCAGACTATTGATGCTCTGAGGAAGACTTTGGAGGTTTGGGACTTAGTGGAGCTTGGTGTGACAGGATTAGTCAATATCCTCTTCATCTACTTCAAGCTTATAGCTATTACCCTCCAGGTAGAGCTCCAGGGAAGATATGACAACTATTTACTTTATTTTCAGTTTCTAGGGCTTGTATTTCAGCCCACTATTGTCAGTTTACAGTTGTACTTGTGGTTTTTATTTACTCTCATGGTTATACCTTTCTTTTTTTGGTTGTTTAATTAAGTCTCCCTTTTTTATTGTGTAGATATCTCTAAGGCAATGTCTTCCTTATTCATAAAAAGACTTCAGGTGCTAGTCCCAAACCCCTGGCCTGTGGAAGGTGGGCTTGGGGTAGTCAGGTCTGGGCCCCGTGGGACAGGTTGTGACACTTGCATCATAAGTTTTCAATATAACTCATGATTTATATGAAATACAAATCAGTAAAGCATCATCGCAATTAATTCAATCATAGTCATAATGATTTTGATTCTCTAACAAAGCAAAAAACCTCTTTCTCATTATATTTAGAGTGAATCTGATGACCATTTACTTCCAGCAAGATGTTTTCACTTTCAAAGTCGCTTTTTCTCATTACAATGGACTTTCATAGTGATTCCTATTTATTTTAAAAACATGGATCCAATTATTTTCAAAACATGGATCCGATTGTTTTTGAAAACATGGATCCTATTAATTTTAAAACAATCATCAATACGATTGTTTTGAAACCAATACATTTTTTTCTAAAAAAATGAATCATAATTTCTTTCTTTTTTCTTTCAATCTTTTTCAATACAAATTTTCATTCATAAACTTTCTCAATAACCTTTCTTTCTTCAGCAGATTGATTAATTGACAAAAAATATAATAAAAACACAACTTGGTCCTAACAATATCCCCCTTTGTATTTTTTTTCAATACCCACTTCAATCACTTCAACCACATGATAAGAATATGGGGTATTGTTTCATTTCTTGATCCACCTATTTTTCTTCTCCCCCTTCTTCTAATCTCTCCCCCTTATTGACAATCAAATTCAAATGGGTCATCATGATAAGTTTCTCCTTTATTTGAAAATTATCTCTATTTCCAAAGGTTGGGACTTTTCTTTGACATGGGTATCACATGATTTTATTAACAACGAACCTTTAAATAAACAACTCTAAGTCTAAATGGGAGAACCTAGTGTAGAAAACAAGAGTGTATAATCAAGGTGATCGATGTTGTTCTTAACACAACTTTCATGTAATAAATTTTCCACACTTATTTCAACATTCTCATGACCAAAAGAAAACCTTGAAGGAATTTTTCTAAGACAAAATTAACCTACACCCATCTCAACAAAAACATCAGAAAGTTCATATGTATAAAAACATAACTTATCAAAATAAACTTTTCCCATCCTCGTTACTTTCTTTTGCATGAAAAGTAAGAGACTCATCAATTCCATCTTCCTTATTTACACTACTTCAATTACCTACATGTTAGAACAAGTATACAAAGATATTGGGAATAAGGAGGAACCTTGATTATTTATGAGAAACAACAATCGAACTAAGAATCCTCCCTCAGTCTTACCTTCTTCTTTTTATTCTTGGTTTTTTCATTGGATGTACTTTTTTCTTTCTATTCATCCTTCTCGAGTTTTTTAACAGCTTTCTTCTTATCTATCTAATCTTATGATGAGGATGATGACTTTTTTTAATCTTTATGAACATCATTATTATAATTAGTTTGTTCCATATTGTTCATTTCTATATTTTTCTATGGAAAGATAGTTGAACAGGTTTTGATATCATGTCCTTCTTTCTCATCTACACCATTTGTGGATAAATTTTTGTCATTATTTCTCATATCTTTATAATTCTGCTTCTTCCTTTCTTTATTCACTTTCTTTTGAGATTCCTCCAATTTCTTATCCAGGTCAATGTGTTCTTTCCAAACAACTAAGCACTCTTTCTTTTAAAATTTAACAAATATTTCTTTCTTGACTTCTAAAACATCCAACTTTTAAGAATTTTTAAGAATATTTTATTGTTCCGGTAAAAAAACAAGACATCCTTTCGCAAGGTGTCCAGGTTTCTCACACCTTTTACAAATAGTTTCCAATGGTTGGAACCTATTTTCAATCTTTACTTAATTCTTCTTAGATTTCATCAACACAACCTTATCAGACTTCTTCTTTTGAGAGAATTGACTCCCCCTAAATCCATGTCTTCCATAACCTATGAAATAGTATTAGTATTGTTGGTTGAACCAACACATATTCTCTGTATGTCTAAATCCACCACAATACTAGTAATATAAATAAAATGAGTATTTTCCTCTAAAACTTTGATACTGTCCAAAATTGTGAATGTGTTTCTCAGTCATATTATTCTCTTTATTTTCTAATCCACCAAACTTTCAATTATCAATCAGATTCTTATTTTTATTTATTGTAATATCAGAACTAGAATTATTGGTAATATTTATAGATTCATAATGTTTCATAACATTTTTGGACCCAGGGTTCTTTGAGACTTCTGAATTCCCATCCTTGTTGGTCTTGGCCACATACATAACATTCCCAGCTTTCTTTTTTTGAAAAACAATTCCATTATTCTTCTCAACCTTTTAAGGTAACATTTGTTGAGACTTATCAGGTTTCTCATTCCAAGAACATCCACTAACTTTAGTGATAGAGTTTTGGAAACTTGTATTTCTCAATTCAACTTCAGATAACTTTTGTTGGATAAGTCCCAACCCTTATTCCTTTTCCTTCAACTTCATATACATATGATCATTACGATTCTTTTATTATTCAATATATTTCTTCAAATCATCAATATATTTCTCCATTTTCTCTTTCTCTTTGACAAAATATCATTGATTACTTATTGAGAAATATTTATCTTCCAACTTTTGGTTTTTATTTTCAAGCCTTCTAATCTTTCTCAAGCATTCTTTCAATTATTCTTTCAAATGCATCTAAAGTTGAGTATATTATTTATCAGAACTACTGATTCTCAATTCATCATCATTCATTATTGTAATAAAAGTATTTTCCCTAGTATGCTCAATGGAATTTTCATATTCAACTTCAATTTCTTCTTCTTCTTCATCACAAATACTTTTATTACTGGAAGAACTTTCTTTATTGAATATTGCAATGAACGTGTTGTATTCACCATCATTTGTAACATCCTTACTATCATCTCCCTTAGAAAAAAATATTCTCCTTTTTTATTTGGAGAACCTCTTATATTACCTATTGGAATAAAATTTTTCTTTATCACCCTTTTTCTTCCAAGATCTTCTTGGCCTTCTTTATTTATCTACACTTTCTTATTCATTACTTTCTTCTTCATTTCCTCTTTGAGGAAAATTAGAAACAAAATACCCAATGGATCCACATCTAAAAAACTTTAAGGGAAGTTTCCTTTTATACCTTTTTGTACCTCTTTTCACATTCTTAGAAAACAAGGAAAAAATTGAATCAATATTTTTACATACCTTAGTTTCAGAGTCAGAATCTCCAGCTTCATCTTCTTTAAGAATATTCTTTTCTTTCTTAGAATCCTAGAAGGAAATTTCTATATCAACCTCTATTTTTCTATTCACATCATTCTCTCTTCTCCTTTCATAAGTTATTATAGTTCTATGTAAATCATCGAGAGATAATGTTTCAGGATCTCTGTCTTCCAATGAAGAAACTTTTGCATCAAATTTGTCAAGTAGGATTCTCAAGATCTTTTAAACTATAGTAGAATCATCCAACTTTTCACCAAGACATATGATAGTAATTACTATTCCATTTACCATGGTAAAGAAGTCCCCAAAAAATTCATGCTCATCCATCTTGAGATATTCATACTTCAATCTCAATATTTGTAACTTTTCCTTCTTTACTTTTCTATTACCTTCATATATGTTTTTCAATTTATCCCATATACCTTTGGATGTGGAAACACCTTTTACTCTCAAGAATTCACTTTCAGGAAGTGATGACAATATAACATAATTTTCTCTTCCAATATTCTCAAGATGTATCTTATCAACATTTGTAAGTGAATTTTTATCATCAATGGGAGGAAACCCAACTGTTGCAGCTTCAAGAACATCATATCTGATAGACATAAGATATGGAAGCATTATATCTTTCCAGTTATGATATTTATTTCCATCAAAGACTGGAATACCTTTACTGTTCACACAATTCACGTTCTCCATTAGCAAGGAATAACAAAGGGTACCTGCCTCTAATATCAATTGAAAGTGCCCAGTCGGAGTAATGTATCACTGAGAAGGGTAGGGGTGAATCAGTGATACTGTTTTTCTTTTATGTTTCTTTTCAATTAAAACAACATTTACCTCCTGTTAGAGATTTCAATTCCCTACTGAAAACAAACTCAGCACACATCTATAGGAAGACAAAGATTTACAAGGTTCACTATTCAATAATAATTGCTATGTCCTTGGTATGGTTTGGAAATGATCCAATACCATACAATCCACAAAGAAAAAAATAATTGGATTACAAAAAGTAGAATATACCCTTACACTTGTGTAGCACTATAAAACAATCCCTCCAATCTGTGTGCACCCTCCTAGCACAATAGGGCAATATGATTTCTTTTGTAACAACTCATGTTACCTATGCTTCTTTTCAATTCACAAAAATGTATTCAATTGTAATACAACTCTTCAATTACTTACCAATAAGAAAGGTAAAAACATCAAAGTAATTTGATAAAGAAATCAGCTTGAATTCCAAGTCCGATTTTCCTAGTTTGATTCTCTGAGTATGATTCTTTCAGTACAAATATTCAAGTCTGATTTTCAAAACAATACTCATAGTCTAGTTTTCTGATAGAATACAATATAGTATAATTAGTACCACTTCAATTCCCTAATAAAATTTTCATTCTGAATAGAATATTAATGAATCGGAACCACTTCAATTCTCAAATACAATTTTCATTCTGAATAGAATATGAATGAATTGGCACCCCCCAAAACAATTGTCAATCCGAACAGAATTGATCTCTTATTCTCTTTAGAAACCCAGAGCTTCTCTCTATTTTGTAGTGAATAGTGAAAAAACTCCATGAAGTACAATGTACTTGTTTCTCTTTTATAGGTGACCCAAAACATGTTTAGGTGGGAATCCCAAAAAGCTTTCCTACTCGCTTAAATTCACCCAAATTTTAATTTCTTCTGAAATCTCAGAGAAATTTTTACTTCTTCAACACTTCTCGATTCTTATAGAAACTTCTACATTCTTCATCTCTTCATTTCCAGACTCCCATTTCAAATGACAATAAGATTACAATTGATGAGAAATACATGGGTCTAATCATCTGAATCTAATTCTTTCATGATGATTTCTTCAAAACAATTCTTGATACCATACCAATTGAATGTTTTTAAAGAAATGCACTTATCCACTTGAGATACAATCACTCTTTTAAATGAAAGGATCCCCCTTGAAAATTAATTCATCAATATCCACTTTCTTTTATTTTCTCTTAACCCACTTGAGAAAACACATCATCACATTCAAAACATGTTCTTGAATCGTGACTTCCTTCATGACTTTGAATGCATTGAGGATCAGATTTAGCATCATCTGAATTCAATTGGAAAGTATTGTAACTTTCCATTCATTCTTTCTTCTTTCTTTTAATCTCAACCCAAGCATGGTATTTTCTGAATACAAATGGTCTAGATATGATCATCTTGAATACAATCATTTCTGATTATGATCATTCTAGTTACGATCACTAGTTACGATTACTGGGTATGGTCATTTCTGGTTGCATTCATTCTAGATATGATCAATTTGGATACGATAATTTCTGGTAACGATCATTTTGGTTACGATCATTTCTGGTTACAATCATTCTAGTTATGATTGCTGGGTATAATCAAATACAATCTGAAAACAATGATCTTCCTGGATATGATACAATATGAAAACAATGATCTTTCCAGATATGATACAATACATTATAAACCTAATTACTTTTAAAATGATATCACTTATTCTTTTTTACCCAGATATGATTAATTACAATCTTAATATGATTCATTCTCAATCAACACCATCTCTTTCCATTTCTTCTACCTGAATATGATGTTTTGAAAAATAATTGGTGTCTCATCTTCCATCATCATCACCTATTCCATCGACACCACTTCGATCGGAAACACTTTCCATCGTCATCACCTTTCCCATCAGCACCACTTCGATCAGAACCACTTCGATCGGTACCACCTGAATGCAAATAAGCACCAGATCATTTACTTCCACTTGGTATCCAATTGTTTTGAAAGGAAATCGATACACTCTGGATATGATTTTTTCTGATTGTTTTGAAAAAAAAAATTGGTATCACTTCTTTCTCTCTACCATATAGATACAATAAATTTGAATAGGATTATTTTATGATTTTTTTGAAAAATAATCTGAATACAATTATTTTTTTATTTTTTTGAAAAACAATCTGAATATGATTCTTTTCTGATTGGCAGCATCTCTTTCACTCCCCTTTCCTTCTATCAAGCTTGCATCAAAAGTTCTAAATACAACTCGTGATTTATATGAAATAAAAATCATAAAATCATCATCACAATTAATACAATAATAGTCATAATTACTTTGATTCTCCAACAAAACAAAAACCTCTTTCTCATCGTATTCAGGAATCTGATGACCATCTACTTCCAGCAAGATTCTTTCACTTTCAAAGATGCTTATTCTCATTACAATGGATTTTCAAAGTGATTCATATTTCTTTTAAAAACATGGATCCGATTATTTTCAAAACATGGATCTGATTGTTTTTGAACACATATATTTGATTCCTTTAAAAACAATCCTTAATATGATTGTTTTGAAACCAATACATTTTTTGCTGAAAAAAATGAATCATAATACCTTTATTCTTTATTTCAATCCATTTTAATCTGAATTCACATTAATCATCTTTCTCAAAAACCTTTCTTTCTTAATCATATTTATCGGTTGAAAAAAACTACAACCAAAACACAACTTGTTCCTAACATCATTCAATGTAAATTGTATTGAAGATTTTATGGACTTCATTATGTACTTCTATTATGTGGTGAAATAGCTTCCATTGAGAGGGTTGAGTGAGGAGGAAATGAAACTTAGGATTTTCCCATTATATTTGAAACAAAATGATATAAGTTGGTTCCAACAAATGAATGAATAAATTGTTTATACCTGGGACCAACTATACAATAGTTTTTTCATGGATTATTTTACCAGGAGAATGATCACTGAAATATGGAATAAAATTACTATATTTATTCAGGATGTGGGTGAATTGTTTCATGAAACTTGAGAAATATTCTTTGATATAATTAGGAAATTTATTAACAACCAATTTACTCTAAAAATTATTATGAAAATATATTACAATAGTATCACTAATACTACCAAACTTTAGTGGGACAATCTTCTAGAGGAAATTTCATTGAAAAAACTACTGATGAGTTGAAAAAAAAATTCAAAAATTTGGAACAAAATTCACAACAAAATTATTATAGGAGAAGAACCATTATTAAGAAGGAAACCAAAATTTATCCAAAATATGAATTCAAGTCTTCTTTATTTTATAATAAAAATACTCAAAACAAACTTAGGTATTAATTTACTAGATATGAACCTAGTATGTAACCAAGGGATGATCATTCTCAAATAATTATAACCATGGCTACCATAATAATCAAAAATGTTCCAGGATAGATCTATGAGTGTTTAGACCTACTGCTCCCCCCTGATTCCAACAACAACCAAGGTAAAAATTCCAACCCCAACCAAATGCTGAAACTTCTAGTTTTAAAGATGAATTAAGGGGTATCCAAAAAATGATTGCTATTTTTGATGAGAAAAATGAAAATACTAATTTTTATAAATCACAAATCGATGCTAGGATAAAAAATTTGGAATTACAAGTGGGACAGTTAGCTAGAGATATTGATGGTAGATACAAGGGAAAACTACTGAGGACCACTAAATATAGTCCTAGTGAAATATCCATGGACATAAAAATGAGGTCTTAGAACCTATCGGGAAGCTATTAAATATCCCAAATCTACCAAAAATGATAATTTGGATGAAACTGAAATCAAAAATTTAGAAAATGAATAATATGGAAAACTGGATAGCCCTATTAGAAATCTATTGAAACCTGATGTACATACTGATAACCCATAAAAAGGACTTGAAAATATAAGATAATAAATGGAAAAATAAGCTTTAAGAATAAATTTATGGAATTCCAAAAACTGTGAATAATTTTTCCCCACCATTCCTTTCCCTAAAGGAATCAAAAAGATGAATCATTAAATATAAATTTTTAAAGTTATTGAGCTTGTCAATAAACATCATATTAATATTCCTTTATTGGAAGCCTTAATTAAAAGTCTATCTTATCTAAAATATCTAAGAAAAATATATTACAATAAAATAATTTTTGAAGAATTTTATACTTATAGTCTAATAGAGGAGTGTTCTGCTATCTTTCAAAATAGGATACCACCTAAGAGCTAAGAACCCAGATGCTTTATTATCCCATGCACACCTTGGAGAGTGGTATGATTAAATTTCATTATGACCTTGGTGTGAGTATCAACATGATTACCTTGAAATTCCTTCAACATTTGAGGTTAGGAGAACCACAACCCACCACTTTATTCTTATAGTTAACATATCAGTCCATTACTCACCCAATCGGAAGAGTTGATGATTTATTAGTGAGAGTATGGAAGCTGTAACTTCCAACTGATTTTCTCATTCCGGATATTGAGTGTAACATGGATGTTCCCATTATTATATATAGTAATTTCTTAGAAATAGGAGGATATATCATTAATTTTTTTAAGAGAAAACTCATTTTAATTTTAGAGATAAAAAAGGAGTTTAATATCTTGAAAATGATAAGGAACCTCCCTCAGGAGAGAGTTGCTAAAGAGTTGAATTTCTTGAGGCAGAGAATCCATTTGATTTTCCTAAAGAATTAGATAAGTATACACTAGGTAAAACATACCTTTGTAATCTAACATTGAGTCTTACCAACATATTTAGAATTTTTAAAATGGCGGTTTAGACACTATTCTATAGAGAGATAGAAAAGCGTACCCTACTATCATGATCCCTTGGATGATATGTTCTATGTTATTGAACTTAGGGAATTTCTGGGAAAGTTTTAGGACTCTTCCATTTCTCTAAATAAATTGTAACTCCCTATAAAGTTTGAGGAAAAACTTTTTAAATGCATTGATGAGTTTTTTATAGGAACTATTTTTAAATTTATCCTTCCTTTGGAGAGCAGTGAGCTGTCAACCTAGGATAGAAGTGAAGAAAATATTGATATTGGAATAAAAAATAAATATCTTTCTAATTTTCAAACACGTTTTATGAAACTCATTAAATACCTTATACCTCATAGGCCAAGATTCTTTCTTCTTATTAAAAAGAACCTAATCTAGATTTGAAACCCCTTCAAACTCATTTGAAATATTCTTTTTTGGGTGATTGTTCTACACTACCTATTATCATATATGATGGTTTAGTGTAAATTCAATAGGAAATTATATTGTCTATATTGAGGAAGTTTTAATCTATCATATGCAATCCCATATCTAACATTAGGCAATTAGTCCTTCTTAATACATGCACAAAATTATCATGGCATCGGATAATAAACCTAGAGTTGGAGCATATAGAACATTGAATCCAAACATAAAGGAAGTGGTTTGAGAGTAAGTGATTAGATTGATGGATACTAGGATCATTTACTCCTTTTATAAATTTCATGGGTGATCTCTATTCAAGTTGTCCCTAAAAAGAGTGGAGTCATAGTTGTTACAAATCAAAAAAATGAGATATTTCATGTTAGGACAACAAATAAATGGTGTGTTTTCACTGGTTATAGAAAGTTGAATGCTTCCACTAGGAAATACCATTTCATAATTCCATTTCTAGATCAAATGTTATAAATATAGGCTCTCAATGAATTCTTTTGTTTTTTGATGGATATTCTGGGTACAACCAGATTGGCATTGTAATAACCCAAAACTTTTATGAATGAAATACTATTCTTATAATTATGTCATATAGTATAATCACATAAAATAGAATTAAGAACACAATAAAAACTTTATAAATGAATAATTAATGAAATAAAATGAATTTATAGAAGTTAAGGAACATATACCAAAGGAATGGTAACCTAACCTTTGGAATAGTAACATGACCCTTACAAATAATAAACTGAGCAATTGAATATCAGCCTCAGTAATGAAAGTATAAATAAAATTTATCCATCTTATAAGTTAAAAAATGGTATAATTATATCATAGTGTAAGTAAATAAATATTTTAAATATTATTAATTAAGTTTTGGTATTTTTATAATTCATAAATATTTAATTACAATTTTATGACTAATTTAATAATTTAAAAGAAAATTTATTTTCATAAAATGTATTCATAAATTAGTGTTTTTATGTCTTATGATTATAAGATAATGTCATAACCCGTCCTCGAGGCCCGTGCCGTGACTACCCCAAGTCTGCCTTCCATAGGCCAGGGGTTGGTGACTAGTACCAAAGGTGTAAATCCTGATAAAAAGGGAAGGAATTGCCTTTATGAAATGTAAACACACACAACCAGAGTAAAAGAAGAATAAAACACTAAGTAAAGCAGTATAAAAAAAGTACTGAAAGTACAAAGGGGCCAGAAATAAAAGCCCAACAGAAAGGTACAGCTACAACTAAAAGAAAAGTACAACTAAAAAGACAACAGTTAGAAGGGGAAGCAGCTCCTGGATCTCCTTCCAGGTTCCTACCTGAAGGGTAGGTACAGATGTCCTCCTTAACACTCTGCATCTATTGGTTTTCTCTGTATTTTGTCACATCGAGTGTCCACCTCTGGGTACTGTCTAGTCCTCGTACACTCTACCTCGATCAGCGTTGTCTATCATCTGCACCCAACAAAATGAGGTGCGGGCATAGCCCATGCAGGGGTGAGTATAACAATACTCAGTAGGGACCCTAAGACCCTTAAGGTCTCACTAAATCCAACAAGGATGAACCACAAAGAAATATCTCAACAGATAACATTACTTAGTTATATGCCCATGCATATACCTAAGTTATCAAGTGACCCATCTCAATCATGATGAAAACACAAGGTCATTGACTCAGCTCAAACCGGGGTTTTTATTCACAATGACGAAAATACGGCTGCTGGAGAACTCCTCCTCTGTCGAGTGTAGTAGTACTGTCACGACTCCGAGGTTCCACTCACTAACCTTAGACTGCTGAGGTACTCCTCCTCTGTTGAGTACCGCGGGTATGTCTCCCCAACATAGTAGTGATCCCTGCCATGGGTCTGCCGCCACAAAACACTAGCGCACCCCCTAATAGCCTACATAGGTACTCCTCCTGTCGATTATCACGGGTCTGCCTCCCTAACAAAGTAGCGCTACTCCTCCGTGGGTCTTCCACCCCAACATAGTAGTGCTCCCCACTGAGCGAGTCAAGTCACTCTGATACGAATCGGACAAGCAGTCCTTAGGCCTCAACCAGCTACATGGTCCTCATACTTCGTATGCTCATCTCTAGGAGGATCTGTTCCATGAGCTAATGGTTGATACTTCCAAGTGTCAAGTAATCTCATGTGGAAGTATCTCAAGGGATCGCCTCGTCATAGGGGTCTCAACGCAACAGACGACGCGTCAATCGGATGCCCGGTCTGTGAGTTATTAGCATTTCCATTCCAGGGGCCTGGTTGGTTTTGTGTATGAACCAACCCGACCGTATCTAAAATATACCCCGAACTCCCATGAGGTATACTCAAAGGCACCATTTCTCAATGAGATTACCAACGCCGTTGACGGTTCGTCAAACGGATGTTCGGTCTGAGAGTTATTAGATTTTCCATTCCAGGGACCCGGTTGGTTTATAATCTAAACCAACCCGAACTTACTCCAACTGCATCTAAACCTCAAGTCTAGTATGCCAAAAGAACCATCTCATTAGGAGGAATCCAACGTAGTTGATGAAATGTCAATCGGACGTCCGGTCCTCAAGTTATAAGTGTTTCTGCTCCGAGGGCCCGGTTGGTTTTGAGTTCGAACCAACCCAACCATACCCAAACTTCTTCAAAACCTTATGTTTCATATACCGAAATGAACTCCTCGATCCAAGGAATTCTACGCAACTGACATTGTATCGATCGGAGGTCCGTAGATCAAGTTATGGGCATTTAACCGAAGAAGGTCCGAAAAATAGGGGGTCTGGGCCAGGTCCGACACGGCCCAACACCCCCTGGATCGGCCCGAACCGGGTCGACCCGACCCAGGTCCGGGTTCGGCCTAGTTGGGCGTAGCCCGGTCCACATGGCCCACCCCAGCCCGGCCGGGGGGGGGGGGGGGGGCTGGCTCGGCCAGCTGGCCGAGCGGGGAGGGCGCGACCTCTCCCCAACTGGTGCGGCATTAAGCCGTGCCTACCCACTTTCCGGAACGGCAAAGCCATTCCGATTTATTGCGCCGTCGCGGCTCAGCCACAGCGGTCTACTCCGGCAGCACACCGTCAACGCCGGTCAATGGTGGGGCGCACCGGCAACGCCTTCTGCGGACCATCGGACGCGCTCCGGTGGTCCGTTTTTCCCACCGCTTGCGCCTGCGACTCTCCTGGAACCCGGTCTTCACTACGATGGCTTCCAAATTCCATTGCGGTCCCATTTCATCATCTCCCGTCAATCAATGCCCAAAAAAACTAACTGCGGAGGTTTGTCTGGCCGTGTTTTTTCGGCTCGCGCCCTCCGCGTTAGGCGTTATCAATTTGTCAAAGATAAACATGGTTTCACGTTGTACGAAGAACAATTTTATTTTAATAAAATTGAAAAAATCCATCCCACATTTCCCCCACAACCAACTATTCCCAACCCGCAAAAGAAAACATTCGCGAATCAACTTGATAATGAGTTGATCCGCGTTCTTTATTTTTGAAGGGAAGAACATGGGAATATAAACATACTCAAATTAAAACCCTACCTCGAAAAAGATTCGCGGTAGCCGAACGTCATGGAAAGTGGATTTGTTGATGACGTCGGAGTGCGTCCGAGGAGGAAATGGCGTCTCCTCACTTGAAGTAGAGGAAGAATAAGAGAAGGCATGTCGTCGGTGACTTCGCATTCTTCGTTGAAGGCGTTCTTCATCGAAGATTCATAATTCTTCATGGAAGGATAGTGTTCTTCGTCAGAGAAGAACACTTCCTTCTAAATTCTCCCAAGAGTTATCCCACCAATATTTCCAACCAAAATAAAAAGACTCTCCCATTTTTAAGAAGTGCTGAGCAATTCAAATTAATTCAAACTCTTCAAATTAATTGATTGAAATGTGTTGGCATAAGTTATTAGGGAGAGAGGGAGGTGGGAGGTCTCATTTATGGAGGGGAAGTTAACAAACATAAATATGGGGGGGTTTAAGGAGTTTAGGGGAAGGTGAAAGGTTGGGGATCATGTGGGCCCCACCTTTCAAATATCCACACATGGGAATTTGGATGGTTGTGGGCCCCACCATCAACTTCCCATGGGAGGTATTAACTTCCAAGTTATAAAATAAAATTGTTCTAACAATTTTATTTATTTTAAACTAATTCCCCAATTATTAATTCTCAACCTACTTAAAACGTAATTGCGGTAAAGGTCCCCTTAAGAAATTATTGGCACTGCGAGTTCATCAATGCCCTCATATTTCAATTCTGAGCACCGGTTCAAAAGATAGAAAAACCCGCTTGTTCGTTTACTGAACGTACTCGAGCTAAATTTCGGAAATTGATTCTGGGCACACCAGGCCTCGAAATCAAGTTCCGTTAGAAGCTACAGTCTCATAAAATTCCAAGGTATTTAGGAAAAAAAAGTTTACTTTAAATTTACAAGTCTTTACATTACTCCCACCTCAGGTATTTACATCCCCATAAAGCTTCAACACACACTAGGGGAAAAAAGTGGTACTGATCATGCAACTGAGCCTCCCGCTTCTAAGTGCTCTCCTGGAGGTTCTCGTGCTGCCAGCAAAAGTGAACAAGAGGAATCGACCATCCCCGTAGGACCCACTCCTATCGATCCTTAACCTCTACTGGATCCCCATTAAAGTTTCCCCATCATCGATATCCATCTCCCCGTGGTCGATGATGTGTGAAGGGTCGTGCACGTATCTCCTCAGTTGAGATACGTGGATGACGTCGTGCACCTGGTGCAATTGAGGTGGAAGGGACAGGTGGTAAGACACCTCGCCTACTCTGCTGGGGACCTAGAAAGGTCCGAAAAATCGTGGAGATAACTTTCCACCCCGGAAAAATCTTCGTAGACCTCATCTAGGTGAGACCCGTAGGAAAACGTGGTCCCCATCCTCGAACTCCAGTGGTCTCCATCTCTTATCAGCATAGGACTTCTGTCTGCTCTGTACAATCTTCATCCGCTCCAGGATGATCTGCACCTTCTCCATCGTAATTTGAACCATCTATGGTTCTACACATGATAACTCCATCACTATCCACAATGGATATCCGAAATGCGGCCAACTGCTGTCTCGCCTCTCCTAACAGCTGAATGTCTGATCTCCTACTAAGAGCATCTGCTACAATGTTCCCCTTCCCAGGAGTATGGACTATCTTAAAGTCATAGTCCTGGAGGAACTCAAGCCTTTGCTGATATCTCAGGTTCATTTCCTTCCAAGAGAAGATACACCTGAGATTATTGAGTTGGAGAGAACCGTAAACCGTTCATTCAACGAACAATGGGTGAGACTAGCCAATTGTAAGAACTCATATTCACCCTTCTTCGTCTACGTTCTACAAGATCTGCTGAGATTTCTCCTTTTCCGAAAAGATAAATTTTCTCTCATCCCCTGGATGAACCATGTTCTTCTCCTAATACAGTCAATCCTGACATGAACGGTACAATTCATGTCTTTAATGACGTCGTAAGGCCTCGACGCTACTACTAAGAGATCCAACTGTTACTCTCACCTCCAAGGGTTGAGTCACACTGTTGGCATCAGTGCATAGTTACTGGGTCTCCTCCAGTAGGAATCTCACAATTGAGGGTCAAGTCAACAGTTTTAACCGGAACCTCTTAGTATCAACCATACAAAAAGGACAGGGAAGTAAATGTCACAAAGATAAGTGTCTTTTATTACTACAGCTCGAAGTACAAAGACACAAAGCAAACACAACAACAACAAAATGGAAACTAGAAGCACCAAGAACAAAGACCTCAATGCCTGGAACTAGTATCTCTCTTATCCACCTACTTCCGGAGCTCTATAGTTGTATGCTTCAGCTGCTTGAAGCTGTGCTCTCCCATATCCACTCATTCCCTGCGGTCAGGGTGGACCTCCTGATGGTGGTGGTGGAGACACCTCGAAGCGTCGTATACCACCGGCTGTATGGCCAGCTCCTCTGCCCCAGTCTGGTAGGTTCCTCCACTGCCTGCTTCTCATCTGATTGATAGTTCGGGCAGTCTCGAGCCAAGTGACCCTGCTTGTCGCATGCATAGCACTTCCTACTCCTCGAATGGCTGGATCTATTTCATGTGCCTCGCACAACTGAACCTGTATCCCGAGGTCACCCACTTATTGGCCTAGTCCACTTGGACTTTTATGTCATCTGTCTACTTCCGGCTATAGAAGACTCTGCTACGGTCAGAAAACCCTTTGGCAAGGGCAACAGCTCCTGATCACGCTCAGAGTGTAGAGTCGCTGGTATAAACTCCACCCTGAAAAAACTCTCAAAGTTTCCCCAGGTGAAGGTTGTCTCATCGCAAAACTGGATCATCTGGCTCCACCACCTCTCAGTTGCTCCCTGAAAGAGACTAACAGCTAGGTACACCATCAAGTTAGAGGGTGTCCCAGTTGTGTAGAAAGCTTGTGCTACAAACTCCAGCCAGTGCCCAGCCGTCTGAAAATCCAACTCGCCTCGAAACCTCGGAGGCCTCTGTCACTGGAACTCGTGCAACACGCTCAAGCGGCGTTCACTCTCTACTGGTGTCTCAACTAGAAGAGGGACCTATACTGAGGCCTTGATGCTCGGTGGGCTATCATCACGCTCTCCACTTGGTACCCATGCTGACTGACTGGGTGAAGACATCCTGAAAATAAAATAGGTGTTCCACGACCGAAAGACTATACCTGGTGAGTTGACCTAGTTTGAGCTGATTTAAATGAAAATTTTGTAAACACACACGTAATCAGTGTTTTCGTGCACTGAGTCGGAAATCAGAAGTTAGGGTTGTGGTGTATGGATACGTCGGCCTCCCGCACCAACACTGGACTCCATGAATTGAAAAACACACTTAGTACCCTTAACAATATTGCTTCACAGAAAGAAAATATTAGATTCCTAAGTTCTGCAGTAGAACTGACTCCTATGATACCAATTTTTCACGACCCATCCTCAGGGCCCGTGCCATGACTGCCCCAAGCCCGCCTTCCATAGGCCAGGGGTTGGCGACTAGAACCAAAGGCGTAAATCCCGATAAAAAGGGAAAGAATTGCCTTTATGAAACGTAAATACACACAACCAGAGTAAAAGCAGAATCAAACACTAAGTAAAGCAGTATAAAAAAAGTGCTTAAAGTACAAAGGGGCCAGAAATACAAGCCCAACAGAAAGGTACAGCTACAACTGAAAGAAAAGTACAACTGAAAAAACAACAGCTGGAAGGTGAAGCATCTCCTGGATCGCCCTCCAGGTTCCTACCTGAAGGGTAGGTATAGATGTCCTCCTCAGCACTCCGCGTCTATCAGTCTGCTCCGTATTCCTTCATTCTAAGTGTCCACCTTCGGGTACCATCCAATCCTCGTACACTCTACCTCGATCAGCGTTGTCCGTCGTCTTCATCCAACACAACGAGGTGTGAGTATAGCCCGTGCAGGGGTGAGTATAACGATACTCAGTAGGGACACTGAGACCCTAAATGTATCACTAAATCCGACAAAGATAAACCACAAGGAAATATCTCAACAGATTACCTAACTTAGGTATATGCTCATACATACACCTAAGTTATCAAGTAACCCATCTCAATCATGCGGAAAACACAAGGTCATTGACTCAGCTCAAACCAGGATTTTTATTCACGATGAACAAAACACAGCTGCTGGAGAACTCCTCCTCTGTCGAGCATAGTAGTCCTGTCACGACTCTGAGGTTCCACTCACTAAACTTAGACTGCTGAGGTACTCCTCATCTGTCGATTACGATGGGTATGTCGCCCCAACACAGTAGTTATCCCCACCATGGGTCTACCGCCCCAACACACTAGCGCACCCCCTAATAGCCTATAGAGTTACTCCTCCTATCAAGTACCGCAGGTATGCCGCCCCAACATAGTAGCGCTCCTCCGCTGTGGGTCTGCCACCCCAACATAGTAGTGCTCCCCACTGGGCTAGTCAAGTCACTCCGATACAAATCGGACAAGCAGTCATCAGGTCTCAACCAGCTACAAGGTCCTTGTACTCCGTACGCTCATCTCCGAGAGGATCCACTCCATGAGCTACTGGTAGATACTTCCAAGTGGCACATAATCTCACGTGGAAGTATCTCAAGGGACCGCCTCATCATAGGGGTCTCAACGCAATAGACGGTGTGTCAATCAGACGCCCGGTCTGTGAATTATTAGAATTTCCATTCGAGGGGCCCGGTTGGTTTCGTGTACGAACCAACCTGAACGTATCTCAATTGTGCCCCGAACTCCCATGGGGTATACTCAAAGGAACCATTTCTCAACAATATTACCAATGCTGCTGATGGTTCGTCAAACGGACGTCCGGTCTGAGAGTTATTGGATTTTCTGTTCCAGGGACCCGGTTGGTTTATAATCTAAACCAACCTGACCACACACAAACTACATCCAAAACTCAATTTTAGTATTCCAAAATAACCTTCTCATCAATAGTAATCTAATGTAGTCGACGGCACTTCAATCGGACATCTGGTCCTCAAGTTATAAGTGTTTCCGCTCAGAGGGCCCGGTTGGTTTCGAGTTCAAACCAACCCGGACATACCCAAACTTTTCAAAACCCATGATTTTAATATACCTAAACGACATTCTTGATCCAAGGAATCCTATGCAACTGACGGTGCATCAATCGGAGATTCGTATCTCAAGTTATGGGCATTTAACCAAAGAAGGTCCGAAAAATAGGGGGTATGGGCCCGGTCCGACCCTGCCCAACACCCCCTGGGTCGGCCCGAACCGGGTCGACCTGACCCGTGTCCAGGTTTGGCCCGGCCCAGCTGGAACGGCCCAGCCCGTGTGGCCCGCCCCGACCCGGCCGGGGTGCGCCAGCTCGGCCAGTTGGCCGAGCGGGGAGGGCGCGGCCTCTCCCCAGCTGGCGCGTCATTAATCTGCACCTCCCCACATTCCGAAACGGAAAATCCATTCCGGTTTATTGCGCCGCCGTAGCCCAGCTGCGACAGTCTACTCCGGTGGCACGCCACCGTCGTGCCGGCGTGGCGCACAGGCAGCACCTTATACGGACCACCAGACACGCTCTGGTGGTCCGTTTCACCCACGGCTTACGCCAGTGGCTCTCCTGGAACCCACTCTTTACTGCGACGGCTTCCAAACACCGTTACGGTCCTGTTTCATCGTCGCCTGTCAATCCGCGCACAAACAAACAAACTACGGAGGGTCTTCGGGCCGTGTTTGTTCGGCTCACCCCCTCCACATTAGGCGTTATCAATTTGTCAAAGATAAACAAGGTTTCACGTTGTACGAAGAACAATTTTATTCAAAAAAAATTGAAACAATCCATCCCACAATTCCCCCACAACTAACTATTCCCAACCCGCAAAAGAAAACATCCACGAATCGACTTGATAATGAATTGATCCACGTTCTTTGTTTTTGAAGAGAAGAACATGGGAATATAAACATTCTCAAATTAAAACCCTACCTCGAAAAAGATTCGCGGTAGCCGAGCATCGTGGAAAGTGGATTCATTGATGACGTTGGAGTGCGTCCGAGGATGAAACAACGTCTACTCACTTGATGCGGAGGAAGAAGAAGAGAACGCATGTCGTCGGTGACTTCGCGTTCTTCTTCGGAGGCGTTCTACGTCGAAGAGGTGTTGTTCTTCATGAAAGGATGGTGTTCTTCGTCAGAGAAGAACACTTCCTTCTAAATTCTCCCAAGAGTTTTCCCACTAATATTGCCAACCAAAATAAAAAGTCTCTCCCATTTTAAAGAAGTGCTGAGCAATTCAAATTAATTCAAACTCTTCAAATTAATTGATTGAAATGTGTTGGCATAATTGATTAGGGAGAGAGGGAGGTGGGAGGTCTCATTTATGGAGGGGAATTTAACAAACTTAAAGATGGGGGGTTTAAGGAGTTTAGGGGAAGGTGAAAGGTTGGGTCTTATGTGGGACCCACCTTTCAAATATCCACACATGGGAAGTTGGAAGGTTGTGGGCCCCACCATTAACTTCCCATGGGAGGGATTAACTTCCAAGTTATAAAATAAAATTTTTCTAACAATTTTATTTATTTGAAACTAATTCCCCAATTATTAATTCTCAACCTGCTTAAAAAGAAACTGTGGAAAAGGCCCCCTTAAGCAATTACCAGCGCTGTGAGTTCATCGGTGCCCTCGGATTTCAATTCCGAGCACTGGTTCAAAAGATATAAAAACTCACTCGTTTGTTTACTGAATGTACCGGAGCTAAATTTCAGAAATTGATTCTGGGCACATCGAGCCTCGGAATAAAGTGCCTTCAGAAGCCACAGTCTCGTAAAATTCTAAGGTATTTAGGAAAAAAATTCCCTGAAATTTTTGGGTCTTTACCGATAATTTTATTATACCTTAGTTAATTTTCCAAAGTGATATAAAATCAGTTATAATTTAAAATATATATTTTTCAAGTAAATTATTATTTTAATTAAAAATTAAATTTCTCGTATTTAGAAAATTATTTTAATAAAATGGAGTTCATTTTTGAAATATACACATCAAAAAATGGTAAGGGTTATTTTTTTGTATTTTTTTGAAATACATGGGTTTTTTGTGAATAGTAAAATACGGTAATTTACGGTATATATACATTATAAGTTAAATATACTATTAATTGAGTCATGTATGATGTAATAACAATTGGTTCAAACTCAAATGATATAATTATTGTATTTAGTCTCAAGAATCAATACTATTTATTTTCTTGA
The DNA here is from genome assembly GCA_963277665.1 of Viscum album. NCBI lineage: Eukaryota > Viridiplantae > Streptophyta > Magnoliopsida > Santalales > Viscaceae > Viscum > Viscum album. The sequence continues at coordinate 817,395,667 of OY728146.1, read as the reverse complement.
GCAAAATAATAAACTAATTAATTAAATAATGAGAAAACACCTCTCTTACCCACTATAAATACCCCCTCTTCTCCTCACACCTCTAAAGCCTTGAGCCTTTTAAAAATTATACTCAAATATCCTCCCAATCCCATCCCCAATTTCTAGTATCTTTAGTTCTTAATTAAATACCCAAATCAATCCCCTAAGGAGGTTCTCAAGAAGAAGGAATCAAGAGGTAAAACCATCTCCCTTTTCTTTTAATTTCTTTTCAAGTTCCTTTATTTTATTTTTCTCTCATCACCTACCATCATCCAAATGGTATGATAACTTCAGTACCTTACATGTATTTTAATTTTTTTTATGCTAATGGAATAATTCATCATCATCTCTCTTTCCCCCTCCTTTTATACTAAAAATAAAAACATTATCTATGTTGTGTTACTTTATCACATTCAAGGGCGATGAAGTTTTCAATTTCCATTACCATCTTTAAGGCTGGTCATGAAAAAAAATATGTTTGAACCAGATTATAATATATGTATTATATATTATTTAATTTTCTGTAATCATTTTGTACACATGATATTAATTTATAAAACAAAATGAGTTCGTTGTGATCGAAAACCACCACAATAAACCCAAATGATTATCATTAACTATTTATCTAATGATTCATCCCCATTAAAGAAAACCGAATGATATATAAGACTTATTTAACCTCTATAAGATCTTTAATAAAATATAATTTCAATTCTGGATAATTACCCCCACTTTATACAACCTATCGTACATGTATACAAGTAAATCGATCATGAAACCCAAGGAAACTGATGCTCTCAAACGATTAAATTGAATCTCTTAACCCCTAAAAAAGGACATAAATGAAATTAATAAAGTTATAATAAATCAAATACATGTATAAATGGTTATTTAATTATTAATTAATGAATCTAATTTTATTATTAATGACATTAAGATCAAGTGAATAAAATCTTCTGACATAAGGTAAGGGATTCTACCTTAACCTCTATTATTCCTTCAGGTTATTCTTTCTCTCTCTTTTCACCCAAATGAAATTCTATTTTATTTTTATGTAAATATTTTAAATAATGTTTATATGTTTCAAAATCATGTATCAATATCCATTAATCCTTATTTTTTGTGGATATACATGTTTTTGAAAGGTTCTCTACTCGATTATTCCTGATAAGCTAGCTCGATTTAAGGGAACATTCCAAATTTTTAGCTTATTTCAAGTGTACTCTATAATATGTTTTTAAACCACCATTATTTTTATAAAAACACTCATTTTATTATTAAAACTTCCTAGTTCATTTCTGGTTTTATATAAAATATTATGCATGTTTCTTCTTAAAGTGAACTTTAGTATTTTCCTTAAACAACACTAAAATGTTTTATTTCTAAAGTTTCTTAAAATCCATTTTTACATTTATTCAATTTAATTTTATATAAATTATCATTATCTATGCCTATTTATCCTTATAAATTTCCATGTATGATTTAAATCATTTCTTTCATGGACACCATTATGATATTCCCTTTTGTTATTCCTTTTTGACAAGATTATGATACCCAATTCTTACCATGGGTAACCCTTATGTTTATGTTTGATTCCTTATATATGATTATTCATGTGACACACATATTCATGAAAATTTTATGATGGGTGTTCCCAGATATCACTCCAATGCATTGGGTAATGTTTAGTCTCATTAGATGTTATGTGCAACGGTCTTGGTGGTTCGCCTTAACTTGTGCTCCTCTATGTGCAACGAGACTTGACTCGTGCTCCTCTATGAGAAAAGATCCTTGAATTGTGATAAATTCATGTTTTATGATTCTTCCAAATTACTATGAATCCATAATTTTATAATTCTATGTTATGATTCCTTATGTTTAATCATGTTCTATTCCTTTTTATATCATTATGTTATGCCTTCTAACCTATGTGCTAAGCTTTATTTTGGTGTTTATTCCCTTACTATGATTTTTAGATCATCCCTTTGTTTATGTTATACTCAGGTTATCCTATGCATATTTAAGGTCTCAAAAAAATTTAGGAGCTCATAATTGATGATAAATAAATAAAATGTTTTATTTAGTACCATGTTTTCAGTTTTATGTACCTAATATTCTAAGACACTATATTTTATGATCCTTGGCTTGTAATTTGATGTTTAATTATGCTTAAAATCATGTGATGATATGTGTATCAGTATAAGGTTTCTATAGTTGGTATCAGAAACGAGTAAATTTTTGTTATTTTTAGAGACTAGTAATAGAGCACTTTAGTAAGAACCCTAGGGATAAGACTTAGTATGAGAAAACATCCCTAGATTTTGGTAAGTATAAATTAAGTGGTTTATTAAGAAAATGCATCCCTGTATGGATACTAAAATTGGGTGTGGTTCTAGCACATATGTACCTAAGAGTAAAAACTCTGATAATGTGTTTTAGGCCCAACTTGAGGTAACCTGGTACACGACAATGGGTCTTACTGGGCACCTGGTTTGACACTCCTGGTGGATATGCTTTGGTAAATTCATAATCTCATTATAAACCATTATTAAGGGAATAAATAAAATGCCCATAAGAATATATGTTAGGAAACAGATCATGGATAACCTAGATTTAAACCTAGGAATCACATGTTAGGATATACTTTTCCTTTGAGAGTTAATCCTTTTATGTTTAATGTTTCTTTTTTATGCTTGTTAGCTAAGTATTCAATCCACTTAATTGAACTTTATTTTCCTTAGTTAATGGTGGGAAATATAAGAACATGTTCCACCAATCAATGTGATATGTAATGTGATGACTTCCCTAATAATATTCCAAATATGATAGGAATGGGTGATTAAAACTTTATGTCAATACTTTCTCATATGGATCAAGTTATGAATAATAACTTGAATCACGTGGAACACCCTCCTTCTCCTAAGAAAGAGTAAGTTACTATCGAATCCTTTATGTGGAAAAGTCCTCCCATTTTTAGTGTATATTCTGATCCCCTCCTCATGGAATAGTGGATTAACTCTATTGAATAGATATTCTATGTCCTCTAGTGCTCAAAAAAAGATAAAGTTGTGATGGAAATCTATCATTTTTATGGGGAGGATGATTAGTGGTGGACACTGATCAAAAATAAAAAGTCTAAGGAGAAAATTGATTCCATAGATTGGAAGGAATTCAAGAAAATGTTTTTCAATAAATATTTTCCCTGAACTCTCCATATCAATATGAAAAGAGATTTCCTTGGACTTAAGTAAAAAAGAAGATGAGTCTATTGGGGTGTATAAATCAAACTTTACAAGGCTTACAAGATACGCCTCCAACTTTTTCGTGAGCACCGAAATTAAGGTGGATCGCTTCTTTAGCAGACTAAAGTTGAGTCTATGAAAATAATTGGCGATTCGAGAATTTGATAGCTATGATGAGATTATTCATTGTTCCCTCAAGGTTAAAATGGAGATCAGAGACACTCAATGTTCTCATGGCCCTGATGAAAAAAAATGGGAAGTGGAGTCTAATATAGGTGGGTCGGAAAATAAATTACATGATGGAAAGAAGAATTAATTTCCCACATGTCAAAATTATGGGAATAAGAATCTTGGTAAATGTCTAAAGGTAACCAAGAAATGCTTAAAATGTGAAAGAATGGGGAATTTGGATAAAAACTACCAATGGGATATAAAAAATTCCACTAATGTGGAAGAAGAATGGAAGGTATAGATTAACACTCAACCTGTAGTGTAGTGTTTCAACTTCAAGGATCATGGAAATTTTTCAAAACCAATTACCTAAGCCCAGGGTTTTCATAGGAAATAAATAAAAACCTCAAAGTAAAAAAAAAAGGTCTTATTCTATCACTACTACTGATGTGGAGTTGGACAATGAAGTGGTGAAAAGTATGTTTTTTATTCATTGAAGAATAGCAAACGTACTATTTGATTCTGTTTCTATGAATTCTTTTATATCTTTGAAGTTTATTAGAACTATTCGAACACCACCTCAAAATTTGTAGGTTGAGTTATCTATGAGAATAAATAATGGGGAGATTATTGCATCCAAAGTATATAACTCCTCTTTGGTAAATCTTTTTGGATATCCCATAAAATATCATCATACTTCCTTTGGTAGAGTTTTATGCTATATTGGGCATGGATTGACTATCTTTATAGAAATCCAACATCAACTATTGGGAAAGGGAGATCACTCTTCACATCCCGAAGCATCCTCCAATTCATTACAAGTGTAAGGAGGAAGACAAATCTTCTTTAGAATCAGCATCTTAATTATGGATATTACTGCCTTATGATCAAGCATATATATCTCAAATGATTGAAACAAAGGAGATGATCAGGCTCGAAGACATTCCCATCATGAGGTATTACACTAATGTATTCCGTGAAGAATTTTCTCGTCTTCTTCCTGATCGATAGGTTGAGTTCTAAATTAAACTTATCCCTGGTTCTCTACCTATATCAAAGAAACCTTATAAAATATCAATTGTTGAGTTAGAAGAGCTAAAGAAGCGGTTATAGGAGAATCTGGATATGGGTTTTATATGCCTAAGTCCTTCACCATGGGGTGCACCAGTCCTCTTCGTTAAGAAGAAGGATGGATCAATGCACCTTGTCATTGATTATTGTGAGATCAATAAAATCATGATAAAAAACAAGTATACCCTACCTCGGATAGATGACTTGTTCAATTAGCTATGTGGGGCCAGTTATTTTTTTATGATGGACCTTCAGTTGGGATATCATCAATTAAAGGTGATGAAGGAATATATTCCTAAGAAAACCTTTTGAATAAGTTATGGACACTATGAGTTCATAGTGATTCCCTTCAGACTCACTAATTCTCTAGAAATTTTCATGGATATAATTAATAGAGTCTTTAGATATTACCTCAAAAAATTAATAGTAGTCGTTATTGATGATATTCTGATATACTCCAAGAGGAAGGAGGAACATGAGGAGCATTTAAATATTGTGTTGAAGACTTTTTTAAGGGATAAACTATATGAAAAGTATAGTAAATGTGGGTTCTATATGGAAGAAGTATCATTCTTGGGGCATGTTATCACCAACAAAGGAATATTTGTAGACCCATCCAAGACAAAGGAAATCAAAGAGTGAATTGGGGAAACTTTTGTAACAGAATAGTTTCATTGGATTAGCTAGGTATTACCAAAGATTTTTGAAGAACTTATCATTATTTTAAAACCCAATAACCAATATGACACAGAAGGGAATGCTGTTTTTTTGGACTCAAGAATGTGAATAAAGCTTTAAGGAGCTCAAAAAGGGGTGTATCACTACTCTAGTACTCACACTCCCAACAAGTGGAGAACTATTTGCGGTGTACAGTGATGATTCAAATAAGGTCTTGGGATTTTTACTGATTAAAAATGATAATTTGATAGTTTATGCCTCAAGGCAGCTGAAAATCCATCAGAAAAACTATCTCATGCATGATCTGGAGTTGCTACTTGTGATCTTTGTGTTAAAAATATGGTGATATTACCTCTATGGGGAGAAGTGTGAGATATATACTAATCACAAGATTCTCAAATATATATTCTCAAAAAAGGAGCGTAATATGCATTAGTGAATATGGCTAGAGCTCATTAAGGATTACGACTGCTCAATCCACTACTATCCCGGTAAGGAAAATAAGGTGGAAGATGATCTAAGTAGAAAGGATCATGCATCTTTATCAATGATGAGAATTGAGATGGATCCAATCTTCTTAGACTTTAAAATGATGGGCATGGTAATTATTAAGGGAGGAACATCATCAATACTTTCTCAAATGATTTCTCAATCATCCCTTTTGGAGAAAATAAAGGATGCTCAAAGAAATGATGTAGAAATTCAGAAAAGGGTGGAAGCTATCCAAAATGGGAAATCATCTGAGTTCAAGATTGATGAGGATGGAGTCGTAAGATTTGGGTCATGAGTATGTGTACTATCCAATCTAGAGATAAAGAAATATTTTATGAATGATTCACATATCTCAACCTTCTCTATTCACCCAGGGAGAACAGATATGTATCGATATCTCTAGGAGAAGTTTTGGTGGGACAATATGAAAAAGTAGAATGTTGAATATACATCAAAGTGACAGGTATTTCAGTAAGTGAAGGCTAAAAGGAAAATTTATAAAGGGATGATGCATACATTACCCATACTAGAATAGAAATGGGAAAATATCACCGTGGACTTTGTCAGTGGACTTCCAAATAAATCCATAGGAAAAAATGTTATATGTGTTGTGGTGGATCATCTTAAAAATATAGATCACTTTATTTCAATTTGAGAGAACTTTTCACTAGATCAACTTGCATAGATATACATCAATGAAGCGGTAAGGCTACATGGAGTACCTCTATCTATTGTATCAGACCAAGATTTGAGATTCACCACTAAGTTCTGAAAAAGTATCCAACATGCTCTAAGCATTGAACTGAACTTCAGTACGACCTATCATCCACAAACTGATGTCCAATCTAAGTGGACTATTCAAACATTGGAAGTCATGTTGAGAACTTTTTATATGGACTTCAAAGGAGGATGAGACTAACATTTACCACTGGTCTAATTATCCTAAAAAAATAACTTTTACTCGAGCATCCAAATGGATCCATATGAATCCCTTTATGGGAAAAGGTGAAGAACAGCGACATGTTGGGATGAAGTCAGTGGGTACAAGCTTTTAGGACCTGAAATGGTCGAAGAAATGGTGGAAAAAGGTTAAAACCATTCAGCATCACATCAAGGCAGCCTAAATTCTATAAAAGAGTTATGCATACAATCATCGAAGAGACCTTGAGTTTAAAGTTAGAGACATGGTATTCCTCTGAATATCTCCATGGAAGAGGATCATGAGATTTGGGAATAAAGGGAATCTAAGTCCCAGGTACATCGGCCCCTTATAGATCCTTGATCATTTCAGAGCTATAGCCCATCTACTAGCACTTCCACCAAACATGTCTCATATAATGCCTTGACCCCAGAATCCTAGATTTAGTGCATTATTACCTAACATTGGCATGATACAAGGAAATAATTTCCCGAATGACTGATCAGTTTAGTATCTTTGGAAGTACTAGATGCATTCAAAAAATTTACATTACATTATAAAATGAAAAACAACAGAAACATTGTCTTCATTAACCACATTCATATCCCATAGACTATCCCTATAGTTCAGTAATAATATATGTAAGAACCTGGATCTTCTTTTCAGGTATGTTTTTCCTTTTCTAGTTGTTTTTAAGGAAAATAGGGGAATCTGGAAATTTTCAAAGTACGCGTCGTGTACTTTATGAGTGCATGCCGTGTAATTCGATGTCGCACGAGGCCGTGTGTTGGCGATGTCCGGGACACACACACGGTCGTGTGGGGTGATGTGGAGGCCGCTTAAAGAGGAGTACGGAAAATCCTAGTAGATGTTCTATACTCCAAAAGTACACACTGTGTACTTTTGTTCATTAAATAGACCGGGGTCACGTCTTAACCCCAGAACACGCTTCTTCTCTAGCTTCTTCAACTGAGAGAATCTCGTACGGCCACGAATATCCTCCGAGCCCCTGAGCCTTCATCCGTTCTCCGAATCGACTGTTGTCAATTGCATTGGAACCACAGCGGTAAGATCTTCCTTCTTCTAGAGAATATTTTTCCAATTCCTCCTCTTTTCCTAGTTACCGTGGGTTGAACGTTTTGTGGATTTTCGTAGATCTATGACATTATAAGGATATTAAAGCCTCGTGGTTCAAGTATATCGATATCCTAGCATCGAGGTAGGTGGTTTGTGCCTTTCTGTAGGAAGTCTTTGAGTATTTTGTGCAAGTTCCACCAATACCCTTGACAGGGTATTGCGTGTTTCTTATTTTTCCCTTATTGTTTGCCTACTTTTCTTATATACCTGAGTAGAGGTTATTTTTTTAATAGGGTAATTTACTGTGCTTTGGATGTTTTTCCCATGCATGTTTTGCCTATTTATGACCATTTCGTCTATTTTTTCCTGTTATGCTATTTCCAGTTCCATGCCTAGTTGTAGGATGGTGTGACTATTGTTCTTCCATGCTGTGATGTTGTATAATGCTAGCCAAGTAGTTCTTTAGGTTACTTTGGATGTTATGCGATGCGATACTTACTGACTTTACACAGGGCTATGAGAACCTAGTGTAGTGGACCATAGGGAAAATGGATGTAAGGGCTTCTCCAGAGTTTCTTATAATACGATGTGAGACCATAGGATGAATTGACGTTGAGTGATTCCTCAGAGTGTCTGTAGTTCCTCGACATGGGCCACAGGGGGAATGAGACATTGAGTTCTTCCCCAGAGCGCCTTTAGTATGATACGAGACTATAGGGGGAATTGACGGTGAGTGCTTCCCTAGAGAGTCTATTATTTAGCTGAACCATAGGGGTGAGACTGTGTGTGCCTCCCAGAGGGTTTCTAGTACTTGTAGGTTGAACCATAGGGGTTAGGTTTTGAGAACTACCCATAGGTTACCTGTTTGTTCTACTTTCTTGAGTGACTGCTTACTTGTTTTTAAATTATATGCTAGAGACTGTGGATTGTTTACTGCTGAGTACTTTCTTGTTTACTATTTTCTGTACTTTTACCGGCCATATATTCACTAACTGTTAGGAAAAAATCTTCGGGTGGTTTCCTATTGGGAATTTTTCTCACACCCTGTTTGGGTCATGCTTTTGGGACCAAATAGTTTATGTTGTTCCAGGTACAGATAAGGGAAAGCACCCTTCTAATTTGGGTTCTTGATTGCATTAGAGCTGGAGAGCATGGGATCAATCTGAGGCTTGAGATGCTGAGGAGTTGTTTATATGTTTTCCTTTTGTACTTGGATTTAGTACTGTATTCAGCATTGTAACTTGTTTGGTGGTTTTCCAAGACATTTATGCATCATGCATCATTATATATTTTTCTCCAGTTGTTTATCTATCAGTTTTCAGTTGTTTACTGCTGTTTGGTATTTAATGCTTCCGCTGTTGTATGTATTTGTGTATTTATACTGCATACTCTGCTAATGAGGGCATAGTTTCCCCACTATCACGCCCAAGGCCCTCGCTTCTAGTCAGCATCCTTTGGAATTCGAGGAAATGCGCTTGAGGCCATGTGACCTACCGGGTACGGGGCTCCTTTAGGTGGCTTCCGGAACCGGTACATTACAAAGTGGAATCAGAGGACTCTTTTCTATTGACTTACTGTTTGGAGAATATAGCCAGGGATAGGATGGAATAGGTACTTGGTAATGAACTGTGCTCGGGAGTAGCTAACCCGTGTATAGGGGAAATCCATACTACCTTGTTTATTTCAATTTTATTTGTTAGAAATTTTACAGTTGATTTGATTTCGCCATTGGGTGATTCACATGCTTTGTGTTGTTACCGTTGTTGTTATTGTGGTTCTATTTCTGTCTCGACCCAATGAGATGAGGGTAAGCCATCTCATGCATCATATAGGAACTTGTTAGAAATCACATGCCATGCATTCTTACCATGCCATCTAGGATGCATTAGTGATTTCATGTTGTTGTGATAGAAGTCATGTAGAATATACATTTTTTGTGATAGATTCTTGATAAAAAAATATATGCTTCTTGTTAGAGCATTGATTGTGTAAGGTTTTACCTGAATGAATTCCAAATTCTGGTTCTTGAGGTGTTATGGACCCTCATGGACCAGAATTTGGTGGATCATTGACCTGTTTACTTTGTTTGTAACTTGTATAAGATGTCAAACTTTGATTTGCGGGGATTATGGGCCCTCACAGATTGTAATTTGGCACCTTAACGTTTGTTTTCTGTGTTTTCTGGGATCCGGTGCAGTTCTGAGGCTATTGTCCGAAAAAAACCAGAATACACGACATGTACTTTATGAATACATGCCGTGTAGTCTATAGCTGTGTCACTGACTTTGCAAGCAGGGACACTGGGTTGTGAAAATTCTTATAGGAACACATCGTTTACTAGTTCGCACGTTGTGTAGTATGAAATTGGTATGTCGGTCGTGTCATGAACAACACAGGTCGTGTTGTCTTTTCACATACACGTTGTGTCTGAATTTTACATGTCGTTTAGTCTAATCTAGGTACCCAACCATGTCATGAACAACACGGGTCGGTGTTACCCTTTCTCGTACATGTCGTGTCTGTATGGAACACGCTGTGTAGTGTTGATCCATGTGTATGACCGTGTCGCCAACAACACGGGACAGGTAAGGCATGTCTAGTACACGTCGTGTCCTTCTTGAACACATTGTGTGGTTTTGTCTTGGAAGAGCCGTGTGGATTAACCGTGTAGAATGACTCGGGAAGGGAGGAATATTCAAGTACACGTCATGTGTTTGGATAACACTCCATGTCTTTGGGGTGTTACACGACCTATTGAAACATAAGTACACACCCATGTTAATGACTTAAGGGAACATGCCGTGTAGGGAAAGTACACACCGTGTAGTGACGTTTTGCAAAACATGGATGCTTTTCTTCTACTGTTCCACTCTTTTCCTTTCAGTTTAAGTTATTTGATGATCTTGAATCCAAGGTGTGCATTTGACCTTGAAAAATCATGCCACCTAAACATCCTCTGATTGTCTGCCAGTTGCAGGGTAGTGATCAGACGCCAGATCTGGCTAATCAGGGACTTCCCGCAGATCCTCCTATTTTGGCAGCCTTGGCACCAGTAGTGATACTAATTACAGGAATTGATGTGTAGTTTAGGGAAGGATTTCTGAGGATTATGTAGACCTTCCAGGTAGCACCACCTCCTGCCTCGCCTATGGAAAACTTGACGCAGGTTTTTCAGTAGCAGCATCCTCCCACCTTCTCAGGGGAAGGAGGACCTCAGGATGCAGAGTCATGGTTCGAAGCCATGATGACAATCTTCGATCATCTGGAGATGCCTCCAGAGAGGCAGTTCAAGCTCGCTAATTATATTCTACGAGAATCTTCCAAGAGGTGGAGGGATGTGATCTCACAGGTGGGTCATCAGCAAGTTATGGCGTTGGAAGAGTTTCAGTGTGTATTTTATGACTACTTCTATCTGGAGACCCTGAGGGCCGACCGAGCCTGGGGGTTCAGGAGCCTGGAGTAGGGTACTCTTTCTGTCATGGATTATTCCTCTCATTTCACCGAGCATTAGCGTTTCACACCCCTCCAGGGTGGATATGGGTTTTTCTTGGCAAGAAATTTTGAGGATGGTCTTAGATGGGATATCCACTCATAGGTGAATGTCTTTAGGTTGAATTCCATCGCCTCCATCATCAACCAGTAACTGATTTTAGAGCGCATTCTGAGAGATTTATGAGCTGAGATATAGGGCGGTTCCGCTTCCAGAGTTAGTGCTTCTCCAGCTGACAGCAGGAAGCACCGTAGGGAGTCTACGTGTGGTGATCCACGACAGCGAGACACATCTTTAGGTAGCCAGGTGGTATGATACCAGTGTGGAAGAGTTGGTCATACGAGGCCGCAGTGCCAAAGAGACCCAGTGGAATGTCAATCTTGTGGCAATATGGGTCACCTTTAGTGCTTCTGTTAGGTTTTCTCATCAGCAGCTGGTGACAGAGGTTCATCCATGACTCCTCATTCAGGAGAGGTGCCACCAGTTTATCACCAGTCTGGGAATTGGAGTTCTTTTGACCGTTTGGGCTGAGGTGTAGGTCAAGGTCGTGGTGGTCATTCATCGGTCTTTCAGCAATAGCAGGGTAGATTAGCTCAGAGTAGTTAGGCAGGATCGCAGGGCCACGGTACAGGCCAGACTTTTGCTGTGGAGTAGACCCATTAGGAGCAAGATCCCAGCCCTTCTACAGTTCGAGGTATGATCTTATTACCCTTATTTTTATCTTTATCTCTTTTAGATACTGGTTCTACGCATAGCTTTATCTCTGTTGCTATTGTGGAGTGCCTTGGGCTCTGCATCTTTTCCTCTGCCGATACCTTGACGCTAGACACACCGTTGGGGACCAGAGCGGTTAGTGTACTTTAGTGTAGAGAGTGCCCTTTTGAGGTTGTAGGATGTCACTTTATAAGGGATCTCTATGTCCTAGAGATGACAGGCTATGATGTCATTCTTAGAATGGACTGGCTCATTCCCTTCCAGGCAGTCGTCGACTATTATCACTGTAGGGTGAGTTTCATATCACCAGAGGGTGGATCTTTTCTTCATCAAGGTGAGTGGGATATCCAGGAGAGTAGAGCAGGACCCGAGCAACATGGGCTGGGAGGAGTTACAGCCCAGATTTCTAGTATTTATCTGGACAACCAAGGGACTTCACAGTTAAACTTTCCTCCAGTGGTGGATCATTTCAGGGATGTATTTCCAGAGGACTTTTCAGGTTTGCCTCCGGAGCATGAGGTAGACTTTTCTATTGATCTCGTTCCAGGAGCAGCACCGGTGTCCATTCCTCCTTATAGGATGGTTACATTTGAGTTACAGGAACTCAAGAAGCAGTTGGACAAGTTACATGCAAAGGGTTTCATCTGACCCAGTACTTCTCCTTGGGGATCGCCTGTCTTGTTTGTGAAGAAGGCAGACGGTACCCTCAGGCTGTGTGTGTACTATCAGAAGTTGAACTAGTTGACGGTCAAGAACCAATATCCCTTTCTGAGGATCGATGATCTCTTCGATCAGCTTCGAGGAGACCGAGTGTTCTCGAAGATTGAATTGAGATCCAATAATCATCAGTTATGCATTAGACCATCAGATATACCTCTTACAACCTTTAGGAGAAGGTATGGTCTAAACAAGTATACAGTTATTCCATTCATTCTCACAAACATGCCAGCAGTTTTCATGGCACTAATGAACCGAGTGTTTCATCCATACTTAGACTCTTTTGTGGTGGTCTTAGTGGACAATATATTGGTGTACTCTCACACTCGACACGACCAGCTACCCATCTTGAGATCTTTTTGAGTACACTAAGAGAGCATCAGTTATATGCTAATCTCTCAAAGTTCCACTTTTGGATGGATCATATTCACTTTTTGGGCCATGTTATCTCAGAGACAAAATTATCAGTGGACCCAAAGAAAGTGAGAGCATTAGTTTCCTGGGAGCATACAAAGAAAGTATTTGAGGTGCGAAGTTTTCTAGGGCTGGCTAGATACTACAAGAATTTCATACAGGACTTTTCATGCTTAGCAGCACCACTGAAAGGTCTGACCAAGAAAGTGGAAAAGTTCTTATGGTCAGATTCTTATGAGTCATCCTTTCATGATATGAAAGTGAGATTGAATTCAGCACCGATACTAGTCTTACCAAAGTCGGGCAAGAGATACACTGTCTACTATGATGCCTTGGGTATCGGGCTGGGAGCTGTGATTATGCAGGGAGATGGGGTTGTTGTGTATGGGTCTCGGCAGTTGAGGCCACATGAGAGTAACTACCCGATGCACGATCTCGAGCTGGCGGTAGTTGTCCATGCCTTGAGCTGTTGGAGACATTATCTTTTGGGAGATAATTTTGTGGTTTTCACCAACCACAAGAGTCTCAAGTACATATTTATTAAGCATGATCTAAATTTGAGACGACGCAGGTGGGTTGAGTACCTATAGTCCTTTGACTTTGATCTTTCCTATATGCCAGGAAAGGGAAATGTAGTGGCTGATGCGTTGAGCAAGAGGACTCAGATACAGGCAGTTAAGGAGGTTAGCAGTGAGTGGTAGCTTATGACTCTTTTCTCTAAGATTCATCTGGAGGTGCATGAAAGATAGGGGCAGACTTTCCTATCTTTTGTAGCTGTTACCTCTACTATTCTTGATCGGGTACGGATGAGGTAGCTATCAGACTCATAAGTCCTAGTCCTAAAGGAGGGTGTGTCAGGAGAGGACCCTATTCCTGGATGGACGGTAGGTGAGGATAAGGACTTGTGTTTCCAGGGCCGCATATGGGTGCCAGCAGACATACGCGAGGAGTTGATGTGGGATTTTCATTCCTCCATTTGGGTAATTCATTCTGGTGTCACCAAGATGTATCGTGATCTACCCCATCAGTGTTGGTGGCCAGGTATGAAGAGGGATGTTGTTGGTTTTATCTTGAGATTTTCTACTTGTCAGTAGGTGAAGATGGAGCATCAGCAACCAGCAGGTCTTTTACAGTAGTTACCCATTCCTGAGTGGAAGTGGAATGTTGTCGCGATGGACTTTGTGACCGGTCTTCCAAGGTCACCTTGAGGGAATAATGTTGTATGGGTTGTCATTGAAAGGCTTATGAAGGTTTCTCACTTCTTTCCGATCAAGGAGACCTTCATTGTCGATGAGCTAAGACGAATTTATATATATAAGATTGTATGCCTGCATGGGGTTCAATGCTCCATTGTTTTAGAAAGGGATGCGTGTTTTACTTCTCAGATATGGAAGGGGCTTCAGAAGGCTTTGGGTATACAGGTAATTTTGATTACAGCATACCATCCTCAAACAGATGTCCAGTCCGAGCGTACAATTCAGGTGCTTGAGGATATGCTCCGAGCATGCATTCTGGACTTTTGAGGTTCTTGGGAGAAGCATATACCTCTTGTGGAGTTCGCCTACAACAAGAGTTTTCAGGCGACTATTTAGATGGAACCTTACGAGGCATTGTACGGTAGGCCATGCCGATCACCTTTATACTGGCTGGAGGCAGGAGAGGCAGCTTTGTTGGGACCATGTCTTGTTCAGGATAACTCATAGCAGATAGAGTTGATTCGGAAGATAATGGCTATGGCAAAGTCTCGACAGAAGTCTTATGCTGATCAGCGGAGAAGACCTCTGGAGTTAGAGGTCGGGGATCAGGTTTTTCTTTGTGTCGCATCGAGGTTGGGACACAAGAGGATTCATAGATAGGGTAATATTTCAACCAGGTACGTCGGGCCATTTGAGGTATTGGAGAGAGTTGGGCCGGTTTCCTATTGGTTTCAGTTACCTCAAAGGTACCGGGCTATGCATGACATCTTCAATGTGTCTCAGCTCCGACATTACTTTTCAGATCTGTCTCATGTCTTTCAACCTGAGGAGGTTGAGCTTGAAGCGGATGCATCATTTAAGGAGCATCCTATCTGGATTTTCAATCGCAGTACAAAGGTTCTCTGTGGCCAGTCTATTCCTCTGGTACAAGTGCTATGGTAGCACGGGCGGGTATAGGACAAGACTTGGGAGATGGAGGTCGATGTATGAGCACAGTGGCCGGAGCTGTTCGGAGTTTCTTCTTCTACTCCATTATAGGGAAATTTGGGGACAAATTTCTTTAAGGGGGGAAGTTTTTAAGAACCCGGATCTTCTTTTCTAGTATGTTTTTCCTTTTCTGGTCATTTTTAAGGAAAAGAAGGAAATCTGGAAATTTTCAAAGTACACGCTGGGTACTTTATGAGTACATGCCGTGTACTTCGATGTCGCACAAGGCCGTGTGCTGGCCATGTCCAGGCCACACACACGGTCGTGTGGGGTGATGTGGAGGCTACTTAAATCGGAGTATGAAAAATCCTAGTACACATTCTGTACTCCAAAAGTACACATCGTGTACTTTCTTTTTTTCATTAAACGGAACGGGGTCACATCTTAACCCCATCACATGCTTCTTCTCTAGCTTCTTCGACCAAGAGAATCCCGTACGGCCGAGAATCTCCTCCGATCCCCCGATCCTCCGTCCGTTCTCCGAATCGACCATCATCGATTGCGTTGGAACCGCAGCGGTAAGCTCTTCCTTCTTCTAGAGCATCATTTTCCAATTCCTCCTCTTTTCCAAGTTACCATGGGTTAAATGTTTTGTGCATTTTCGTAGATCTACGATGTTCTAAGGAGATTCAATCCCTGTAGTTCAAGTATATCGATCTCCTAACATCGAGGTAGGTGTTTTGTGCCTTTCTGTATGAATTCTTTGAGTATTTTGTGAAAATTCCACCAATACCATTGAACAGGGTATTACATGTTTCCTATTTTTCCCTTACTGTTTGTATTCTTTGATTATATGGCTGAGTAGAGGTTATTGTTTGTGAATAGGGTAATTTACTATGCTTTGGTTGTTTTTCCCATGCATGTTTTGCCTGTTGATGACCATTTGGTCTAGTTTTTCCTGTTATGCTATTTTCAATTCCATGCCTAGTTGTAGGATGGTGTGACTATTGTTCTTCCATGTTGTGATGTTGTAGAATGATATCCAAGTAGTTCTTTAGGTTACTTTTTCCGTTACACGATGCGATACTTACTGACTTTACACAGGGCTGTGAGAACCTAGTGTAGTAGACCATAGAGAGAATGGACGTAAGGGCTTCTACAGAGTGTCTTATAATATGATGTGAGACCATAGGGGGAATTAACGTTGAGTGCTTCCTCAGAGTGTGTGTAGTTCCTCGATGTGGGCCATAGGGGGAATGAGACATTGAGTGCTTCCCCAGGGCTCCTTTAGTACGATACGAGACTATAGGGGGAATTGACGGTGAGTGCTTCCTTAGAGAGTCTATTCTTTAGCAGAACCAGAGGGGTGAGACTGTGTGTGCCTCCCAGATGGTTGTTAGTACTTGTAGGTTGAACCATAGGGGTTAGGCTGTGAGAACAATCCAGAGGTTACCTATTTGTTCTACTTGCTAGAGTGATTTCTTACTTGTTTGTAAATTAAAAGCTAGAGACTGTGGATTGTTTGTTGCTGAGTACTTTCCTGTTTACTGTTTTATGTACTTTTACCTGTCATATATTTACTGACTGTTAGGCACAGATCTTCGGGTGGTTTCCTACTGGGACTTTGTCTCACACCCTATTTGGGTCATGCTTTTGGGCCCAAACAAATTATGTTTTTTCAGATATAGATAATGGAAAGATCCCTTCTACTTCGGGTTCTTGATTTCATTAGAACTGGAGAGCATAGGACCAAGATGAGGCTTGAGATGCTGAGGAGTTGTTTATATGTTTTCCTTTTGTACTTGGATTTAGTATTGTATTCAGCATTGTGACTTGTTTGGCGGTTTTCTGACGAAGCATTGTCGTGTGCGCTCTCAAAAATATTTATACTAAGTGCAGCACAGTGGCTGACCTAGGTCGTTCTCTTGAGGAGATTTTGTGGTTAATAAATCACTACTTCTAGTCCACCTAATCTAATTCTTTTTGTTGTTTAATATTTTATAAAATAAATTTAATTTAATAAAATAAATGAAATTCATAAATCAGAATAAACTAAAATTTAATTCTAAATTACCATGCAATGCTAAACAGAATGTAATTAGGGAAGAAAGGAAGTTCTCCTGAGAGAATATTCAAGGAGCGCCTTTATTGGTCAGTTTAAAATATTCTTAGTGTACACACTCTATCATATGTGTGCACACCTTATTCTACACTGGTTATGAATGAAAATTCTACTTAGCGATCGCCAAGCACACCTTCCATCCACCTCCTCAATTGAGGGAAAATGGTTGTATATTAAGAAGTTAATATTTAGACAACCACAGTGAGGATTACACCCACTATAAATTATCCTTAGAATTAACTAAAAGAATATTAAAAACATGGTATTGGGTTCAAGAACATGATTACTCCTTCAGGATATTCCTCGGATTAGTTACTCATGATCATGAGTATTATAGTTCACAATGGTAAGATGAGAGGAAGAGAAGAGGGTGAATCGGTGGACACAAAAATAAAAACAATGCATGAATTTATTAGAAATCTAAATTACAATTGAAAACAAAAAATAAAGAAATGAAATAAAATAAAAAGAAAGGGGGAAGATTTGCGGCCGTCCTCCATCAGTGGAGATCTCCTCCTTGGTGCCTTGAAGGAATGGATGGAGAATGGGATGATTTGGGAAGGAGGTGAGGGCCTCCTTTTATAGGTAGAATTCGTCCCCTAGATTTTGTGCATTTTATCCCCATTAAATGACATATTCACGCGTTGATCCCTTCTTGAATGTTGTTCATAATTACCATGGCCGTGTCCCCTCAAAATATCAGCAGATTTGGACATGTATTCCAAGAGTTATGGCCATTTTAATCTGAGAATTTATTCTATCTAGTCAGACTCTCCAAAACGAAATCCTCCGGATTAGGGTGATTTAATGACCCCATAAAAGGTCAATTCACTCGGTTCTTCATTCATAAAAGATGCTCCAAAACTTCTTGCACGTCCACCCACCGAATTTAAAAAGATTTGGTCCCACCATGGATGAGTTATGGATCCCACACCAAAACTAGGAAGAACTGAAAACAGTTTTCTTTCTTCCACTTGTGAGCTTCTCTTCCATATGGCCGATTCAGCTTTTAGTCCAAAATTAGTAAATGAAGCCCTGGATGTGTAGAATCTGTAAAATAAATAATTTTTCAATTTGGATCAGTTTAGATAATTTTATGGCCAAACTACTGAAATAATTTAAAACTGTTAAAAATCCAAAATGACCAATTTTTACTATTCAGCTCAAAATAACACTAAAACCTAAAAACATGACAATTACCCATCCAATAACACTTTTGTGGGATTATAAAAATTGATTTACAGTATAAAATATATGAACATGTGAGATTCATAACTCCCCCACACTTAAACATTGCACTCCTGGGCAATCATCTTACATCTAAATCAAAATCCACACAACGATCAGAAATGAGAAAATATCAATGATTTTATCCAAAATAGAATTCAATCGTGTCTCATATATCAATAATAATTCTCTATTATTTTCATTTCAATCACTAAAATTTGTTCAACCTCATAAATCAATCCATGGCCCAATCACAACCTTCCTCACATTGAATGTTATGTCACTCTTCACTCAAGAGAAATTAAATCTAGAGTTATACTCATACTTGAAAATCGCATGTATCACCATAGGTTTGTGAAAATTATCATTTCTCCACAGCGTGAAATATGAAAATTAATTTAATCATGAGGGCTTTAATTAATGGTTCAAATGATTCTGTGTCTTAGGATTGGTGGGAAAATTATTGAAAAATGTTCCAGGCTAGAAAGAGGAGGTTGGGCTTTTAAGTACAATGCATGATTAAATCAAGTGAAAACACAGGAAATTACTCACTCAATCCCACTTGAAAATGTGAAAAAAACACCACCCCATTTTTATGACATGGTACATGATCCAATAAGTGATTATAATGAATTATATTATCTAAGTTCTCCTCCTTTTTTTTCAAAGCTCCAGAAAGGCACAACTTTATTTTCTTTTTTTTTTCATGGAGGATGAGCTGAAAATTGAATACAATGAATGAATGAAAATTCATGCCCTTGATTTTTGAGAGGGAAATTAGTCATAAAATAATGTACAATGAGGAATTCAAGCTCATCTCCATTTTTTTTCTTTTCTTTTTTTGAAGGAGAAATGGATGAAAAAAATTAAGCACAATGAAATGATGACACATGCCCAATTATCTTATTATCCATAGCCCAAAATATTTACACACAGTTCACACTACCCATAAATGATACACATACCAATGAACGCACACGAAAGGCCCTTCCCCCACACTCAAACTTGAAATATCCATGAAAAAATACTAATAGTGCGGGTAGGTAAGGAAAAATTGGCTTGTAATGTGGCTTAAACCTATAAGGCAATTCATGGAATCTAAGGGCTTGTGAAGGATAAATGTAAAGTTGGGTCTCAGGATAAAATTTGTCTAGTCAAAGAGATGCCTCAATCATTTCAAATACATTCAATGAAATCCAAATCTTCGAAAGAGAATATTCACAAATTCTAGTTCTCACACAATATTCAAGTTTCCCTCAAGAAAGTGTGGGTATTAAGAAGAATATGTAAAAGTAGTTTAGAATACCTCACAGGATTGGAAAAATATTTTGAGTCAGTGTTTCATGGTCATGGATTTCAAAAATTAGACAAACTCATAAAAATTATTGATAATCTAATTCAGGAAAAATGTTTTCACATCAACAATCATTTAAAATCCATTATTTCAAAAATCATTTCAACTCTTTAAAAATAAATTGATGTGTGAAAAGTGGTAAGAATATTCATTAAAGTTCAAAAATCCTAAAAAAATGAAAAGAACACAAGAGGAACTAAGAAGTTTGACACTCACCCACACTTAAATTTAACTACCCCTTATTTAAACTCAACAAAATATAAATATAAAGGTAGAAAATCAAAGGGAAGGAAAGATACAACCTGACATTATTTTAGAGGTGGATGCCTTGAGTTAAGATCCTAGAAGAAGACACTTTAAGACTACAATAAATTAATGAAAATAAATAAGAAAAACAAATAAAAATAATGAGAAAAGGAAAATAAAATAGATAATGCTTGGTTTAGACCCCCAATCGGGTGCTAGGTTTTTACTGCCCCTAGTTAGGCAGTTTCAGTGGATTATCCCCAATCAGAAGGTGGGTGTGGTTTCTTTGAGATGAACCACCACATGTGATTTTTTCTGATATCCATTAGTAAAACCTGAAAGTAGATAACCCCAAATAAGATTAGAATGTTCCCAACCCCAGAGAAAGAATAAAGAAGAAATTTGATTTTCGAAGTGGGAGGGAATAAAAGATAAGGGTGCTCCCTATTAACTTCAGTGGTGTCCTCCTCCATGTGATATGAAAGTTGATGTAGGGGAGGTAGTCACACCACTACCAGCTTCTCCGGTTCTTCTTCCTTGATTACCACCACTTTGGTGGTCTCATCATCAACATCCAAGGCCTGATCCATTTGTGTTATATCCAAAATTTCAGGAAAGGAGAATTTAGAAAAAAATTCAGTTTGAATAAAATTAAAACATGACGAATCAATAAAGAAATATTCTCTTTCAAGTAAGTCAGCTTGGAAATTGATTTCTTCTGATAGGACCATTGGAAACTCCATCTCAGCAGGTGCATCTTTTTCTTCATCTTACAAAGTAAGAGTGAGGTCAAAAGGTACAGATTGTTCAATATCAAGTATGGGAAGATCATGTTTCAAGTTATCTTCGATAAAGTTATTCCAAGATTCTTCCAAAAAATATTGACCTCCCATTAGTGCATCAGTTGGAATGTGTACTTTTGGGACCTCTTTGAGCAATGGTTGAGTGCGGGATGATGTGATAAATTCCTTTAGAAGTTCTTTATCACCCGCCTTAGGTTCTTTAACAAAAAATTTGATTGGTGAAATCTATTCCACCACTCATTCTGGTTCAGGTTCCAGCTCAGGTTCCGGCTCAGGTTCGGGTTTTTCCTGGGATGTGCGTACATATTCTGCAATTAATTCTATTTGGCTCTCCAGGTTTTGCACTTTATCGCTAATCCTGTGAAACTGAGCATCAAGTTCATTGTAATAATTTTCTTGCACTTGAGATTGGTCAGTCCATTCATAATAATCATAATTTGAATACATCATGAATGAATAATATTTTTTTAGTTTTTGAAATTTATGATTTTTTTTGTTGTTTTTTTTTTTGAAATAAAAGGAAAATTATTTACAAAAAGTGAATAAAAATAGTGAATGAAAACCACTCGGCTCCCCGAAAACTGCTCCAATTTGACGAAGCGTTGTCGTGTGCGCTCTCAAAAATATTTATACTAAGTGCAGCATAGTGGCTGACCTAGGTCGTTCTCTTGAGAAGCTTTTGTGGTTAATAAATCACTACTTCTAGTCCACCTAATCTAATTCTTTTTGTTGTTTAATATTTTATAAAATAAATTTAATTTAATAAAATAAATGAAATTCATAAATCATAAGAAACTAAAATCTAATTCTAAATTACCATGCAATACTAAACAGAATATAATTAGGGAAGAAAGGAAGTTCTCCTGAGAGAATATTCAGGGAGCACCTTCATTGTCCAGTTTCAAATATTCTTAGTGTACACACTCCATCGTATGTGTGCACACCTTATTCTACACCGGTTATGAATGAAAATTCTACTTACCGATCACCAAGAACACCTTCCATCCACCTCCTCAATCGAGGGAAAATGCTTGTAGATTAAGAAGTTAATCTTTAGACAACCACAGTGAGGATTACACCCACTATAAATTATCCTTATAATTAATTCAAAGAATATTAAAAACATGGTCTTGGGTTCAAGAACCTTATTACTCCCTCAGGATATTCCTCGGATTAGTTACTCATGATCATGAGTATTATAGTTCACAATGGTAAGATGAGAGGAAGAGAAGAGGGTGAATCGGTGAACACAAAAATAAAAACAATGCATGAATTTATTAGAAATCTAAATTAAAATTGAAAACTAAAAATAAAGAAATGAAATAAAATAAAAAATAAAGGGGGAAGATTTGCAGCCGGCCTCCCTCGGTGGAGATCTCCTACTTGGTTCCTTGAAGGAATGGATGGAGAATGGGATGATTTGGGAAGGAGGTGAGGGCCTCCTTTTATAGGCAGAATTCGTCCCCCGAATTTTGACGCATTGTAGCCCCATTAAATGACATCTTCACGCATTTATCCCTTATTGAATGTTGTTCATAATTACCTTGTACGTGTCCCCTCAAAATCGCAGCGGATTTGGACATGTATTCCAAGAGTTATGGCCGTTTTACTCTGAGAATTTATTCTAATCAATCAGACTCTCCAAAACGAAATCCTCCGGATTAGGGTAATTTAATGACCCAATAAATGGAAAATTCACTCGGTTCTTCCTTCATAAAAGATTCTCTAAAACTCATTGTGCGTCCACCCACCGAATTTCACAAGATTTGGGCCCACCATGGATGAGTTATGGATCCCACACCAAAACTAGGCAGAACTGAAAATAGTTTTCTTTCTCCCACTTGTGAGCTCCTTTTGAGCTTCCATATGGCCGATTCAGCTTTTAGTCCACAAATAGTAAATGAAGCCCTGGATTTTTAGAATCTTTAAAATAAAGAATTTTGCAATTTAGATCAGTGTAGATAATGTTATGTCCAAACTACCGAAATAATTTAAAACTATTAGAAATCCAAAATGGCCAATTTTTACTATTCAGCTCAAAATAACACTAAAACCTAAAAACATGACAATTACCCATCCAATAATACTTTTTTGGTATTATAAACAATGATTTACAGTATAAAATATATGAAAATGTGAGCTTAATAATTTTCCTTGACATTTATGCATCATGCATCATTATATATTTTGCTCTGGTTGTTTATCTGTCAGTTTTCCGATGTTTACTGTTGTTTTGTATTTACTGCTTCCATTGTTGTATGTATTTTTATATTTCTACTTTGTAATCTGCCAATGAGGGTATAGTTTCCCCACTATCACACCCAAGGCCCTTGCTTCTAGTCGGCAGCCACTGGCGTTCGGGGAAATGCACTTGAGGCCTTGTGACCTTCCAGGTATGGGGCGCCTATGGGTGGCTTTCGGAACCGGGACGTTACAATATACTTCTTCACATCCTGGGAAAAATAAAATATAGAAAGGAGTGAGCGCAGATTCTCAGTAAGGATAACAATATAGAAGAAAATTTCATAAATAAGAATAAACATTTTAAGGCAATGTATAAGACTAAAACATAAGCCTTTTAAACATAAAATTTAGTATAATATGTAAATGATAGATAAAATAATGATATTTACTTATTGACATGGATATTCTACTAGTCGAATAATCACTTGCAATATCAATAGCCAATTTCATAATTATGGAATGCATAATGTCAGACATCATAACCACATAGTCAAGACCTTGTTCCAAGACTACAAATAAGATTTTTTCAAGGCCTTGTTCCAAGACACTAGTTTGTCTCATGCGACCTACCGATGTATCGAGGATCTATATCATGCTCCACCAATCACTTACTAAGTACAATTCATTCTTTATATGAACAGGTTGAAACATAACATAAACATTTGTATTAATACTAGCATACAAAATGTTAATACTTTAACCATAAACCATAAATGGTATAAAAATAACACATCCATGGTCAAACATATCACAAAACCTTAAATAAAATATGGAAGATTTGTATCATAATGAATCAACTTCAATCACGTGTAAAATCCATCAAAGGATGTTGACTTAGATGAAATCAAAACTATTTTAAAGAAATATCTCTTTCTTTATTGAAATCATTTAAAAGTCACATAATTATAAAATAAAACATTTATTTTGAAAATATTCTTATAATATTGTAATGGAATATTCTATGATTTTATAGTGGTGGAAAATAGTCACACCCACCGTATAAGTTAAAAAAACATTATTTCCTTAATTTTGTCGAAAAGGTCGTAAAGTACCTTGTTTGGAAAATGACGGAAAGATTCCTTTATAAAAATTTTATAAAAATTAAAAAAAATGGTATAAATGAATTTAACACATAGTCTAGGAAATAGTAAAAAAAATTTGAAAAATATTTTTAAGAAACAAGGATGTGGATGATAAAGAGGTCCCAGTAGATACTCACGTATAAACAACCTCATATAATGAAGAGATTGTAGAATTAACCCTTACCTTGTACTTTTCCTTTGTAGAGGGGATTTTAACCTCATGTATAATAGTTAAATAATTGTTATTAAATTATTCAATAACTACATACATAAATATGATATCATATATGATCTTCTAATATTACTTTGTTAATAATATTTCAGTAGTATCATCATTTCGGGTGTTAACTGATTCATTTTCCTTTATATGATTGGTTACTTAAGCCATGTTTATTATGGATAGGATGTATTTTATTCATATATATAATGATATTAGGTTATTAAACATTATTTTTAATCATAAAATTAAAATTATTCTTGAATTATTATGATGGGGAATGAATCTCATCGCGTTCATGGAGATGGTAATCCGTACGTACGCAAGAGCGACAATATCATTATACTGATGGTGAAATCATATGTAATTGGATGGTATATCATATATACATAATCATTAAAAAAATATTTATTATTTACATCCATTATACTCATTATTATACCCATCCAAATAATGAAGTGTTTGAATAACAAACTACACCACGACGTGGAGACGGTAAGTCGTAAGTACGCATGTATGGTGACTTTGTCATTTATAGAGTGGATAGAATAAAGAATATGGTTGTACCATATTTAAAATAACATCACAGTATGTATAAGGTACTGAAGTTATTATTTTGGTATGGAAACAACAAAGAAATAGTAAGTGGAAGAAGTAAAGAACTTGAAAGAGGGTGGTGAAATTATTAAATCTTCTTAGAGTATTTCCTTTTGATTTGAGAAAAAGGGCTCATTAGGTTAGCTTTCTGATCAAGGTAAGGCCTCTAAGTTGAAGTTAGGGAATTTGGGAGGAGATTTAGGATGGGTTTGGCTGAGACAAATGGATTTGGAGGTGTGACTTTGAGAGAAGGGGAAGTACCCTTTTATAAGAGAGGTGAGGGTCACTTTAGGAAGGGTTTAAAATATTATTTTATTATAAAATCATTTTCAGTTTATAATGAATCCAAAATGATTTATTTATAAGATAATGTGTTTATGGGTCGAAATACTCTCTACCAATATGTTTTAGAGAAGTTTAGGTCACCATATTATTCCTATCTTTTAGATTTAACTCTATGTTATAAAGTTTAACTTTTACAATGTCCTCTTGTATTATTATTATAAATAGTTAATAAACTTACTATAAAATGAAAAGATAACCCTAAGTGGATCATTAATGACATATTAATCATTATATAAGTCCTTTGTATGAACCTTAAATTTTTAGGAATATTATATCATTTAATAATATAATATTTATTTTAAAAACTAATTTATGTCAATTTTGACACTATTTAGTATTTTGTTTTTGTGAAAGTCATCAAAAATTGATTACTTAGAAACAAATACATTTAATCAACCCTAAAATTCCATATTCCCCTATAAAATTCTTAAATGGCATCAAAACTTTCAAATTATATTTATTTTAATATTTATAATATCAATTATTTTAATATTTCATTAAGAAGGTAATTACTGCATCATCATTGTGTCATAAATAAATTTAATTATTTAATGTCTAAAAATTATAAATAAAATATAATTATGTAGGAAATATTTTTATCTTTCTAATGAATATTTATAGTCTAATTTATCTTATGTGTACCCCTATATTAAAAAAAAATTAGTTATTAAACTTTGAATTTAACACTTTTAACTCTTCTTTAAATAAAGTAATAATAAATGTCCTAATCTAGTCCAAGTGGACCAAAAAGATCATATTTTATTCCTAAGGTTATTTTTGATCTAATTACAAATATCAAATATAATTAGGACATGTTTTAGGGTAATTATAATATCATTTTTTACATTTAATTACCCTATTTACTTTTAACCGTGGTAAATAAAAGTCAAAAGTTACTATTCATAAAAAATTATTTTCATCTTATTGAACCACATTTTACTTACTGATGTAAACCTTGTTTCTTGGATTTTTAAAATTCAACTCACAGAAACGGTAAAATTAAGTTTTATGCAAATTTGCAAATGCTCCTAGAAGGTGGGTAAAAGACGGTAAAAAATTCAATAAAATTTTATACATCTAATTTTATTATAAAAATGGCTCCAATGAATTAAATTGAACTAATATAGGTTTTATGTATCAATTTTGGCTTAAAAAATTTTAAATAAAATAAATAATTATTTAAATAAAAAGTCAGTTTTAAATAATAATGCAGTATTTTTCACTATTCATCAAAAATTGAAAGTTTTCAAACAAATACCAAAAATTCACCCTATTCTAATTTTGATATTCCAAATTCAAAAATTAAGTCTATTTTAATAAATTAAAAACATATAAGTTTTATTTATTAATTTAAAATTAATTCCTATTGTCAAAACCAAAAAGCGTATTTCAAAAAAAAGGAAAAACTATCCAAAAATTGACATTTTTTATGCCCAAATTATATGTTAAATTACTTATAATGACCTAAATCATATTAAATGATAAAAATATAATCTAATTATACTTCAAAACTATTCAAATGTGTAATTTAACACTATAAATTATTTTGATTAAAAAAGTTGTTTTCAATTAAAATTTAGCATCTTTCAATATTCATCAAATATATGAAAGTTATCAGAAAAACACAAAAAATTTATCCAAACTAAATTTTTATTCCCCAATTCTAAATAAAAAGTTTATTTTGTCAAATTTAATATATAAGTTTCAAATATTTCATTTAAAAAAAAGGTTCACCATTAATAGGCGGTAAAATTACTTTTTTTGAAAAATAATTTCTTTATCTGAAAAATTGAATTTGTTCTTATATTGTGTCTAAGAAACACATAATATGGATGTTAAAATTATATAGAGTATATAATATTCAAAATGCAGTTAATACTATTCATAACTTCTTTTTGAACGGCTAGTTTGGTAAGTTGTGGTGCGCTCGAACTCGGTGTTGCGTGTAGCGCAAACTATTGAATTACTTTAATGAGATAACGTACTATGAAATATTGGGGTGTTACATTCTCTCATCCTTCAATAAATTGTGTCCTCTTAATTTGAAATTTTTATTCAAAAATAAAATGTTAAAAATAGAAAAATACCTTTGTGGAAAACCCACATCGGAAATTGGGTTAATAAAATGTAGTCTTAATAAGAGGGAAAGAGAAATGAAAAATTCACCACCAAATTATGATTTCGATTAGGAGAACATTGGTGGAAATTAGAGACACATAATTGGAGGAAAAACTTAAATATTTATATGGAGTGATTGAGGTCATCAATCACAAAAAAGTGTAAAATTGAGGGCCTCAAAACCATCAATCTATGATGATTTAAAATATCATCAGTTAAACAAAACATAAGATATTTGGATAACACATTTTTGGTTTTATGATCCCTTATCTAAAGTTTAAGAATTAATTTATTCATAGAATAAAAGGAAAAAAAATATACTTGACAAGTATATTTTCATCCTTCAACTAATTCCTACCACAAAATCATCTTTCATTCCAAAAGATAGTAGAATTCAAAAATATTCTATTTATCCTAATTGTATAGGTTTCAAAAAATAATGAATTTATAATTCATTTTTCAGGATATTTAAAAAACTATATTATAAAAATGAGGAAATCATGTAGGCCAGTGGTAGGTGATGCATCCTTATCTCCCTTTGGTTTCAAGTTCAAGTCTCGCGACCTTGCCGGACTGGACGGGTTGTCTCCCGACCTCCAGGTTGTCCTTTTTATAACAATCCAAAAATAATATTAAGAAATTTTTTTAACCTTAAAAATAGTATCCATGGTGAAACTTATTCCATTCCAACCTTTAGACTATATCCAAAATACTTCTATCCAAATTCACAGTTCAAGATTTATAAGGAAGGTAAACACAATGAAGATTCTTTTTTCCACGTAATAACATGTGAATACCTTCATCGTGTATTCTTTTAAAACATGATAATACCCTAAATTACCATAAAACCATATTGATTACATTCATGATCCCTTATTCCTTATATAATACTGGATATACTCCTTATATCCAAAAAGGTTTTAAACTCCAACAATAATGGAATAAACAAACAATTAATTAGTTTCAAAGTAGTCAAGAATATCAAATATAATTTATCCAAATAAATCATATCTTATTACAAAATCACTACCTTAGTATCAGAACCATATTAAGGTTTATCTTTCCTTCAACCATGTATTTTCCAATAAAGTTTAACTTGTTATTGAGTTTCTTTTCTTATAACCATATAATCTCAAATCCTCAATGAAATAGTACTGCAGTATAGTCCTTATTTATTTCCATAATTCATATAACCAGTATATCATTGATAAAACACTCAAATAAAATAATTCTTTAATAACAACATAAGAACACTAGTCATTCCTCTTCATCTATGGTAGTATCATAGCTTGATTATTATCCAATATAATAATTTGAGGCATACTCTGATGATCTAGACATTGATTCACGTAGTGTTATAAATCTTTATATATGATTCATTGTACACTTGAAACCTTTTTATTACTCTTGTAATCACGTACGTGGTGTCCTTTTTCTCCACACTTATAACAAACTCTCATTACCATCAAGCATTTACCATGGTTATTCTTTCCACAGTTATCACATATGGGAAAATCCTTCTTTCCCCTCTTCCCTATATCCATCTTTCTCTCTACTATTATTTTCTTCTCTTGCTTCCTTTCAAGCCATAAAACTCAGAGAATCATTTACTTATCTTATTAACACATGATATTATTTCTTTATATGATGAGAATACATGAGAGACTATTTCCCTTCTAAATGTTGGCTTAATACCATGAAAGATATGATCCTTCTTACTCTTTGGATCATACGTATTGTTGGAGTTCTCATTCCTTCTACTGGGCGCTATTTCTAAATAATGGCAAACACTAGGTTATTTTATGAATCACAATTCATAATTCCAAACTAGTAAAATACCTGACGTATATTTAAAAGATTATTCAAATAATCTATAATCATAAAAAAAATGTTTTCTTTGAGGAATTATAAACTCATAAATCCTTCATAATGGTTTGTAAAGAAAATGAGAATTATCCTAAGCATATCCCCCAAGAGTGTCATAACCAAGAGTACAATAAGGCCCATTTTTGTGCACCAGTTCCCATTCGAGTCTAGATCAGTGCGGTGTTTTTAGGTTTTACCCCTAGGTACATCTATGTCAGAGATGCCTCTGCCTACTCATATCCAGATATGGATGTATTGCATGGAAAACTCACAAAATCTCTACAGTACCAAAATTCTAGGAGGTTCTTTTATACTAATCCTCAAAATCTATCTTAGGGTAGTGTTCTCTAATCAAAGTTTTTCTAAATCTAGTTTCCAAGGTTTGTACTAAACTCCCTCTGATACCAACTGTAATGCCCCGACCCCAGAAGCCCAGAGTCGGTGCATAATTACATAACATTGGCATGATACACTGAAATCATGTCCCGAAAGACTGGTCAGTTTAGTAGCCTTGGAAGTACTAGATACATTCATAAATTTTACATTACATTATAAAATGAAAAACAACAACAATGTTATCTTCATTAACCACATTCATATCCCATAGACTATCCTTGAAGGTCAGTCATAATATACTTATTCGCATCCTGGGAAAAATAAAACATAGAAATGGGTGAGCTTAGATGCTCAGTAAGTATAACAATATTGTAGAAACTTTCATAAATAAGCAAAAACATTTTAAGGAAATGTATAAGACTAAAACATAATACTTTTAAAAATAAAATTCAGAATAATATGGAAATGATAGATCAAATAATTCCATTTACATATTCACATGGATATTCTATTAGTCGAATAATCACATGCAATATCAATAGCCAATTTCATAATGATAGAATTCAAAATTCCGAACATCATAACCACATAGTCAAGGAATCATGCCAAGACTACAAATAAGATTTTTTCAAGGCCTTGTGACAAGACACTAGTCTATCTCATGAGACCTACCGATGCATCTAGGATCTATAGTGGGCTCCACCCATCACTTAATAAGTCCAATGCATTCCTCATTTGAAAAGGTTGAAACATAACATAAACATTTGTATTAAAACTAGCATATGAAATTTTAATAATTTAACCAATAAACCATGAATGGTATAAAAATAAAACATCCACGTTCAAACATATCACAAAACCTTCAATACAATATGAAATATTTTTATCATAATGAATCAACTTCAAACACATGTAAAATCCACCAAAGGATGTTGATATAGATGAAATCAAAACTATTTTAAAGAAATATCTCTTTCTTTTTTTAAATCATTTAAAAGTCACATAATTATAAAAGAAAAAATTAATTTTTAAAATATTCTTATAATCTTGTAAGGGAAGATTTGATAATGTTATAATGGTGTAAAATAGCCACACCCGTCGTATAAATTAAAAAACATTCTTTCTTTAATTTTGTCAAAAAGGTCGTAAAGTACCTTGTTTAGAAAATGACGGAAAGATTACTTTATAAATATTTTATAAAAAGTCAAAAAAATGGTATAAATGAATTTAACACATAGTCTAGGAAATAGTAAAAATGTTTTGAAATACATTTTTAAGAAACACAGATGTGGATGATAAAGAGGTCTCAATAGATACTCACGTATAAACAACCTTGGATAACGAAGAGATTGTAGAATAAACCCTTACCATGTATTTTTCCTTGGTCAAGGGTATTTTAACCTCTTATATAATAGTTAAATAATTTTTATTAAATTATACAAGAACTAAATACATATATATGATATCATATATTATCTTCTAATATTACTTTGTTAATAATATTTCAGTAGTATCATCGTTTCGGGTGTTAACTGATTCGTTTTCTTTTATATGATTGGTTATGTAAGTCATGTTTATTATGGATAGGATGTATTTGATTCATATCCAAAATTATATTAAGTTATTATACATTATTTTTTATCATAAAATGAAAATTATTCTTGAATGATTATGATGGGGAATGAATCTCATCGTGTTCGTGGAGATGGTAATCTGTACGTACGCACGAGTGACAATATCATTATATTGATGGTGAAATCGTATGTAATTGGATGTTATATCATATATACAGAATCATTAAAATTTTATATTTATTATTTACATCTGTTATACTCATTATTATACCCATCCAAAAAATGAAGTGTGTGATGACCCAGACTCTCTTGGTCCTTCCCTTTGCCAAAATCCACGTTCTAAAGGAGTGGCGTCTCGGTGAGACTGATCGGTGAGACCGATTGGCAAGACCGATTAGCGAGACCGATCGGTGAGACCGATCGGTGAGACCGATCGGGGAGACCGATCGGCGAGACAGATCGGTGAGACCGATCAGCGTCACCCGGTCTTGTCAAGTTGTTTCCAGTAGTGCTCCTTTGCGTAAATAGGGTTTTAAAACCTATTCTGACTTGTTTAAGAGTTTTTTTAAGACCCATAACGCCCATAAGAGTTTTAATTAAATGATTCATCAATTCATGAGTCGGCTTAAACCACCCGACCCCATTTTGTGACGAGTGGAGCCGCGTGGTCAACCCACGACCCCCGCGCCTTACGCGGTTTCGCGTTTTCACCTCAACCGTCCCTGACTCTTATAAACTAAGGGTTAGCAATGGTTTCTCCTTTCCTCGATCGTGGCTTTTCACAAACAGCTTCTGGTGCATCGGGTGCATCGTCATCCGTAAATTTCCGCGCCCCTGGCCTAAACAGCGATCATCTATCAACAAGTAGGGAATTTCTCCTTCGTCTCTCTCTTTTGTGTATCATGTGGAGTGGGCGTGCTTTTGATCCTGTAGAATTGGGTAAACCAGACCTAATTAAAGACAATGAATGAATTCTATAAAGGAAGAAGAGAGGGGGGGCTGTGATTGTTGATGTTGTTTCTTCTATGACCATCTTGTTGAGTTGTGCTGGCTTATGCCTCCTGAAAATCGAGGTCGTTGGTGGTCGTTGTTTGTGCACTGATGAACCCTGCTGATGTTTTAAATGGCTTGTTTGTGGTTGTAAACTCCTGCTGTGAAAAGTGAATCGGTTAATCACGTATATCCGGATGAATAATTGAAATCACTAGGATCAACCCTTCTGTGATAACTCCCGGTTAGAACACATGGAATTTGAAATTATGGAGTGTGTTAAGTCATTTAATTCTGAAAACACCTGCAAGGCCCTGCTTGTGTTGGTGGTGGTAGTTGGTTGTTTTCCTTTCGGGCCGATTGCTGGAAATGTGGGAGGGGATGGGATCCCCTGTTCTTTTATACTCTCAGTGGTTGTGTGAATTTGGGGGATGGGATCTTCTGTTGGTATGGATTCGGTGGTTGTGAGTTTTAAGACCAGGTGGATACTTGTTTATATCACAAATTGGGGTGGAATCCTCTGTTGTTGAGAACCGGGTGTGGGTATTTTTGTTGATGTTTGACTGTTTACTTTCCTGGACTTATGCCTATGCTTACTAGTTTCCCAGTAGTGCTTAAACGTAAACATTATTACTAAACGTGAAATAAGAAAGGGGACAAATGGGTTGTTAGTGTGAGTCGTGACTCGGACTTGAGTGTTGTTGTGATCTGTAGGTTGTCTGAAGAAAAACCTAGCTTGGGTGAGTGCTTGTTACCCTATATATATATATATACTTGTATCTTTGTGTTTCTTATTCGCACCCCACTCAAGTTGAGCACTTAGTTCCGAACACCCCCATTTCATGGGGGAGGGTGTTTTTCCCAACACTATTCATAGTGGCTAGTTATTATCTCCTTTTCTTATCCCTTTCCCGGATAGCCCAAGTATCTTTGGGCAGGCTTTGATGGCCTGAGGTCCATTATTAGCCCAAGAACCTTCAGGTGGGGTAGTGTGGTGGTTGGCCAGGTGTGTGTGGCAGGTGGTTTCCCAAGCATCTTCGGGATGAGGCCTAGGTGTCTTCGGGCGTGGAAGTGGATCCTTTAGCCCAGGTGTCTTTGGGCATGGTGGTGGTTGTTCTGGCCTAGGTGTTTGCAGTCATGGTTACATGTGACAGTTGTGGCCCAGGTGTGTGCGGGCGGGATTCAGCAGTGGGACTGCGTGCGGTTGAGGCCCAGGTGTCTGGGGGCGGGGTTTCGACAGTGGGACTGCGTGTGGTTGTGGCCCAGGTGTGTGCGGGCGGGTGTGGCAGTGGGACTACGGTGAGAATGGCGGGATTGGTCCGATGCATAGGATGTCTCAATAACCAGTGGGAAAGTGGTGCGGGGTACCCAAACATCGATGTTATCTTAATATATATATATTACTTGACTTGCGTTATTTGGGGAGTGAGACTTGGTGAGGCCTGGGACGGATAGTTTTCCTTGTTAGGTGTTTGGTTTACTCCTTTTCTCACGGGACTTTAGTACGTTCCCCCACTTGTGCACGAGAGTCTTGGTTTTCCCTACTGAGTGTACTTGTATTCTCACCCTACGTATATAAAACTGCTTTCAGGTTTCCAGGAGGACTTCGGGGATCACGCAAGACCTTACTAGCTCGGAACTTTGGAGCAGTTGCAGTTGTTGTTTTCCTTTTCCCTTTGGTACTTATCTTGTAGTCACCTTTTTGCACCTTGTGGCCTTTACTTTTGAAACATGCATGTGGGAATAGTTTACTTTTGGATTTACTTTTCTTTCTACCTTGGTGTTGTTGGGTTTTATTTTCCTTATCTCTCGATCCTATAAAATAAAAAGGTTAATGCCTTCCATTTGTGAGAAATTTATATACCCTTGGTGCTAGTCGCCACTCTGGGACCTACTGAAGGTGGGTTTTGGGGGTCATTATCTCTCCTTCAACTTAAATAAGTAAGGGATTGGAAATCTGCTGACCCTTCCCTCCTTTTGGTGAAGGCGGGTCGTGACAGAATGGTATCAAAGGCGATGGTTGAGAGATATGATGGAGTCTGTAGTTCGGCATAGTGAGGATTGCATGGTATGGTAAGGAAACGGTGTTGGGTGACCTTGGAGCGTGAATTAGGCCAGGGAAGACCGGATAGGACACGGGATTTTAGGGCCCCACGTGATCCGATGCAAGGACTCGGGACCTACCGAACGACCAAGTGAGGTTACACTGATTTCAGGGTAGAGACCCTAGGAAAGGTACATGCATCATAATGACTTGTGTTCTTGTGTTTCTGGGATGTCTTGGGAGTTAAGAATAAATAAAATTTTTAAGAAGTTTTAAGAACGATATTTTGCACTACTTGGGATTAGGCATTCCATGTTTACCTTGCAGCTATGGAACCTGGAAGGCGACCACGTGTGGTACAGGCGATCGAGGCCCCAGAGACTACTCTGGTCAATCGGAAGAGCGTTGGTCGAGAGGAAGAGGACAACCAGTGGCAGAAGACTCTTTGAGCCTTCCAGCGACAGGCCCTCGAGAAGTATGAGGGCAGCACCTCCGATATGAAGACGGAAGGCTAGCTAGAGGAGCTAGTTATAGCCTTCGGCCTGATTCGGGCCCCGACCGAGTACTGGGTTCCTCTGGCCATTAGCCAGATGCAGGGAGTGGCACGTCAGTGGTGGATGCTTTACCTGGGGGAGAGGAGAGAGTCTGAGGTGGCTTGGGTGGATTTCGAGGAGTTCCGGGCGGAATTCCTCTCCTCGACGATGAAGGCAGAAAAGAGGCAGGAACTACTCTCCCTCCAGTAGGGGAGTATGTTTGTGAGGGAGCTAGGGATCAAGTTCAAGGACCTCCTATGTTTTGCTCTGGACCTCTTTCCCGACGAGGAGTCTTGGGCAAGACGTTTGGAGGAGGCACCCCGACCCTCCCTCCAGTATGTTGTTACCCCCTTTACCCTAACGATGTACTTGGAGGTCCAGAAGAAGGCCGAAGTGGTGGAGCGGATGCATGGTCTAGGGGGAGTGTCGCAAGAGGGGATCCAGCTGGGACCATCGAAGGGGAAGGCTGTCAGCACCAGGCCTCCAGCGTCAGGACCCTCTAGGTTCCGACCCGCAGGGAGCAGGCCGCAGTAGTTTTAGTTTCGATCCCCCGGACCTCGCCCTTTTTCTACGGGCCTGGGACCGCGGTGCTTCATCTGTGGGAGCCCTGGGCATCTCCGGAGTCAGTGCCTTGACCGAGTGCAGTACAGCAGTGGCAGTCATCCCCAGCACCCGCCCCAGCAGCAGCTTCCAGCCAGACCTTTCCAGCAGCAGCAGCAGGGACAACGAGTTCCTGCTCCTCCGAGGGCAGATGTAGGAGGAGGAGGCCAACCTCAGGGAGCTCCACAGGGACCTCGACTAGGGCGTGGTCGGGGAGGTGGACGACAGCCAAGGGGTAGAGGAGCTGGGCGTGGACAGTTGCACGCTGCAGAGGTAGCAGTTCCAATAGGGCCAGAGGTTGTTCAAGGTACGATCAGTCTGTTTAGCACTCTTGCTTATGCCTTGTTCGATACCAGAGCTTCACACTCCTTTGTTGCACCCAGTCTAGCCCGTTCCTTGGGTCTAGATTCTGAGAGACTTCTAGTGCCCCTAGTGTTGAGCACACCATTCGGGGGTCAGACTAACTTGTTGTTCGTTTTTCGGGGATGTAGACTGATGATAGGACCACACCAGTCGGTTAGGGATCTTCTTCTGCTACAGATTTAGACATACGATGTCATCCTAGGCATCGACTGGCTATTTTCTATGTGCGCCGTCATCGACTGTTTTCGAAGAAGGGTGGTGTTCTCAGACTTGGACAGCCGGCGTGTTACCTTCACCGGCGAGTGGAGCAGTCCGAAGGGAAATAGGAGAGAGGAACCTCTCTTCTCCTTGTTGACCGAGCTGACAGTGGAATCAGTAGATGCTGAAATGGTGGAAGTGTCAGAGATCATCCATGAGTTTATGAACATCTTTCCTGAGGAGGTGACGAATCTACCCCCTCGACGTGATATCGAGTTCGAGATAGACCTGTAGCCCGGCGCTCATCCAATCTCGATGGATCCTTACCGGATGGCACCTTCGGAGCTACGGGAGTTGCGGATACAGATTGACGATCTGATGAAGAGGGGTTATGTTCGTCTGAGTGCGTCACCGTGGGGTGATCCGGTCTTGTTTGCAAAGAAGGCAGATGGTGGTCTTAGGTTGTCCATTGACTATAGGAGGCTGAATCAGGTGAAGATCAAGAATCGCTACCCTCTTCCAAGGATAGATGATCTTTTCGACCAGCTGAAAGGGGCAAGATGGTTCTCGAAGATCGACCTGCGGTCTGGGTACCACCAGCTGAGGGTGAAAGAGAGCGACATCTCGAAGACAGTGTTCAGGTGCAGGTATGGACACTTCGAGTTCGTAGTCATGCCCTTCGGTGTTACGAACGCCCCGGCTGTGTTCATGGGACTTATGAACTCCATCTTCCAGGAGTACCTGGATCGGTTCGTGGTTGTGTTCATCGACGACATCCTGGTCTACTCTAGATCAGAGGAAGACCATGCAGAGCACCTGAGGATAGTCTTGGGGGTCCTCCGACAGTACCAGCTCTATGGGAAGTTGTCAAAATGCAAGTTCTGGACACGAGAAGTGCACTTCCTCAGGCACGTAGTGTCTGAGCAGGGGGTATTGGTCGACCCATCAAAGGTTGAGGCAGTTGTTTCTTGGGCAGCACCCAAGAATGTGGCAGAAGTCCGCAGTTTCCTCGGGCTGGCGGGTTACTACCGGAGATTCATACCCAACTTCTCCTGAGTAGCAGCCCCTTTGACGGCTCTGACCAAGAAGGACCAGGATTTCGTATGGAGTGAGCAGTGCCAGTCATCCTTCAGCTATCTGAAGGAGAAGTTGGTCAGTGCCCCAGTTCTGAGATTACCAGAAGAAGGGGCGGCTTATGAGGTGTTCTGTGATGCTTTGGGACAGGGCCTAAGATGCGTGTTGATGTAGCGACAAGGGTTGATCTCTTATGGGTCCAGGAAACTGCGTTCCCATGAGCGTAATTACGCCACCCACGACCTAGAGCTTTCAGCGGTCGTTTTTGCGCTAAAGTTATGGTGGCACTACCTCATCGGGGAACGCTTTGTGGTCTTCACGGATCACAAAAGCTTGAGGTATATCTTCTCCCAGCGGGATTTAAACTTGCGAAAGTGGAGATGGGTGGAGTTCCTCCAGGATTACGACTTCGATATCTCTTATACTGAGGGAAAGGGCAATGTGGTGGCTGATGCCTTAAGCAGGAGGACACAGAAGGATACGGTCTGAGAGTCGGCAGACGCATGGAAGGCAATGGAAGAGTTGGCTGCCTTACACCTGGATGCGACAATGGATAGCGGCAGAGGCTGCCTATATCAGATGACAGTGCAGTCATCCCTGTTTCAGCAGGTGGAGGAGTCTCAGTGGGGAGACCTAGAGTGTGAAGTGATGCGTGACCAAGTTGACTAGGGCAATGCTCCGGAAGGATGGACCGAGGATGGTCAGAACCAGATGCTTTTCCAGGGAAGGTTGTTTTTCCTAGAGGCGATGCGCGGCAAGGTTCTCAGTGAGTTCCACAACTCACCCCTGGCGGTGCACCCAGGAGTTTTCAAGATGTACCAGGGGTTGAAGAGGCAGTTTTGGTGGCCTGGAGTTAAGCGAGCGGTGGCAGAGGTTGTGGCCAAGTGCCTAGTGTGTCAGCAAGTGAAGGCTGAGCACCGAGTTCCAGGAGGCCTACTACAACCCCTATATGTCCCCGAGTGGAAGTGGGATGACATCTCAATGGATTTCGTCACGGGACTACCCAAGGTCCAAGGAGGGTACGACGCCATCTGGGTGGTAGTGGATAGGTTGACGAAATCAGATCACTTTCTGGCGATCAGGGAGTCGAGTGCTATGGATGATTTGGCACGAAAGTACGTGGATGAGGTGGTGTGGTTGCATGGAGTTCCGAGGTCTATAGTCTCGGATAGGGATGCACGGTTTACCTCACGGGTCTAGAGAGGATTGCAGCATGCGTTTGGCACCCAGTTTCTTCTTAGCACTGCTTTCCATCCCCAGACAGATGGACAAACAGAGCGCACCATCCAGACCTTGGAGGATATGTTGCGAACATGTGTTCTGGACTCAGGAGGATCATGGGTGCAATACTTGCCTCTGGTAGAGTTTTCCTACAACAATAGCTACCACTCTACCATTGGCATGGATCCGTTTGAAGCCTTGTACGGGAGGCCATGTCGTTCGCCTGTGTGTTGGACCGAAGTAGGAGAGGCAGGCATCCTTGGTTCGGAGGTGGTGTAGAACACGACAGAGAAGGTTCATCTCATACGGGAAAGGATGAAGGCAGCCCAGGATCGAAAGAAGTCGTATGCTGATACCAGGAGGAGGCCCTTGGAGTTTGAGGTTGGGGACCACGTGTTCTTAAAGGTCTCCCCTCGGCGTGGGCAGAAGAGGTTCGGCAAGGGGAGTAAGCTTTCTCCCAGATTCATCGGACCCTTCCAAGTGTTGCGGCGGGTCAGCGAAGTGGCTTACCAGCTAGCGTTGCCACCGCCGCTACTAAGGATACATGACATCTTTCATGTGTCCCAGCTCCGTCGGTATCTGCACGACGATTCACACGTCCTTGATTGGGGTGAGATGGACATCGAGGACGACGTGACCTTTGTGGAGAGACCAGTGGTGATCGAGGATCGCAAAGAAAAGGTGCTTCGCGGGTGAACCATTCCCTTGGTTCGTGTGTTGTGGAGACATGGTGGGCTTGAGGAGAGTACGTGGGAGAGGGAAACATAGATGCATACCCAGTACCCAGAGTTGTTTTAAGTTTTGTTCCATGTTGTACCTGTTGTGATAGGACGTTTTGTCTTTTGGCTATGAAATGTACTGGTTTTCTTCCTCTGCTTATGCGAGAAAATCCCCAGCTATGGGGAAAGAGAGAACCCGACCCCTAATCAAGACGCATTAAGGTGGATGTGATTAAACCCGTGCGGGCGAGTCAGTGCCGCCCAAAGCGGATAATATCTTGACATGGGGGAGGAGACTCCCCAACCCACATGCTCGGGCAGTTTGGTATGGTATGTTGCTTGGTTTGTGACAGGAATATGTTATTAGTTAACGATGAGGTTCACTCTTGAGAGGTATCTTTTGGGGTGGTTTTTCGGACCCGCCCTTTCCTTCTGGGTTGTTTAAATTCTCGGGGATGAGAATATTTTGAGAGGTATCTGATGTGATGACCCAGACTCTCTTGGTCCTTCCCTTTGCCAAAATCTGGGTTCTAAAGGAGTGGCGTCTCGGTGAGACCAATCGGTGAGACCGATCGGCATCACCCGGCCTTGTCAAGTTGTTTCCAGTAGCGCTCCTTTGCATAAATATGGTTTTAAACCCTATTCTGACTCATTTAAGCGTGTTTTTAAGACCCGTAATGCCCATAAGAGTTTTAATTAAATGCTTCATCAATTCATGAGTTGGCTTAAACCACCCGACCCCCTTTTGTGACGAGTGGAGCCGCGTGGTCAACCCATGACCCCCGCGCCTTACGCAGTTTCGCGTTTTCACCTCAACCGTCCCCGGCTCTTATAAACTAAGGGTTATCCGTGGTTTATCCTTTCCTCGATCGTGGCTTTTTACAAACAGCTTCTGGTGCATCGAGCACATCGCCATCCGTAAAGTTCTGTGCCCCCGGCCTAAACGTCGATCATCTATCAACAAGTAGGGAATTTCTCCTTCGTCTCTCTATTTTGTGTATCATACGGGGTGGCCGTTCTTTTGATCCTGTAGAATTGGGTAAACCAGACCTAATTAAAGATAATGAATGAATTATATAAAGGAAGAAGAGAGGGGAGGCTGTGATTATTGATGTTGTTTCTTCTATGACCATCTTGTTGAGTTGTGTTGGCTTATGCCTCTTGAAAATCGAGGCCGTTGGTGGTTGTTGTTTGTGAACTGATGAATCCTATGGAGGTTTTAAATGGATTGTTTGTGGTTGTAAACTCCTGCTGTGAAAAGTGAATCGGTTAATCACGTATATCCGGCTGAATAATTTATAGCACCAGGATCAACCCTTCTGTGATAACTCCCGGTTAGAACACACAGAATTTGAAATTATGGAGTGTGTTAAGTCATTTAAATCTAAAAATACCTACAAGGCCCTGCTTGTGTTGGTGGTGGTAGTTGGTTGTTTTCCTTTCAGGTCGATTACTGGAAATGTG
Organism: Viscum album; assembly: GCA_963277665.1. Classification (NCBI taxonomy): domain Eukaryota; kingdom Viridiplantae; phylum Streptophyta; class Magnoliopsida; order Santalales; family Viscaceae; genus Viscum; species Viscum album. The sequence goes on along the minus strand of OY728146.1, from coordinate 817,355,201 downwards.
GGAGGGGATGGGATCCCCTGTTCTTTTATACTCTCGGTGGTTGTGTGAATTTGGGGGATGGGATCTCCTGTTGGTATGGATTCAGTGGTTGTGAGTTTTAAGACCGGGTGGATACTTGTTTATATCACAAATTGGGGTGGAATACTCTGTTGTTGAGAACCTGGTGTGGGCGTTTTGGTTGATGTTTGACTGTTTACTTTCCTGGACTTATGCCTATGCCTACTAGTTGCCCAGTAGTTCTTAAACGTAAACATTATTACTGAACGTGAAATAAGAAAGGGGACAAATGGGTTGTTAGTGTGAGTCATGACTCGGAATTGAGTGTTGTTGTGATCTGTAGGCTGTCTGAAGAAAAACCTAGATTGGGTGAGTGATTGTTACCCTATATATATATATATATACTTGTAGCTTTGTGTTTCTTATTCGTGCCCCACCCAAGTTGAGCACTTAGTGCCGAACACCTCCATTTCATGGGGGAGGGTGTTTTTTCCAACACTATTCATAGTGGCTGGTTATTAGCTCCTTTTCTGCTCCCTTTCCCGAATAGCCCAAGTAGGCTGTGATGGTCTGAGGTCCATTATTATCCCAAGAACCTTCAGGCGGGGTAGTGTGGTGGTTGGCCAGGTGTGTGCGGCAGGTGGTTTCCCAAGCGTCTTCGGGATGAGGCCCAGGTGTCTTCGGGCGTGGCAGTGGATCCTTTAGCCCAGGTGTCTTAGGGCGTGGTGGTGGTTGTTCTGGACTAGGTGTTTGCAGGCATGGTTACATGTGACAGTTGTGGCCCAGGTGTGTGCGGGAGGGATTCAGCAGTGGTACTGCATGTAGTTGAGGCCCAGGTGTGTGCGGGCGGGGTTTCGGTAGTGGGACTGCGTGTGGTTGTGGCCCAGGTGTGTGTGGGCGGGTGTGGCAGTGGGACTACAGTGATAATGGCGGGATTGGTCCGATGCGTAGGATGTCTCAATAACCAGTGGGAAAGTGGCGCGGGGTACCCAAACATCGATGTTCTCTTAATATATATATATTACTTGACTTTCGTTATTTGGGGAGTGAGCCTTGGTGAGGCCTAGGACGGATAGTTTGCCTTGTTAGGTGTTTGGTTTACTCCTTTTCTCACTGGACTTTAGTACGTTCCCCCACTTGTGCAGGAGAGTCTTGGTTTTCCCTATTGAGTGTACTTGTATGCTCACCCTACGTATATAAAACTGCTTTCAGGTTTCCAGGAGGACTGCGGGGATCACGCAGGACCTTACTAGCTCAGACCTTTGGAGCAGTTGCAATTGTTGTTTTCCTTTTCCCTTTGGTACTTATCTTGTAGTCACCTTTTTGCACCTTGTGGTCTTTGCTTTTGAAACATGCATGTGGGAATGGTTTACTTTTGGATTTACTTTTCTTTCTACCTTGGTGTTGTTGGGTTTTCTTTTCCTTATCTCTCGATCCTATAAAATAAAAAGGGCAATGCCTTCCATTTGTGATAAATTTATATACCCTTGGTGCTAGTCGCCACTCCGGGACCTACTGAAGGTGAGTTTCGGGGGTCATTATCTCTCCTTCAACTTAAAGAAGGAAGGTCTTGTCAATATTCTGACCCTTCCCTCCTTTTGGTGAAGGCGGGTCGTGATAAATTGTTTGAATAACAAACTACACCACGATGTGGAGACGGTAAGTCGTATGTATGCACATATGATGAATTTGTCATTTATAGGATGGATAGAATGAGGAATATGGGTTTACCATATTTATAATAACATCACAGTATGTATAAGGTACTGGATTTATTGTTTTTTTATGGAAACAACAAAGAAATGGGAAGTGGAAGAAGAAAAGAACTTGAAAGTGGGTGGTGAAATTATTACCTCTTCTTCGAGTGTTTCCTTTTGATTTGAACAAAAGGGATCGTTAGGTTGGCTTTATGAGCAATAGAAGGCCTCTAGGTTGAAGTGAGGGAAGTTGGGATGATATTTGGGTAGGTTTTTTCTGATCCAAATGGCTTTGGAGGTGTGATTTTGAGAGAAGGGGGAGTACCCTTTTATAAGAGAGGTGAGGATCACTTTAGGAAAAGTTTAAAATATTATTTTATTATAAAATAATTTTTAGTTTATAATGGATCTAAAATGATTTATTTTTAATATAAGGTGGGTATGGATCTAAATCCTCTCTTATAATAGGTTTTAGACAAGTTTAGGTCACCATATTAACCCTATCTTTTAGATTTAACTCTAAGTTAAAAAGTTTAACTTTTACAATGTCCTCTTGTATTATTATAATAAATGGTTAATAAACTAACTATAAAATGACAATAGAACCCCAAGTGGTTCATTAATGACATATTAATCATTATATAAGTCATTTTGAAGAACCTTATATTTTTAGGAATATTATATCATTTAATAATATAATATTTGTTTTAGAAACTAATTTATGTCAATTTTGACACTATTTAGTATTTTGTTTTTGTGAGAGTCATCACAACTTGATTACTTCAAACCAAATACATTTAATCAACCCTAACATTTCATTTTCACCTAGATAATTCATATATGGCATCAAAACTTTCAAATTATATTTATTTTAATATTTATAATATCAATTATTTTAATATTTCATTAAGAAGGTAATTACTACATCATCATTGTGTCAAAAATAAATTTAATTATTTAATGTCTAAAAATTATAAATAAAATACCATTATATATAAAATATTTTTATATTTCTAATGAATATTTATAGTCAAATTTATCTTATGTGTAACCCTATATTAAAAATGTTTTAGTTATTAAACTTAGAATTTAACACTTTTAACTCCTCTTTAAATAAAATAATAATAAATGTCCTAATCTAATCCAAGTGGATCAAAAGAATCATATTTTATTCATAAAGTTTTTTTTGTCGAATTAAACTTATCCAAAAGAATTAGGACATGTGCTAGGGTAATTATAATATCATTTTTTACCTTTAATTACCCTATTTACTTTTAACCGTGGTAAATAAAAGTCAAAAGTTATTATTCATTAAAAATTATTTTCATCTTATTGAACAAAATTTTACTTACTGATTTCAACCGTGTATCTAGTATTTTTGAAATTCAAATCACAGAAGTGGTAAAATTAAGTTTTATGCAAATTTGCAAATGCTCCTAGAAGGTGGGTAAAAGACGGTAAAAAATTCAATAAAATTTTACACATCTAATTTTATTATAAAAATGACTCCAATGAATTACATTGAACTAATATAGGTATTATCTATCTATTTTGGTTTAAAATAAATTTAAATAAAATAAATAATTATTTAAATAAAAAATTGGTTTTAAATAATAATGCAGTGTTTTTCACTATTCATCAAAAATTGAAAGTTTTCAGAAAAATACCAAAAATTAACCATAATATAATTTTGATATTTAAAATTCAAAAATGAAGTCTATTTTACCAAATTAAAAAGATATAAGTTGAATTTATTAATTTAAAATTAATTCTCGTTGTCAAAACCAAAAAGCGGATTTTAAAAAAAAAGTAAAAACTATCAAAATATTGACATTTGTTTATGTCCAATTTATATTTGAAATTACTTATAATGACCTAAATTGTATTAAATGATAAAAATATAATCTAATTATACTTCAAAACCATTCAACTGTATAATTTAACACTATAAATTATTTTGATTAAAAAAGTTTTTTTCAATTAAAATTTAGCATCTTTCACTATTCATAAAAATATGAAAGTTATCAGAAAATCACCAAAAATTTATCCAAAATAAATTTTTATGTCCCACTTATAAATAAGAAGTTTTTTTGTCAAATATAATATAAAAGTGTCAAATATTTCATTTAAAAAAAGGTTTACCATTAATAGGTAGTAAAATTGCATTTTTTGAAAAATACTTTCTTTATTTGAAAAATTGAATGTGTTCTTATATTGTGTCTAAGAAACACATAATATGGATGTTAAAATTATATATAGTATATAATATTCAAAATTTAGTTAATACTATTCATAACCGCTTTTTGAACGGTTAGTTTGGTAAGTTGTGGTGCGCTCGAACTCAGTGTTGCGTGTAGCACAAGCTATTGAATTACTTTAATGAGATAACGTACTATGAAATCTTGGGGTGTTACATCTCAAGTACATGATTTATTCCACATATACCTCTTGATAAAGTATATATTGAATCCTTCACATGTAATGGCGTCAGAGGCGGTACAATTGGAGAATGATCTTTCTATGGAAAGATAGTTGAACAGGTTTTGATATCATGTCCTTCTTTCTCATCTTCACCATTTGTGGATAAATTTTTGTCATTATTTCTAATATCTTTATAATTCTGCTTCTTCCTTTATTTCTTCACTTTCTTTTGAGATTCCTCCAATTTCTTATCCAGGTCAATGTGTTCTTGCCAAACAACTAAGCACTCTTTCTTTTAAAATTTAACAAATATTTATTTCTTGACTTCTAAAACATCCAACTTTTAAGAATTTTTAAGAATATTTTATTGTTCCGGTAAAAAAACAAGACATCCTTTCGCAAGGTGTCCAGGTTTCTCACACCTTTTACAAATAGTTTCCAATGGTTGGAACCTATTTTCAATCTTTACTTAATTATTCTTAGATTTCATCAACACAACCTTATCAGACTTCTTCTTTTGAGAGAATTGACTCCCCCTAAATCCATGTCTTCCATAACCTGTGAAATAGTATTAGTATTGTTGGTTGAACCAACACATATTCTCTGTATGTCTAAATCCACCACAATACTAGTAATATAAATAAAATGAGTATTTGCCTCTGAAACTTTGATACTGTCCAAAATTGTGAATGTGTTTCTCAGTCATATTATTCTCTTTATTTTCTAATCCACCAAACTTTCAATTATCAATCAGATTCTTCTTTTTATTTATTGTAATATCAGAACTAGAATTATTGGTAATATTTATAGATTCATAATGTTTCATAACATTTTTGGACCCAGGGTTCTTTGAGACTTCTGAATTCCCATCCTTGTTGGTCTTGGCCACATACATAACATTCCCAGCTTTCTTTTTTTGAAAAACAATTCCATTATTCTTCTCAACCTTTTAAGGTAACATTTGTTGAGACTTATCAGGTTTCTCATTCCAAGAACATCCACTAACTTTAGTGATAGAGTTTTGGAAACTTGTATTTCTCAATTCAACTTCAGATAACTTTTGTTGGATAAGTCCCAACCCTTATTCCTTTTCCTTTAACTTCATATACATATGATCATTACGATTCTTTTATTATTCAATATATTTCTTCAAATCATCAATATATTTCTCTATTTTCTCTTTCTCTTTGACAAAATATCATTGATTACTTATTGAGAAATATTTATCTTCCAACTTTTGGTTTTTATTTTCAAGCCTTCTAATCTTTCTCAAGCATTCTTTCAATTATTCTTTCAAATGCATCTAAAGTTGAGTATATTCTTTATCAGAACTACTGATTCTCAATTCATCATCATTCATTATTGTAATAAAAGTATTTTCCCTAGTATGATCAATGGAATTTTCATATTCATCTTCAATTTCTTCTTCTTCTTCATCACAAATACTTTTATTACTGGAAGAACTTTCTTTATTGAATATTGCAATGAACGTGTTGTATTCACCATCATTTGTAACATCCTTACTATCATCTCCCTTAGAAAAAAATATTCTCCTTTTTTATTTGGAGAACCTCTTATCTTACCTATTGGAATAGAATTTTTCTTTATCACCCTTTTTCTTCCAAGATCTTCTTGGCCTTCTTTATTTATCTACACTTTCTTATTCATTACTTTCTTCTTCATTTCCTCTTTGAGGAAAATTAGAAACAAAATACCCAATGGATCCACATCTAAAAAACTTTAAGGGAAGTTTCCTTTTATACCTTTTTGTACCTCTTTTCACATTCTTAGAAAACAAGGAAAAAATTGAATCAATATTTTTACATACCTTAGTTTCAGAGTCAGAATCTCCAGCTTCATCTTCTTTAAGAATATTCTTTTCTTTCTTAGAATCCTAGAAGGAAATTTCTATATCAACCTCTATTTTTCTATTCACATCATTCTCTCTTCTCCTTTCATAAGTTATTATAGTTCTATGTAAATCATCGAGAGATAATGTTTCAGGATCTTTGTCTTCCAATGAAGAAACTTTTGCATCAAATTTGTCAATTAGGATTCTCAAGATCTTTTCAACTATAGTAGAATCATCCAAATTTTCACCAAGACATATGATAGTAATTACTATTACATTTACCATGGTAAAGAAGTCCCCAAAAAATTCATGCTCATCCATCTTGAGATATTCATACTTCAATCTCAATATTTGTAACTTTTCCTTCTTTACTTTTCTATTACCTTCATATATGTTTTTCAATTTATCCCATATACCTTTGGATGTGGAAACACCTTTTACTCTCAAGAATTCACTTTCAGGAAGTGATGACAATATAACATTATTTTCTCTTCCAATATTCTCAAGATGTATCTTATCAACATTTGTAAGTGAATTTTTATCATCAATGGGAGGAAACCCAACTGTTGCAGCTTCAAGAACATCATATATGATAGACATAAGATATGGAAGCATTATATCTTTCTAGTTATGATAGTTATTTCCATCAAAGACTGGAATACCTTTACTGTTCACACAATTCACGTTCTCCATTAGCAAGGAATAACAAAGGGTACCTGCCTCTAATATCAATTGAAAGTGCCCAGTCGGAGTAATGTATCACTGAGAAGGGTATGGGTGAATCAGTGATACTGTTTTTCTTTTATGTTTCTTTTCAATTAAAACAACATTTACCTCCTGTTAGAGATTTCATTTCCCTACTGAAAACAAACTCAGCACACATCTATAGGAAGACAAAGATTTACAAGGTTCACTATTCAATAATAATTGCTATGTCCTTGGTATGGTTTGGAAATGATCCAATACCATACAATCCACAAAGAAAAAAATAATTGGATTACAAAAAGTAGAATATACCCTTACACTTGTGTAGCACTATAAAACAATCCCTCCAATCTGTGTGCACCCTCCTAGCACAATAGGGCAATATGATTTCTTTTGTAACAACTCATGTTACCCTTGCTTCTTTTCAATTCACAAAAATGTATTCAATTGTAATACAACTCTTCAATTACTTACCAATAAGAAAGGTAAAAACATCAAAGTAATTTGATAAAGAAATCAGCTTGAATTCCAAGTCCAATTTTTTTAGTTTGATTCTCTGAGTATGATTCTTTCAATACAAATCTTCAAGTCTGATTTTCAAAACAATACTCATAGTCTAGTTTTCTGATAGAATACAATATAGTATAATTAGTACCACTTCAATTCCCTAATAAAATTTTCATTCTGAATAGAATATTAATGAATCGGAACCACTTCAATTCTCAAATACAATTGTCATTCTGAATAGAATATGAATGAATTGGCACCCCCCAAAACAATTGTCAATCCGAACAGAATTGATCTCTTATTCTCTTTAGAAACCCAGAGCTTCTCTCTATTTTGTAGTGAATAGTGAAAAAACTCCATGAAGTACAATGTACTTGTTTCTCTTTTATAGGTGACCCAAAACATGTTTAGGTGGGAATCCCAAAAAGCTTTCCTACTCGCTTAAATTCACCCAAATTTTAATTTCTTCTGAAATCTCAGAGAAATTTTTACTTCTTCAACACTTCTCGATTCTTATAGAAACTTTTACATTCTTCATCTCTTCATTTCCAGACTCCCATTTCAAATGACAATAAGATTACAATTGATGAGAAATACATGGGTATAATCATCTGAATCTAATTCTTTCATGATGATTTCTTCAAAACAATTCTTGATACCATACCAATTGAATGTTTTTAAAGAAATGCACTTATCCACTTGAGATACAATCACTCTTTTAAATGAAAGGATCCCCCTTGAAAATTAATTCATCAATATCCACTTTCTTTTATTTTCTCTTAACCCACTTGAGAAAACACATCATCACATTCAAAACATGTTCTTGAATCATGACTTCCTTCATGACTTTGAATGCATTGAGGATCAGATTTAGCGTCATATGAATTCAATTGGAAAGTATTGTAACTTTCCATTCATTCTTTCTTCTTTCTTTTCATCTCAACCCAAGCATGGTATTTTCTAAATACAAATGGTCTAGATATGATCATCTTGAATACAATCATTTCTGATTATGATCATTCTAGTTACGATCACTAGTTACGATTACTGGGTATGTTCATTTCTGGTTGCATTCATTATAGATATGATCAATTTGGATACGATCATTTCTGGTAACGATCATTTTGGTTACAATCATTTCTGGTTACAATCATTCTGGTTATGATTGCTGGGTATAATCAAATACAATCTGAAAACAATGATCTTCCTGGATATGATACAATATGAAAACAATGATCTTTCCAGATATGATACAATACATTATAAACCTAATTACTTTTAAAATGATATCACTTATTCTTTTTTACCCAGATCTGATTAATTACAATCTTAATATGATTCATTCTCAATCAACACCATCTCTTTCCATTTCTTCTACCTGAATATGATGTTTTGAAAAATAATTGGTGCCTCATCTTCCATCATCATCACCTATTCCATCGACACCACTTCGATCGGAAACACTTTCCATCGTCATCACCTTTCCCATCAGCACCACTTCGATCAGAACCACTTCGATCGGTACCACCTGAATACAAATAAGCACCAGATATTTACTTCCACTTGGTATCCAATTGTTTTGAAAGGAAATCGATACAATCTGGATATGATTTTTTCTGATTGTTTTGAAAAAAAAAATTGGTATCACTTCTTTCTCTCTACCATATAGATACAATAAATTTGAATAGGATTATTTTATGATTTTTTTGAAAAATAATCTGAATACAATTATTTTTTTATTTTTTTGAAAAACAATCTGAATATGATTCTTTTCTGATTGGCAGCATCTCTTTCACTCCCCTTTCCTTCTATCAAGCTCGCATCACAAGTTCTCAATACAACTCGTGATTTATATGAAATAAAAATCATAAAATCATCATCACAATTAATACAATAATAGTCATAATTACTTTGATTCTCCAACAAAACAAAAACCTCTTTCTCATCGTATTCAGGAATCTGATGACCATCTACTTCCAGCAAGATTCTTTCACTTTCAAAGATGCTTATTCTCATTACAATGGATTTTCAAAGTTATTCATATTTCTTTTAAAAACATGGATCCGATTATTTTAAAAACATGGATCTGATTGTTTTTGAAAACATATATTTGATTCCTTTAAAAACAATCCTTAATACGATTGTTTTGAAACCAATACATTTTTTGCTGAAAAAAAATGAATCATAATACCTTTATTCTTTATTTCAATCCATTTTAATCTAAATTCACATTAATCATCTTTCTCAAAAACCTTTCTTTCTTAATCATATTTATCGGTTGAAAAAAACTACAACCAAAACATAACTTGTTCCTAACATCATTCAATGTAAATTGTATTGAAGATTTTATGGACTTCATTATGTACTTCTATTATGTGGTGAAATAGCTTCCATTGAGAGGGTTGAGTGAGGAGGAAATGAAACTTAGGATTTTCCCATTATATTTGAAACAAAATGATATAAGTTGGTTCCAACAAATGAATGAATAAATTGTTTATACCTGGGACCAACTATACAATAATTTTTTCATGGATTATTTTACCAGGAGAATGATCACTAAAATATGGCATAAAATTACTATATTTATTCAGGATGTGGGTGAATTGTTTCATGAAACTTGAGAAATATTCTTTGATATACTTAGGAAATTTATTAACAACCAATTTACTCTAAAAATTATTATGAAAATATATTACAATAGTATCACTAATACTACCAAACTTTAGTGGGACAATCTTCTAGAGGAAATTTCATTGAAAAAACTACTGATGAGTTGAAAAAAAAAATCAAAAATTTGGAACAAAATTCACAACAAAATTATTATAGGAGAAGAACCATTATTAAGAAGGAAACCAAAATTTATCCAAAATATGAATTCAAGTCTTCTTTATTTTATAATAAAAATACTCAAAACAAACTTAGGTATTAATTTACTAGATATGAACCTAGTATGTAACCAAGGGATGATCATTCTCAAATAATTATAACCATGGCTACCATAATAATCAAAAATGTTCCAGGATAGATCAATGAGTTTTTAGACCTACTGCTCCCCCTTGATTCCAACAACAACCAAGGTAAAAATTCCAACCCCAACCAAATGCTGAAACTTCTAGTTTTAAAGATGAATTAAGGGGTATCCAAAAAATGATTGCTATTTTTGATGAGAAAAATGAAAATACTAATTTTTATAAATCACAAATCGATGCTAGGATAAAAAATTTGGAATTACAAGTGGGACAGTTAGCTAGAGATATTGATGGTAGATACAAGGGAAAACTACTGAGGACCACTAAATATAGTCCTAGTGAAATATCCATGGACATAAAAATGAGGTCTTAGAACCTATCGGGAAGCTATTAAATATCCCAAATCTACCAAAAATGATAATTTGGATGAAACTGAAATCCAAAATTTAGAAAATTAATAATATGGAAAACTGGATAGCCCTATTAGAAATGTATTGAAACCTGATGTACATACTGATAACCCATAAAAAGGACTTGAAAATATAAGATAATAAATGGAAAAATAAGCTTTAAGAATAAATTTATGGAATTCCAAAAACTGTGAATAATTTTTCCCCACCATTCCTTTTCCTAAAGGAATCAAAAAGATGAATCATTAAATATAAATTTTTAAAGTTATTGAGCTTGTCAATAAACTTCATATTAATATTCCTTTATTGGAAGCCTTAATTAAAAGTCTATCTTATCTAAAATATCTAAGAAAAATATATTACAATAAAATAATTTTTGAAGAATTTTATACTTATAGTCTAATAGAGGAGTGTTCTGCTATCTTTCAAAATAGGATACCACCTAAGAGCTAAGAACCCAGATGCTTTATTATCCCATGCACACCTTGGAGAGTGGTATGATTAAATTTCTTTATGACCTTGGTGTGAGTATCAACATGATTACCTTTAAATTACTTCAACATTTGAGGTTAGGATAACCACAACCCACCACTTTATTCTTATATTTAACATATCAGTCCATTACTCACCCAATCTGAAGAGTTGATGATTTATTAGTGAGAGTATGGAAGCTGTAACTTCCAACTGATTTTCTCATTCCGGATATTGAGTGTAACATGGATGTTCCCATTATTATATATAGTAATTTCTTAGAAATAGGAGGATATATCATTAATTTTTTTAAGAGAAAACTCATTTTAATTTTAGAGATAAAAAAGAAGTTTAATATCTTGAAAATGATAAGGAACCTCCCTCAGGAGAGAGTTGCTAAAGAGTTGAATTTCTTGAGGTAGAGAATCCATTTGATTTTCCTAAAGAATTAGATAAGTATACACTAGGTAAAACATACCTTTGTAATCTAACATTGAGTCTTACCAACATATTGAGAATTTTTAAAATGGCGGTTTAGACACTATTCTATAGAGAGATAGAAAAGCGTACCCTACTATCATGATCCCTTGGATGATATGTTCTATGTTATTGAACTTAGGGAATTTCTGGGAAAGTTTTAGGACTCTTCCATTTCTCTAAATAAAGTGTAACTCCCTATAAAGTTTGAGGAAAAACTTTTTAAATGCATTGATGAGTTTTTTATAGGAACTATTTTTAAATTTATCCTTCCTTTGGAGAGCAGTGAGCTGTCAACCTAGGATAGAAGTGAAGAAAATATTGATATTGGAATAAAAAATAAATATCTTTCTAATTTTCAAACACGTTTTATGAAACTCATTAAATACCTTATACCTCATAGGTCAAGATTCTTTCTTCTTATTAAAAAGAACCTAATCTAGATTTGAAACCCCTTCAAACTCATTTGAAATATTCTTTTTTGGGTGATTGTTCTACACTACCTATTATCATATATGATGGTTTAGTGTAAATTCAATAGGAAATTATATTGTCTATATTGAGGAGGTTTTAATCTATCATATGCAATCCCATATCTAACATTAGGCAATTAGTCCTTCTTAATACATGCAAAAAATTATCATGGCATCGGATAATAAACCTAGAGTTGGAGCATATAGAACATTGAATCCAAACATAAAGGAAGTGGTTTGAGAGTAAGTGATTAGATTGATGGATACTAGGATCATTTACTCCTTTTATAAATTTCATGGGTGATCTCTATTCAAGTTGTCCCTAAAAAGAGTGGAGTCATAGTTGTTACAAATCAAAAAAATGAGATATTTCATGTTAGGACAACAAATAAATGGTGTGTTTTCACTGGTTATAGAAAGTTAAATGCTTCCACTAGGAAATACCATTTCATAATTCCATTTCTAGATCAAATGTTATAAATATAGGCTCTCAATGAATTATTTTGTTTTTTGATGGATATTCTGGGTACAACCAGATTGGTATTGTAATGACCCAAAACTTTTATGAATGAAATACTATTCTTATAATTATGTCATATAGTATAATCACATAAAATAGAATTAAGAACATAATAAAAACTTTATAAATGAATAATTAATGAAATAAAATGAATTTATAGAAGTTAAGGAACATATACCAAAGGAATGGTAACCTAACCTTTGCAATAGTAACATGACCCTTAAAAATAATAAACTGAGCAATTGAATATCAGCCTCAGTAATTAAAGTATAAATAAAATTTATCCATCTTATAAGTTAAAAAATGGTATAATTATATCATAGTGTAAGTAAATAAATATTTTAAATATTATTAATTAAGTTTTGGTATTTTTATAATTCATAAATATTTAATTACAATTTTATGACTAATTTAATAATTTAAAAGAAAATTTATTTTCATAAAATGTATTCATAAATTAGTGTTTTTATGTCTTATGATTATAAGATAATGTCATAACCCGTCCTCAGGGCCCGTGCCGTGACTACCCCAAGTCTGTCTTCCATAGGCCAGGGGTTGGTGACTAGTACCAAAGGTGTAAATCCTGATAAAAAGGGAAGGAATTGCCTTTATGAAATGTAAACACACACAACCAGAGTAAAAGAAGAATAAAACACTAAGTAAAGCAGTATAAAAAAAGTACTGAAAGTACAAAGGGGCCAGAAATACAAGCCCAACAGAAAGGTACAGCTACAACTAAAAGAAAAGTACAACTAAAAAGACAACAGTTAAAAGGGGAAGCAGCTCCTGGATCTCCTTCCAGGTTCCTACCTGAAGGGTAGGTACAGATTTCCTCCTTAACACTCTTCATCTATTGGTTTTCTCTGTATTTTTTCACATCGAGTGTCCACCTCTGGGTACTGTCTAGTCCTCGTACACTCTACCTCGATCAGCGTTGTCTATCATCTTCACCCAACAAAATGAGGTGCGGGCATAGCCCATGCAGGGGTGAGTATAACAATACTCAGTAGGGACCCTAAGACCCTTAAGGTCTCACTAAATCCAACAAGGATGAACCACAAAGAAAGATCTCAACAGATAACATTACTTAGGTATATGCCCATACATATACCTAAGTTATCAAGTGACCCATCTCAATCATGATGAAAACACAAGGTCATTGACTCAGCTCAAACCGGGGTTTTTATTCACAATGACGAAAATACGGCTCTTGGAGAACTCCTCCTCTGTCGAGTGTAGTAGTCCTGTCACGACTCCGAGGTTCCACTCACTAACCTTAGACTGCTGAGGTACTCCTCCTCTGTTGAGTACCGCGGGTATGTCTCCCCAACATAGTAGTGATCCCTGCCATGGGTCTGCCGCCACAAAACACTAGCGCACCCCCTAATAGCCTACAGAGGTACTCCTCCTGTCGATTATCACGGGTCTGCCTCCCTAACAAAGTAGCGCTACTCCTCCGTGGGTCTTCCACCCCAACATAGTAGTGCTCCCCACTGAGCGAGTCAAGTCACTCTGATACGAATCGGACAAGCAGTCCTTAGGCCTCAACCAGCTACATGGTCCTCATACTTCGTATGCTCATCTCTAGGAGGATCTGTTCCATGAGATAATGGTTGATACTTCCAAGTGTCAAGTAATCTCATGTGGAAGTATCTCAAGGGATCGCCTCGTCATAGGGGTCTCAACGCAACAGACGACGCGTCAATCGGATGCCCGGTCTGTGAGTTATTAGCATTTCCATTCCAGGGGCCTGGTTGGTTTTGTGTATGAACCAACCCGACCGTATCTAAAATATACCCCTAACTCCCATGAGGTATACTCAAAGGCACCATTTCTCAATGAGATTACCAACGCCGTTGACGGTTCGTCAAACGGATGTTCGGTCTGAGAGTTATTAGATTTTCCGTTCCAGGGACCCGGTTGGTTTATAATCTAAACCAACCCAACCTTACTCCAACTGCATCCAAACCTCAAGTCTAGTATGCCAAAAGAACCATCTCATTAGGAGGAATCCAACGTAGTTGATGAAATGTCAATCGGACGTCCGGTCCTCAAGTTATAAGTGTTTCCGCTCCGAGGGCCCGGTTGGTTTTGAGTTCGAACCAACCCATCCATACCCAAACTTCTTCAAAACCTTATGTTTCATATACCGAAATGAACTTCTCGATCCAAGGAATTCTACGCAACTGACAGTGTATCGATCGGAGGTCCGTAGATCAAGTTATGGGCATTTAACCGAAGAAGGTCCGAAAAATAGGGGGTCTGGGCCAGGTCCGACACGGCCCAACACCCCCTGGGTCAGCCCGAACCGGGTCGACCCGACCCAGGTCCGGGTTCGGCCTAGTTGGGCGTAGCCCGGTCCACATGGCCCACCCCAGCCCGGCCGGGGGGGGCACTGGCTCGGCCAGCTGGCCGAGCGGGGAGGGCGCGACCTCTCCCCAACTGGTGCGACATTAAGCCGTGCCTCCCCACTTTCCGGAACGACAAATCCATTCCGATTTATTGCGCCGTCGCGGCTCAGACACAGCGGTCTACTCCGGCAGCGCACCGTCAACGCCGGTCAATGGTGGGGCGCGCCGGCAACGCCTTCTGCGGACCATCGGACGCGCTCCGGTGGTCCGTTTTTCCCACCGCTTGCGCCTGCGACTCTCCAGGAACCCGGTCTTCACTGCGATGGCTTCCAAATTCCATTGTGGTCCCATTTCATCATCTCCCGTCAATCAATGCCCAAACAAACTAACTGCGGAGGTTTGTCTGGCCGTGTTTTTTCGGCTCGCGCCCTCCGCGTTAGGCATTATCAATTTGTCAAAGATAAACATGGTTTCACGTTGTACGAAGAACAATTTTATTTGAATAAAATTGAAACAATCCATCCCACATTTCCCCCACAACCAACTATTCCCAACCCGCAAAAGAAAACATTCACGAATCAACTTGATAATGAGTTGATCCGCGTTCTTTATTTTTGAAGGGAAGAACATGGGAATATAAACATACTCAAATTAAAACCCTACCTCGAAAAAGATTCGCGGTAGCCGAATGTCATGGAAAGTGGATTTGTTGATGACGTCGGAGTGCGTCCGAGGAGGAAATGGCGTCTCCTCACTTGAAGCAGAGGAAGAATAAGAGACGGCATGTCTTTGGTGACTTCGCATTCTTCGTTGAAGGCTTTCTTCATCGAAGATTCATCATTCTTCATGGAAGGATAGTGTTCTTCGTCAGAGAAGAACACTTCCTTCTAAATTCTCCCAAGAGTTATCCCACCAATATTTCCAACCAAAATAAAAAGACTCTCCCATTTTTAAGAAGTGCTGAGTAATTCAAATTAATTCAAACTCTTCAAATTAATTGATTGAAATGTGTTGGCATAAGTTATTATGGAGAGAGGGAGGTGGGAGGTCTCATTTATGGAGGGGAATTTAACAAACATAAATATGGGGGGGTTTAAGGAGTTTAGGGGAAGGTGAAAGGTTGGGGCTCATGTGGGCCCCACCTTTCAAATATCCACACATGGGAATTTGGATGGTTGTGGGCCCCACCATCAACTTCCCATGGGAGGTATTAACTTCCAAGTTATAAAATAAAATTGTTCTAACAATTTTATTTATTTTAAACTAATTCCCCAATTATTAATTCTCAACCTGCTTAAAACGTAATTGCGGTAAAGGTCCCCTTAAGAAATTACTGGCATTGTGAGTTTATCAATGCCCTCATATTTTAATTCTGAGCACCGGTTCAAAAGATAGAAAAACCCGCTTGTTCGTTTACTGAACGTACTCGAGCTAAATTTCGGAAATTGATTCTAGGCACACCAGGCCTCGAAATCAAGTGCCTTTAGAAGCTACAGTCTCATAAAATTCCAAGGTATTTAGGAAAAAAAGTTTACTTTAAATTTCCAAGTCTTTACATTACTCCCACCTCAGGTATTTACATCCCCATAAAGCTTCAACACACACTAGGGAAAAAAAGTGGTACTGATCATGCAACTGAGCCTCCCGCTTCTAAGTGCTCTCCTGGAGGTTCCCGTGCTGCCAGCAAAAGTGAACAAGAGGAATCGACCATCCCCGTAGGACCCACTCCTATCGATCCTTAACCTCTACTGGATCCCCATTAAAGTTTCCCCATCATCGATATCCAGCTCCCCGTGGTCGATGATGTGTGAAGGGTCGTGCACGTATCTCCTCAGTTGAGATACGTGGATGACGTCGTGCACCTGGTGCAATTGAGGTGGAAGGGACAGGTGGTAAGCCACCTCGCCTACTCTGCTGGGGACCTAGAAAGGTCCGAAAAATCGTGGAGATAACTTTCCACCCAGGACAAATCTTCGTAGACCTCATCTAGGTGAGACCCGTAGGAAAACGTGGTCCCCATCCTCGAACTCCAGTGGTCTCCATCTCCTATCAGCATAGGACTTATGTCTGCTCTGTACAATCTTCATCCGCTCCAGGATGATCTGCACCTTCTCCATCGTAATCTGAACCATCTATGGTTCTACACATGATAACTCCATCACTATCCACAATGGATATCCGAAATGCGGCCAACTGCTGTCTCGCCTCTCCTAACAGCTGAATGTCTGATCTCCTACTAAGAGCATCTGCTACAATGTTCCCCTTCCCAGGAGTATGGACTATCTTAAAGTCATAGTCCTGGAGGAACTCAAGCCTTTGCTGATATCTCAGGTTCAGTTCCTTCCAAGAGAAGATACACCTGAGATTATTGAGTTGGAGAGAACCGTAAACCGTTCATTCAACGAACAATGGGTGAGACTAGCCAATTGTAAGAACTCATATTCACCCTTCTTCGTCTACGTTCTACAAGATCTGCTGAGATTTCTCCTTTTCCGAAAAGATAAATTTTCTCTCATCCCCTGGATGAACCATGTTCTTCTCCTAATACAGTCAATCCTGACATGAACGGTACAATTCATGTCTTTAATGACGTCGTAAGGCCTCGACGCTACTACTAAGAGATCCAACTGTTACTCTCACCTCCAAGGGTTGAGTCACACTGTTGGCATCAGTTCATAGTTAATGGGTATCCTCCAGTAGGAATCTCACAAGTGAGGGTCAAGTCAACAGTTTTAACCGGAACCTCTTAGTATCAACCATACAAAAAGGACAGGGAAGTAAATGTCACAAAGATAAGTGTCTTTTATTACTACAGCTCGAAGTACAAAGACACAAAGCAAACACAACAACAACAAAATGGAAACTAGAAGCACCAAGAACAAAGGCCTCCATGCCTGGAACTAGTATCTCTCTTATCCACCTACTTCTGGAGCTCCATGGTTGTATGCTTCAGCTGCTTGAAACTGTGCTCTCCCATATCCACTCATTCCCTGCGGTCAGGGTGGACCTCCTGATGGTGGTGGTGGAGACACCTCGAAGCGTCGTATACCACCGGCTGTATGGCCAGCTCCTTTGCCCTGGTCTGGTAGGTTCCTCCACTGCCTGCTTCTCATCTGATTGATAGGTCGGGCAGTCTCGAGCCAAGTGACCCTGCTTGTCGCATGCATAGCACTTCCTGCTCCTCGTATGGCTGGATCTATTTCATGTGCCTCGCACAACCGAACCTGTATCCCGAGGTCACCCACTTATTGGCATAGTCCACTTGGACTTTTATTTCATCTGTCTACTTCCGGCTATAGAAGACTCTGCTACGGTCAGAAAACCCTTTGGCAAGGGCAACAGCTCCTGATCACGCTCAGAGTGTAGAGTCGCTGGTATAAACTCCACCCTGAAAAAACTCTCAAAGTTTCCCCAGGTGAAGGTTGTCTCATCGCAAAACTGGATCATCTGGCTCCACCACCTCTCAGTTGCTCCCTGAAAGAGACTAACAGCTAGGTACACCATCAAGTTAGAGGGTGTCCCAGTTGTGTAGAAAGCTCGTGCTACAAACTCCAGCCAGTGCCCAGCCGTCTGAAAATCCAACTCGCCTCGAAACCTCGGAGGCCTCTGTCACTGGAACTCGTGCAACGCGCTCAAGCGGCGTTCACTCTCTATTGGTGTCTCAACTAGAAGAGGGCCCTATACTGAGGCCTTGATGCTCGGTGGGCTATCATCGCGCTCTCCACTTGGTACCCATGCTGACTGACTGGGTGAAGACATCCTGAAAATGAAATAGGTGTTCCACGACCGAAAGACTATACCTGGTGAGTTGACCTAGTTTGAGCTGATTTAAATGAAAATTTTGTAAACACACACGTAATCAGTGTTTTCGTGCACTGAGTCGTAAATCAGAAGTTAGGGTCGTGGTGTATGGATACGTCGGCCTCCCGCACCAACACTGGACTCCATGAATTGAAAAACACACTTAGTACCCTTAACAATATTGCTTCACAGAAAGAAAATATTAGATTCCTAAGTTCTGCAGTAGAACTGACTCCTATGATACCAATTTTTCACGACCCATCCTTAGGGCCCGTGCCATGACTGCCCCAAGCCCGCCTTCCATAGGCCAGGGGTTGGTGACTAGAACCAAAGGTGTAAATCCCGATAAAAAGGGAAGGAATTGCCTTTATGAAACGTAAATACACACAACCAGAGTAAAAGCAGAATCAAACACTAAGTAAAGCAGTATAAAAAAAGTGCTTAAAGTACAAAGGGGCCATAAATACAAGCCCAACAGAAAGGTACAGCTACAACTGAAAGAAAAGTACAACTGAAAAAACAACAGCTGGAAGGTGAAGCAGCTCCTGGATCGCCCTCCAGGTTCCTACCTGAAGGGTAGGTATAGATGTCCTCCTCAGCACTCTGCGTCTATCAGTCTGCTCCGTATGCCTTCATGCTAAGTGTCCACCTTCGGGTACCATCCAATCCTCGTACACTCTACCTCGATCAGCGTTGTTCGTCGTCTTCATCCAACACAACGAGGTGTGAGTATAACCCGTGCAGGGGTGAGTATAACGATACTCAGTAGGGACACTGAGACCCTCAATGTATCACTAAATCCGACAAAGATAAACCACAAGGAAATATCTCAACAGATTACCTAACTTAGGTATATGCTCATACATACACCTAAGTTATCAAGTAACCCATCTCAATCATGCGGAAAACACAAGGTCATTGACTCAGCTCAAACCAGGATTTTTATTCACGATGAACAAAACACAGCTGCTGGAGAACTCCTCCTCTGTCGAGCATAGTAGTCCTGTCACGACTCCGAGGTTCCACTCACTAAACTTAGACTGCCGAGGTACTCCTCCTCTGTCGATTACGATGGGTATGTCGCCCCAACACAGTATTTATCCCCACCATGGGTCTACCGCCCCAACACACTAGCGCACCCCCTAATAGCCTATAGAGTTACTCCTCCTATCAAGTACCGCAGGTATGCCACCCCAACATAGTAGCGCTCCTTCGCTATGGGTCTGCCACCCCAACATAGTAGTGCTCCCCACTGGGCTAGTCAAGTCACTCCGATACAAATCGGACAAGCAGTCATCAGGTCTCAACCAGCTACAAGGTCCTTGTACTCCGTACGCTCATCTCCGAGAGGATCCACTCCATGAGCTACTGGTAGATACTTCCAAGTGGCACATAATCTCACGTGGAAGTATCTCAAGGGACTGCCTCATCATAGGGGTCTCAACGCAATAGACGGTGTGTCAATCGGACGTCCGGTCTGTGAATTATTAGAATTTCCATTCGAGGGGCCCGGTTGGTTTCGTGTACGAACCAACCTGAACGTATCTCAATTGTGCCCCGAACTCCCATGGGGTATACTCAAAGGAACCATTTCTCAACAATATTACCAATGCTGCTGATGGTTCGTCAAACGGACGTCCGGTCTCAGAGTTATTGGCTTTTCCGTTCCAGGGACCCGGTTGGTTTATAATCTAAACCAACCTGACCACACACCAACTACATCCAAAACTCAATTTTAGTATTCCAAAATAACCTTCTCATCAATAGAAATCTAATGTAGTCGACGACACTTCAATCGAACATCTGGTCCTCAAGTTATAAGTGTTTCCGCTCAGAGGGCCCGGTTGGTTTCGAGTTCAAACCAACCCGGAAATACCCAAACTTTTCAAAACCCATGATTTTAATATACCTAAACGACATTCTTGATCCAAGGAATCCTATTCAACTGACGGTGCGTCAATCGGAGATCTGTATCTCAAGTTATGGGCATTTAACCAAAGAAGGTCCGAAAAATAGGGGGTATGGGCCCGGTCCGACCCTGCCCAACACCCCCTGGGTCGGCCCGAACCGGGTCGACCTGACCCGTGTCCAGGTTTGGCCCGGCCCAGCTGGAACGGCCCAGCCCGTGTGGCCCGCCCCGACCCGGCCGGGGTGCGCCAGCTCGGCCAGTTGGCCGAGCGGGGAGGGCGCGGCCTCTCCCCAGCTGGCGCGTCATTAATCTGCACCTCCCCACATTCCGAAACGGAAAATCCATTCCGGTTTATTGCGCCGCCGTAGCCCAGCTGCGACAGTCTACTCCAGCGGCACGCCACCGTCGTGTCGGCGTGGCGCACAGGCAGCACCTTCTGCGGACCACCAGACGCGTTCTGGTGGTCCGTTTCACCCACGGCTTACGCCAGTGGCTCTCCTGGAACCCACTCTTTACTGCGACGGCTTCCAAACACCGTTACGGTCCTGTTTCATCGTCGCCTGTCAATCCGCGCACAAACAAACAAACTAAGGAGGGTCGTCGGGCCGTGTTTGTTCGGCTCACCCCCTCCGCATTAGGCGTTATCAATTTGTCAATGATAAACAAGGTTTCACGTTGTACGAAGAACAATTTTATTCAAAAAAAATTGAAACAATCCATCCCACAATTCCCCCACAACTAACTATTCCCAACCCGCAAAAGAAAACATCCACGAATCGACTTGATAATGAATTGATCCACGTTCTTTGTTTTTGAAGGGAAGAACATGGGAATATAAACATTCTCAAATTAAAACCCTACCTCGAAAAAGATTCGCTGTAGCCGAGCATCGTGGAAAGTGGATTCATTGACGACGTTGGAGTGCGTCCGAGGATGAAACAACGTCTACTCACTTGATGCGGAGGAAGAATAAGAGAACGCATGTCGTCGGTGACTTCGCGTTCTTCGTCGGAGGCGTTCTACATCGAAGAGGTGTTGTTCTTCATGAAAGGATGGTGTTCTTCGTCAGAGAAGAACACTTCCTTCTAAATTCTCCCAAGAGTTTTCCCACTAATATTGCCAACCAAAATAAAAAGTCCCTCCCATTTTAAAGAAGTGCTGAGCAATTCAAATTAATTCAAACTCTTCAAATTAATTGATTGAAATGTGTTGGCATAATTGATTAGGGAGAGAGGGAGGTGGGAGGTCTCATTTATGGAGGGGAATTTAACAAACTTAAAGATGGGGGGTTTAAGGAGTTTAGGGGAAGGTGAAAGGTTGGGTCTTGTGTGGGCCCCACCTTTCAAATATCCACACATGGGAAGTTGGATGGTTGTGGGCCCCACCATTAACTTCCCATGGGAGGGATTAACTTCAAAGTTATAAAATAAAATTTTTCTAACAATTTTATTTATTTTAAACTAATTCCCCAATTATTAATTCTCAACCTACTTAAAAAGAAACTGTGGAAAAGGCCCCCTTAAGCAAATACCAGCGCTGTGAGTTCATCGGTGCCCTCAGATTTCAATTCCGAGCACTGGTTCAAAAGATATAAAAACTCACTCGTTCGTTTACTGAATGTACCGGAGCTAAATTTCAGAAATTGATTCTGGGCACATCGAGCCTCGGAATAAAGTGCCTTCAGAAGCCACAGTCTCGTAAAATTCTAAGGTATTTAGGAAAAAAATTCCCTGAAATGTTTGGGTCTTTACCGATAATTTTATTATACCTTAGTTAATTTTCCAAAGTGATATAAAATCAGTTATAATTTAAAATATATATTTTTCAAGTAAATTATTATTTTAATTAAAAATTAAATTTCTCATATTTAGAAAATTATTTTAATAAAATGGAGTTCATTTTTGAAATATACACATCAAAAAATGGTAAGGGTTATTTTTTTGTATTTTTTTGAAATACATGGGTTTTTTGTGAATAGTAAAATACGGTAATTTACGGTATATATACATTATAAGTTAAATATACTATTAATTGAGTCATGTCTGATGTAATAACAATTGGTTAAAACTCAAATGATATAATTATTGTATTTAGTCTCAAGAATCAATACTATTTATTTTCTTGAGCAAAATAATAAACTAATTAATTAAATAATGAGAAAACACCTCTCTTACCCACTATAAATACCCCCTCTTCTCCTCACACCTCTAAAGCCTTGAGCCTTTTAAAAATTATACTCAAATATCCTCCCAATCCCATCCCCAATTTCTAGGATCTTTAGTTCTTAATTAAATACCAAAATCAATCCCCTAAGGAGGTTCTCAAGAAGAAGGAATCAAGAGGTAAAACCATCTCCCTTTTCTTTTAATTTCTTTTCAAGTTCCTTTCTTTTATTTTTCTCTCATCACCTACCCTCATCCAAATGGTATGATAACTTCAGTACCTTACATATATTTTAATTTTTTTTATGCTAATGGAATAATTCATCATCATCTCTCTTTCCCCCTCCTTTTATACTAAAAATAAAAACATTATCTATGTTGTGTTACTTTATCACATTCAAGGGCGATGAAGTTTTCAATTTCCATTACCATCTTTAAGGCTGGTCATGAAAAAAAATATGTTTGAACCAGATTATAATATATGTATTATATATTATTTAATTTTCTGTAATCATTTTGTACACATGATATTAATTTATAAAACAAAATGAGTTCGTTGTGATCGAAAACCACCACAATAAACCCAAATGATTATCATTAACTATTTATCTAATGATTCATCCCCATTAAAGAAAACCAAATGATATATAAGACTGATTTAACCTCTATAAGATCTTTAATAAAATATAATTTCAATTCTGGATAATTACCCCCACTTTATACAACCTATCGTACATGTATACAAGTAAATCGATCATGAAACCCAAGGAAACTGATGCTCTCAAACGATTAAATTGAATCTCTTAACCCCTAAAAAAGGCCATAAATGAAATTAATAAGGTTATAATAAATCAAATACATGTATAAATGGTTCTTTAATTATTAATTAATGAATCTAATTTTATTATTAATGACATTAAGATCAAGTGAATAAAATCTTCTGACATAAGGTAAGGGATTCTACCTTAACCTCTATTATTCCTTCAGGTTATTCTTTCTCTCTCTTTTCACCCAAATGAAATTATATTTTATTTTTATGTAAATATTTTAAATAATGTTTATATGTTTCAAAATCATGTATCAATATCCATTAATCCTTATTTTTTGTGGATATACATGTTTTTGAAAGGTTCTCTACTCGATTATTCCTGATAAGCTAGCTCGATTTAAGGGAACATTCCAAATTTTTAGCTTATTTCAAGTGTACTCTATAATATGTTTTTAAACCACCATTATTTTTATAAAAACACTCATTTTATTATTAAAACTTCCTAGTTCATTTCTAGTTTTATATAAAATATTATGCATGTTTCTTCTTAAAGTGAACTTTAGTATTTTCCTTAAACAACACTAAAATGTTTTATTTCTAAAGTTTCTTAAAATCCATTTTTACATTTATTCAATTTAATTTTATATAAATTATCATTATCTATGCCTATTTATACTTATAAATTTCCATGTATGATTTAAATCATTTCTTTCATGGACACCATTATGATATTCCCTTTTGTTATTCCTTTTTGACAAGATTATGATACCCAATTCTTACCATGGGTAACCCTTATGTTTATGTTTGATTCCTTATATATGATTATTCATGTGACACACATATTCATGAAAATTTTATGATGGGTGTTCCCAGATATCACTCCAATGCATTGGGTAATGTTTAGTCTCATTAGATGTTATGTGCAACGGTCTTGGTGGTTCGCCTTAACTTGTACTCCTCTATGTGCAACGAGACTTGACTCATGCTCCTCTATGAGAAAAGATCCTTGAATTGTGATAAATTCATGTTTTATGATTCTTCCAAATTACTATGAATCCATAATTTTATAATTCTATGTTATGATTCCTTATGTTTAATCATGTTCTATTCCTTTTTATATCATTATGTTATGCCTTCTAACCTATGTGCTAAGCTTTATTTTGGTGTTTATTCCCTTACTATGATTTTTAGATCATCCCTTTGTTTATGTTATACTCAGGTTATCCTATGCATATTTAAGGTCTCAAAAAAATTTAGGAGCTCATAATTGATGATAAATAAATAAAATGTTTTATTTAGTACCATGTTTTCAGTTTTATGTACCTAATATTCTAAGACACTAGATTTTATGATCCTTGGCTTGTAATTTGATGTTTAATTATGCTTAAAATCATGTGATGATATGTGTATCAGTATAAGGTTGCTATAGTTGGTATCAGAAACGAGTAAATTTTAGTTATTTTTAGAGACTAGTAATAGTGCACTTTAGTAAGAACCCTAGGGATAAGACTTAGTATGAGAAAACATCCCTAGATTTTGGTAAGTATAAATTAAGTGGTTTATTAAGAAAATGCATCCCTGTATGGATACTAAAATTGGGTGTGGTTCTAGCACATATGTACCTAAGAGTGAAAACTCTGATAATGTGTTTTAGGCCCAACTCGAGGTAACCTGGTACACGACAATGGGTCTTACTGGGCACCTGGTTTGACACTCCTGGGGATATGCTTTGGTAAATTCATAATCTCATTATAAACCATTATTAAGGGAATAAATAAAATGCCCATAAGAATATATGTTAGGAAACAGATCATGGATAACCTAGATTTAAACCTAGGAATCACATGTTAGGATATACTTTTCCTTTGAGAGTTAATCCTTTTATGTTTAATGTTTCTTTTTTATGCTTGTTAGCTAAGTATTCAATCCACTTAATTGAACTTTATTTTCCTTAGTTAATGGTGGGAAATATAAGAACATGTTCCACCAATCAATGTGATATGTAATGTGATGACTTCCCTAATAATATTCCAAATATGATAGGAATGGGTGATTAAAACTTTATGTCAATACTTTCTCATATGGATCAAGTTATGAATAATAACTTGAATCACGTGGAACACCCTCCTTCTCCTAAGAAAGAGTAAGTTACTATCGAATCCTTTATGTGGAAAAGGCCTCCCATTTTTAGTGTATATTCTGATCCCCTCCTCATGGAATAGTGGATTAACTCTATTGAATAGATATTCTATGTCCTCTAGTGCTCAAAAAAAGATAAAGTTGTGATGGAAATCTATCATTTTTATGGGGAGGATGATTAGTGGTGGACACTGATCAAAAATAAAAAGTCTAAGGAGAAAATTGATTCCATAGATTGGAAGGAATTCAAGAAAATGTTTTTCAATAAATATTTTCCCTGAACTCTCCATATCAATATGAAAAGAGATTTCCTTGGACTTAAGTAAAAAAGAAGATGAGTCTATTGGGGTGTATAAATCAAACTTTACAAGGCTTACAAGATACGCCTCCAACTTTTTCGTGAGCACCGAAATTAAGGTGGATCGATTCTTTAGCAGACTAAAGTTGAGTCTATGAAAATCATTGGCGATTCGAGAATTTGATAGTTATGATGAGATTATTCATTGTTCCCTCAAGGTTAAAATGGATATCAGAGACACTCAATGTTCTCATGGCCCTGATGAAAAAAAATGGGAAGTGGAGTCTAATATAGGTGGGTCGGAAAATAAATTACATGATGCAAAGAAGAATTAATTTCCCACATGTCAAAATTATGGTAATAAGAATCTTGGTAAATGTCTAAAGGTAACCAAGAAATGCTTAAAATGTGAAAGAATGGGGAATTTGGATAAAAACTACCAATGGGATATAAAAAATTCCACTAATGTGGAGGAAGAATGGAAGGTATAGATTAACACTCAACCTGTAGTGTAGTATTTCAACTTCAAGGATCATGGAAATTTTTCAAAACCAATTACCTAAGCCAAGGGTTTTCATAGGAAATAAATAAAAACCTCAAAGTAAACAAAAAAGGTCTTATTCTATCACTACTACTGATGTGGAGTTGGACAATCAAGTGGTGAAAAGTATGTTTTTTATTCATTGAAGAATAGCAAACGTACTATTT
The DNA here is from genome assembly GCA_963277665.1 of Viscum album. Taxonomy (NCBI): domain Eukaryota; kingdom Viridiplantae; phylum Streptophyta; class Magnoliopsida; order Santalales; family Viscaceae; genus Viscum; species Viscum album. The sequence goes on along the minus strand of OY728146.1, from coordinate 817,328,565 downwards.
GATTCTGTTTCTATGAATTCTTTTATATCTTTGAAGTTTATTAGAACTATTCGAACACCACCTCAAAATTTGTAGGTTGAGTTATCTATGAGAATAAATAATGGGGAGATTATTGCATCCAAAGTATATAACTCCTCTTTGGTAAATCTTTTTGGATATCCCATAAAATATCATCATACTTCCTTTGGTAGAGTTTTATGCTATATTGGGCATGGATTGACTATCTTTATAGAAATCCAACATCAACTATTGGGAAAGGGAGATCACTCTTCACATCCCGAAGCATCCTCCAATTCATTACAAGTGTAAGGAGGAAGACAAATCTTCTTTAAAATCAGCATCTTAAGTATGGATATTACTGCCTTATGATCAAGCATATATATCTCAAATGATTGAAACAAAGGAGATGATCAGGCTCGAAGACATTCCCATCATGAGGTATTACACTAATGTATTCCCTGAAGAATTTTCTCGTCTTCCTCCTGATCTATAGGTTGAGTTCTAAATTAAAATTATCCCTGGTTCTCTACCTATATCAAAGAAACCTTATAAAATATCAATTGTTGAGTTAGAAGAGCTAAAGAAGCGGTTATAGGAGAATCTGGATATGGGTTTTATATGCCTAAGTCCTTCACCATGGGGTGCACCAGTCCTCTTCGTTAAGAAGAAGGATGGATCAATGCACCTTGTCATTGATTATTGTGAGATCAATAAAATCATGATAAAAAACAAGTATACCCTACCTCGGATAGATGACTTGTTCAATTAGCTATGTGGGTCTAGTTATTTTTCTATGATGGACCTTCAGTTGGGATATCATCAATTAAAGGTGATGAAGGAAGATATTCCTAAGAAAACCTTTTGAATAAGGTATGGACACTATGAGTTCATAGTTATTCCCTTCATACTCACTAATTCTCTAGAAATTTTCATGGATATAATTAATAGAGTCTTTATATATTACCTCAACAAATTAATAGTAGTCGTTATTGATGATATTCTGATATACTCCAAGAGGAAGGAGGAACATGAGGAGCATTTAAATATTGTGTTGAAGACTTTTTTAAGGGATAAACTATATGAAAAGTATAGTAAATGTGGGTTCTATATGGAAGAAGTATCATTCTTGGGGCATGTTATCACCAACAAAGGAATATTTGTAGACCCATCCAAGACAAAGGAAATCAAAGAGTGAATTGGGGAAACTTTTGTAACAGAATAGTTTCATTGGATTAGCTAGGTATTACCAAAGATTTTTGAAGAACTTATCATTATTTTAAAACCCAATAACCAATATGACACAGAAGGGAATGTTGTTTTTTTGGACTCAAGAATGTGAATAAAGCTTTAAGGAGCTCAAAAAGGGGTGTATCACTGCTCTAGTACTCACACTCCCAACAAGTGGAGAACTATTTGCGGTGTACAGTGATGATTCAAATAAGGTCTTGGGATTTTTACTGATTAAAAATGATAATTTGATAGTTTATGCCTCAAGGAAGCTGAAAATCCATCAGAAAAACTATCTCATGCATGATCTGGAGTTGCTACTTGTGATCTTTGTGTTAAAAATATGGTGATATTACCTCTATGGGGAGAAGTGTGAGATATATACTAATCACAAGATTCTAAAATATATATTCTCAAAAAAGGAGCGTAATATGCATTAGTGAATATGGCTAGAGCTCATTAAGGATTACGACTGCTCAATCCACTACTATCCCGGTAAGGAAAATAAGGTGGAAGATGATCTAAGTAGAAAGGATCATGCATCTTTATCAATGATGAGAATTGAGATGGATCCAATCTTCTTAGACTTTAAAATGATGGGCATGGTAATTATTAAGGGAGGAACATCATAAATACTTTCTCAAATGATTTCTCAATCATCCCTTTTGGAGAAAATAAAGGATGCTCAAAGAAATGATGTAGAAATTCAGAAAAGGGTGGAAGCTATCCAAAATGGGAAATCATCTGAGTTCAAGATTGATGAGGATGGAGTCGTAAGATTTGGGTCATGAGTATGTGTACTATCCAATCTAGAGATAAAGAAATATTTTATGAATGATGCACATATCTCAACCTTCTCTATTCACCCAGGGAGAACAGATATGTATCGATATCTCTAGGAGAAGTTTTGGTGGGACAATATGAAAAAGTAGAATGTTGAATATACATAAAAGTGACTGGTATTTCAGTAAGTGAAGGATAAAAGGAAAATTTATAAAGGGATGATGCATACATTACCCATACTAGAATAGAAATGGGAAAATATCATCATGGACTTTGTCAGTGGACTTCCAAATAAATCCATAGGAAAAAATGTTATATGTGTTGTGGTGGATCATCTTAAAAATATAGATCACTTTATTTCAATTTGAGAGAACTTTTCACTAGATCAACTTGCATAGATATACATCAATGAAGCGGTAAGGCTACATGGAGTACCACTATCTATTGTATCAGACCAAGATTTGAGATTCACCACTAAGTTCTGAAAAAGTATCCAACATGCTCTAAGCATTGAACTGAACTTCAGTACGACCTATCATCCACAAACTGATGTCCAATCTAAGTGGACTATTCAAACATTGGAAGTCATGTTGAGAACTTTTTATATGGACTTCAAAGGAGGATGAGACTAACATTTACCACTGGTCTAATTATCCTAAAAAAATAACTTTTACTCAAGAATCCAAATGGATCCATATGAATCCCTTTATGGGAAAAGGTGAAGAACAGCGACATGTTGGGATGAAGTCAGTGGGTACAAGCTTTTAGGACCTGAAATGGTCGAAGAAATGGTGGAAAAAGGTTAAAACCATTCAGCATCACATCAAGGCAGCCTAAATTCTATAAAAGAGTTATGCATACAATCATCGAAGAGACCTTGAGTTTAAAGTTAGATACATGGTATTCCTCTGAATATCTCCATGGAAGAGGATCATGAGATTTGGGAATAAAGGGAATCTAAGTCCCAGGTACATCGGCCCCTTAGAGATCCTTGATCATTTCAGAGCTATAGCCCATCTACTAGAACTTCCACCAAACATGTCTCATATAATGCCCTGACCCCAGAATCCTAGATTTAGTGCATTATTACCTAACATTGGCATGATACAAGGAAATAATTTCCCGAATGACTGATCAGTTTAGTATCTTTGGAAGTACTAGATGCATTCAAAAAATTTACATTACATTATAAAATGAAAAACAACATAAACATTGTCTTCATTAACCACATTCATATCCCATAGACTATCCCTATAGTTCAGTAATAATATATGTAAGAACCTGGATCTTCTTTTCAGGTATGTTTTTCCTTTTCTAGTCGTTTTTAAGGAAAATAGGGGAATCTGGAAATTTTCAAAGTACGCGTCGTGTACTTTATGAGTGCATGCCGTGTAATTCGATGTCGCATGAGGCCGTGTGTTGGCGATGTCCGGGACACACACACGGTCGTGTGGGGTGATGTGGAGGCCGCTTAAAGAGAAGTACGGAAAATCCTAGTAGATGTTCTATACTCCAAAAGTACACACTGTGTACTTTTTTTCATTAAATAGACCGGGGTCACGTCTTAACCCCAGAACACGCTTCTTCTCCATCTTCTTCAACTGAGAGCATCTCGTACGGCCACGAATCTCCTCCGAGCCCCTGAGCCTTCATCCGTTCTCCGAATCGACCGTTGTCAATTTCATTGGAACCACAGCGGTAAGCTCTTCCTTCTTCTAGAGAATATTTTTCCAATTCCTCCTCTTTTCCAAGTTACCGTGGGTTGAACGTTTTGTGAATTTTCTTAGATCTATGACATTATAAGGATATTAAAGCCTCGTGGTTCAAGTATATCGATATCCTAGCATCGAGGTAGGTGGTTTGTTCCTTTCTGTAGGAAGTCTTTGAGTATTTTGTGCAAGTTCCACCAATACCCTTGACAGGGTATTGCGTGTTTCTTATTTTTCCCTTATTGTTTGCCTACTTTTCTTATATACCTGATTAGAGGTTATTTTTTTTAATAGGGTAATTTACTGTGCTTTGGATGTTTTTCCCATGCATGTTTTGCCTATTTATGACCATTTGGTCTATTTTTTCCTGTTATGCTATTTCCAGTTCCATGCCTAGTTGTAGGATGGTGTGACTGCTGTTCTTCCATGCTGTGATGTTGTATAATGCTATCCAAGTAGTTCTTTAGGTTACTTTGGATGTTATGCGATGCGATACTTACTGACTTTACACAGGGCTATGAGAACCTAGTGTAGTGGACCATAGGGAAAATGGATGTAAGGGCTTCTCTAGAGTGTCTTATAATACGATTTGAGACCATAGGAGGAATTGACATTGAGTGATTCCTCAGAGTGTCTGTAGTTCCTCGACACGGGCCACAGGGGGAATGAGACATTGAGTGCTTCCCCAGAGCGCCTTTAGTATGATACGAGACTATAGGGGGAATTGACGGTGAGTGCTTCCCTAGAGAGTCTATTATTTAGCTGAACCATAGGGGTGAGACTGTGTGTGCCTCCCAGAGGGTTTCTAGTACTTGTAGGTTGAACCATAGGGGTTAGGTTTTGAGAACTACCCATAGGTTACCTATTTGTTCTACTTTCTTGAGTGACTGCTTACTTGTTTTTAAATTATATGCTAGAGACTGTGGATTGTTTGCTGCTGAGTACTTTCCTGTTTACTATTTTCTGTACTTTTACCGGCCATATATTCACTAACTGTTAGGCAAAAATCTTCGGGTGGTTGCCTATTGGGAATTTTTCTCACACCCTGTTTGGGTCATGCTTTTGGGACCAAATAGTTTATGTTGTTTCAGGTATAGATAAGGGAAATCACCCTTCTAATTTGGGTTCTTGATTGCATTAGAGCTGGAGAGCATGGGACCAATCTGAGGCTTGAGATGCTGAGGAGTTTTTTATATGTTTTCCTTTTGTACTTGGATTTAGTACTGTATTCAGCATTGTAACTTGTTTGGTGGTTTTCCTAGACATTTATGCATCATGCATGATTATATATTTTTCTCCAGTTGTTTATCTATCAGTTTTCAGTTGTTTACTACTATTTGGTATTTAATGCTTCCGCTGTTGTATGTATTTGTGTATTTCTACTGCATACTCTGCTAATGAGGGAATAGTTTCCCCACTATCACGCCCAAGGCCCTCGCTTCTAGTCAGCATCCTTTGGAATTCGAGGAAATGTGCTTGAGGCCATGTGACCTACCGGGTACGGGGCTCCTTTAGGTGGCTTCCGGAACCGGGACATTACAAAGTGGTATCAGAGGACTCTTTTCTATTGACTTACTGTTTGGAGAATATAGCCAGGGATAGGATGGAATAGGTACTTGGTAATGAACTGTGCTTGGGAGTAGCTAACCCGTGTATAGGGAAAATCCATACTACCTTGTTTATTTCAATTTTATTTGTTAGCAATTTTACAGTTGATTTGATTTCGCCATTGGGTGATTCACATGCTTTGTGTTTTTACCGTTGTTGTTATTGTGGTTCTATTTCTGTCTCGACCCAATGAGATGAGGGTAAGCCATCTCATGCATCATATAGGAACTTGTTAGAAATCACATGCCATGCATTCTTACCATGCCATCTAGGATGCATTAGTGATTTCATGTTGTTGTGATAGAAGTCATGTAGAATATGCATTTTTTGTGATAGATTCTTGATAAAAAAATATATGCTTCTTGTTAGAGCATTGATTGTGTAAGGTTTTACCTTAATGAATTCCAAATTCTGGTTCTTGAGGTGTTATGGACCCTCATGGACCAGAATTTGGTGGATCATTGACCTGTTTACTTTGTTTGTAACTTGTATAAGATGTAAAACTTTGATTCGCGGGGATTATGGGCCCTCACAGATTGTAATTTGGCACCTTAACGTTTGTTTTCTGTGTTTTCTGGGATCCGGTGCAATTCTGAGGCTATTGTCCGAAAAAAACCAGAATACACGACATGTACTTTATGAATACATGCCGTGTAGTCTATAGCTGTGTCACTGACTTTGCAAGCAGGGACACTGGGTTGTGAAAATTCTTATAGTAACACATCGTTTACTAGTTAGCACTTTGTGTAGTATGAAATTGGTATGTCGGTCGTGTCATGAACAACACAGGTCGTGTTGTCTTTTCACATACACGTTGTGTCTGAATTTTACACGCCGTTTAGTCTAATCTAGGTACCCAACCATGTCATGAACAAGACGGGTCGGTGTTACCCTTTCTCGTACATGTCGTGTCTGTATGGAACACGTTGTGTAGTGTTGATCCATGTGTATGACCGTGTCGCCAACAACACGGGACAGGTAAGGCATGTCTAGTACACGCCGTGTCCTTCTTGAACACATTGTGTGGTTTTGTCTTGGAAGATTCGTGTGGATTAACCGTGTAGAATGACTCAGGAAGGGAGGAATATTCAAGTACACGTCGTGTGTTTGGATAACACTCCATGTCTTTGGGGTGTTACACGACCTATTGAAACATAAGTACACACCCATGTGAATGACTTAAGGGAACATGCCGTGTAGGGAAAGTACACACCGTGTAGTGACGTTTTGCAAAACATGGATGCTTTTCTTCTACTGTTCCACTCTTTTCCTTTCAGTTTAAGTTATTTGATGATCTTGAATCCAAGGTGTGCATTTGACCTTGAAAAATCATGCCACCTAAACATCCTCTGATTGTCTGCCAGTTGCAGGGTAGTGATCAGACGCCAGATCTGGCTAATCAGGGACTTCCCGCAGATCCTCCTATTGTGGCAGCCTTGGCACCAGTAGTGATAATAATTACAGGAATTGATGTGTAGTTTAGGGAAGGATTTATGAGGATTATGTAGACCTTCCAGGTAGCACCACCTCCTGCCTCGCCTATGGAAAACTTGACGCAGGTTTTTCAGTAGCAGCATCCTCCCACCTTCTCAGGGGAAGGAGGACCTCAGGATGCAGAGTCATGGTTCGAAGCCATGATGACGATCTTCGATCATCTGTAGATGCCTCCAGAGAGGCAGTTCAAGCTCGCTAACTATATGCTACGAGAATCTTCCAAGAGGTGGAGGGATGTGATCTCACAGGTGGGTCATCAGCAGGTTATGGCGTTGGAAGAGTTTCAGTGTGTATTTTATGACTACTTCTATCTGCAGACCCTGAGGGCCGACCGAGCCTGGGGGTTCAGGAGCCTGGAGTAGGGTACTCTTTCTGTCATGGATTATTCCTCTCGTTTCACCGAGCATTAGCGTTTCACACCCCTCCAGGGTGGATATGGGTTTTTCTTGGCAAGAAAGTTTGAGTATGGTCTTAGATGGGATATCCACTCATAGGTGAATATCTTCAGGTTGAATTCCATCGCCTCCATCATCAACCAGTAACTGATTTCAGAGCGCATTCTGAGAGATTTATGAGCTGAGAGCTAGGGCGGTTCCGCTTCCAGAGTTAGTGCTTCTCCAGCTGACAGCAGGAAGCACCGTAGGGAGTCTACGTGTGGTGATCCACGACAGCGAGACACATCTTTAGGTAGCCAGGTGGTATGATACCAGTGTGGAAGAGTTGGTCATACGAGGCCGCAGTGCCAAAGAGACCCAGTGGAATGTCAATCTTGTGGCAATATGGGTCACCTTTAGTGCTTCTGTTAGGTTTTCTCATCAGCAGCTGGTGACAGAGGTTCATCCATGACTCCTCATTCAGGAGAGGTGCCACCAGTTTATCACCATTCTGGGAATTGGAGTTCTTCTGACCGTTTGGGCTGAGGTGGAGGTCAAGGTCGTGGTGGTCATTCATCGGTCTTTCAGCAATAGCAGGGTAGATTAGCTCAGAGTAGTTAGGCAGGATCGCAGGGCCACGGTACAGGCCAGACTTTTGCTGTGGAGTAGACCCATTAGGAGCAAGATCCCAGCCCTTCTACAGTTCGAGGTATGATCTTATTAGCCTTATTTTTATCTTTATCTCTTTTAGATATTGGTGCTACGCATAGCTTTATCTCTGTTGCTATTGTGGAGTGCCTTGGGCTCTGCATCTTTTCCTCTGCCGATACCTTGACGCTAGACACACCGTTGGGGACCAGAGAGGTTAGTGTACTTTAGTGCAGAGAGTGCCCTTTTGAGGTTGTAGGATGTCACTTTATAAGGGATCTCTATGTCCTAGAGATGACAGGCTATGATGTCATTCTTAGAATGGACTGGCTCATTCCCTTCCAGGCAGTCGTCGACTATTATCACTGTATGGTGAGTTTCATATCACCAGAGGGTGGATCTTTTCTTCATCAAGGTGAGTGGGATATCCAGGAGAGTAGAGCAGGACCCGAGCAACATGGGCTGGGAGGAGTTACAGCCCAGATTTCTAGTATTTATCTGGACAACCAAGGGACTTCACAGTTAAACTTTCCTCCAGTGGTGGATCATTTCAGGGATGTATTTCCAGAGGACTTTTCAGGTTTGCCTCCGGAGCATGAGGTAGACTTTTCTATTGATCTCGTTCCAGGAGCAGCACCGGTGTCCATTCCTCCTTATAGGATGGTTACATTTGAGTTACAGGAACTCAAGAAGCAGTTGGACAAGTTACATGCAAAGGGTTTCATCTGACCCAGTACTTCTCCTTGGGGATCGCCTGTCTTGTTTGTGAAGAAGGCAGACGGTACCCTTAGGTTGTGTGTGTACTATCAGAAGTTGAACTAGTTGATGGTCAAGAACCAATATCCCTTTCTGAGGATCGATGATCTCTTCGATCAGCTTCGAGGAGACCGAGTGTTCTTGAAGATTGAATTGAGATCCAATAATCATCAGTTATGCATTAGACCATCAGATATACCTCTTACAACCTTTAGGAGAAGGTATGGTCTAAACAAGTATACAGTTATTCCATTCATTCTCACAAACATGCCAGCAGTTTTCATGGCACTAATGAACCGAGTGTTTCATCCATACTTAGACTCTTTTGTGGTGGTCTTAGTGGACAATATATTGGTGTACTCTCACACTCGACACGACCATGCTACCCATCTTGAGATCTTTTTGAGTACACTAAGAGAGTATCAGTTATATGCTAAGCTCTCAAAGTTCCACTTTTGGATGGATCATATTCACTTTTTGGGCCATGTTATCTCAGAGACAAAAGTATCAGTGGACCCAAAGAAAGTGAGAGCATTAGTTTCCTGGGAGCATACAAAGAAAGTATTTGAGGTGCGAAGTTTTCTAGGGCTGGCTAGATACTACAAGCATTTCATACAGGACTTTTCATGCTTAGCAGCACCACTGAAAGGTCTGACCAAGAAAGAGGAAAAGTTCTTATGGTCAGATTCTTATGAGTCATCCTTTCATGATATGAAAGTGAGATTGACTTCAGCACCGATACTAGTCTTACCAAAGTCGGGCAAGAGATACACTGTCTACTATGATGCCTTGGGTATCGGGCTGGGATCTGTGATTATGCAGGGAGATGGGGTTGTTGTGTATGGGTCTCGGCAATTGAGGCCACATGAGAGTAACTACCCGATGCACGATCTTGAGCTGGCGATAGTTGTCCATGCCTTGCGCTGTTGGAGACATTATCTTTTGGGAGAGAATTTTGTGGTTTTCACCAACCACAAGAGTCTCAGGTACATATTTACTCAGCATGATCTAAATTTGAGACAACGCAGGTGGGTTGAGTACCTATAGTCCTTTGACTTTGAGCTTTCCTATATGCTAGGAAAGGGAAATGTAGTGGCTGATGCGTTGAGCAAGAGGACTCAGATACAGGAAGTTCAGGAGGTTAGCAGTGAGTGGTAGCTTATGACTCTTTTCTCTAAGATTCATCAGGAGGTGCATGAAAGATAGGGGCAGACTTTCCTATCTTTTGTAGCTGTTACCTCTACTATTCTTGATCGGGTACGGATGAGGCAGCTATCAGACTCATAAGTCCTAGTCCTAAAGGAGGGTGTGTCAGGAGAGGACCCTATTCCTGGATGGACGGTAGGCGAGGATAAGGACTTGTGTTTCCAGGGGTGCGTATGGGTGCCAACAGACATACGCGAGGAGTTGATGTGGTATTTTCATTCCTCCATTTGGGTAATTCATTCTGGTGTCACCAAGATGTATCGTGATCTACACCATCAGTGTTGGTGGCCAGGTATGAAGAGGGATGTTGTTGGTTTTATCTTGAGATTTTCTACTTGTCAGTAGGTGAAGATGGAGCATCAGCAACCAGCAGGTCTTTTATAGTAGTTACCCATTCCTGAGTGGAAGTGGAATGTTGTCGCGATGGACTTTGTGACCGGTCTTCCAAGGTCACCTTGAGGGAATAATGTTGTATGGGTTGTCATTGAAAGGCTTATGAAGGTTTCTCACTTCTTTCCGATCAAGGAGACCTTCATTGTCGATGAGCTGAGACGAATTTATATATATAAGATTGTATGCCTGCATGGGGTTCAATGCTACATTGTTTTAGAAAGGGATGCGTGTTTTACTTCTCAGATATGGAAGGGGCTTCAGAAGGCTTTGGGTATACAGGTACTTTTGAGTACAGCATACCATCCTCAAACAGATGTCCAGTCCGAGCGTACAATTCAGGTGCTTGAGGATATGCTCCGAGCATGCATTATGGACTTTTGAGGTTCTTGGGAGAAGCATATACCTCTTGTGGAGTTCGCCTACAACAAGAGTTTTCAGGTGACTATTTAGATGGAACCTTACGAGGCATTGTACGGTAGGCCATGCCGATCACCTTTATACTGGCTGGAGGCAGGAGAGGCAGCTTTGTTGGGACCATGTCTTGTTCAGGATAACTCATAGCAGATAGAGTTGATTCGGAAGAGAATGGCTATGGCAAAGTCTCGACAGAAGTCTTATGCTGATCAGCGGAGAAGACCTCTGGAGTTAGAGGTCGGGGGTCAGGTTTTTCTTTGTGTCGCATCGAGGTTGGGACACAAGAGGATTCATAGATAGGGTAATATTTCAACCAGGTACGTCGGACCGTTTGAGGTATTGGAGAGAGTTGGGCCGGTTTCCTATTGGTTTCAGTTACCTCAAAGGTACCGGGCTATGCATGACATCTTCAATGTGTCTCAGCTCCGACATTACTTTTTAGATCTGTCTCATGTCTTTCAACCTGAGGAGGTTGAGCTTGAAGCGGATGCATCATTTAAGGAGCATCCTATCTGGATTTTCAATCGCAGTACAAAGGTTCTCTGTGGCCAGTCTATTCCTCTGGTACAAGTGCTATGGTAGCACGGGAGGGTATAGGACAAGACTTGGGAGATGGAGGTCGATGTATGAGCACAGTGGCCGGAGCTGTTCGGAGTTTCTTCTTCTACTCCATTCTAGGGAAATTTGGGGACAAATATCTTTAAGGGGGGAAGTTTTTAAGAACCCGGATCTTCTTTTCTAGTATGTTTTTCCTTTTCTGGTCATTTTTAAGGAAAAGAAGGAAATCTGGAAATTTTCAAAGTACACGTCGGGTACTTTATGAGTACACGCCGTGTACTTCGATGTCGCACAAGGTCGTGTGCTGAAAATGTCCAGGCCATACACACGGTCGTGTGGGGTGATGTGGAGGCTACTTAAAGCGGAGTATGAAAAATCCTAGTACACGTTGTGTACTCCAAAAGTACACATCGTGTACTTTCTTTTTTTTCATTAAACGGATCGGGGTCACATCTTAACCCCATCACATGCTTCTTCTCTAGCTTCTTCGACCAAGAGAATCCCGTACGGCCGAGAATCTCCTCCGATCCCCCGATCCTCCGTCCGTTCTCCGAATCGACCATCATCGATTGCGTTGGAACCGCAGCGGTAAGCTCTTCCTTCTTCTAGAGCATCATTTTCCAATTCCTCCTCTTTTCCAAGTTACCATGGGTTAAATGTTTTGTGCATTTTCGTAGATCTACGATGTTCTAAGGAGATTCAATCCTTGTAGTTCAAGTATATCGATCTCCTAACATCGAGGTAGGTGTTTTGTGCCTTTCTGTATGAATTCTTTGAGTATTTTGTGAAAATTCCACCAATACCATTGAACGGGGTATTACATGTTTCCTATTTTTCCCTTACTGTTTGTATTCTTTGCTTATATGGCTGAGTAGAGGTTATTGTTTGTGAATAGGGTAATTTACTATGCTTTGGTTGTTTTTCCCATGCATGTTTTGCCTGTTGATGACCATTTGGTCTAGTTTTTCCTGTTATGCTATTTTCAATTCCATGCCTAGTTGTAGGATGGTGTGACTATTGTTCTTCCATGTTGTGATGTTGTAGAATGATATCCAAGTAGTTCTTTAGGTTACTTTTTCCGTTACACGATGCGATACTTACTGACTTTACACAGGGCTGTGAGAACCTAGTGTAGTAGACCATAGAGAGAATGGACGTAAGGGCTTCTACAGAGTGTCTTATAATATGATGTGAGACCATAGGGGGAATTAACGTTGAGTGCTTCCTCAGAGTGTGTGTAGTTCCTCGACGTAGGCCATAGGGGGAATGAGACATTGAGTGCTTCCCCAGGGCTCCTTTAGTACGATACGAGACTATAGGGGGAATTGACGGTGAGTGCTTCCTTAGAGAGTCTATTCTTTAGCAGAACCAGAGGGGTGAGACTGTGTGTGCCTCCCAGATGGTTGTTAGTACTTGTAGGTTGAACCATAGGGGTTAGGCTGTGAGAACTATCCAGAGGTTACCTATTTGTTCTACTTGCTAGAGTGATTTCTTACTTGTTTGTAAATTATAAGCTAGAGACTGTGGATTGTTTGTTGCTGAGTACTTTCCTGTTTACTGTTTTATGTACTTTTACCTGTCATATATTTACTGACTGTTAGGCACAGATCTTCGAGTGGTTTCCTACTGGGACTTTGTATCACACCCTATTTGGGTCATGCTTTTGGGCCCAAACAAATTATGTTTTTTCAGATATAGATAATGGAAAGATCCCTTCTACTTCGGGTTCTTGATTTCATTAGAACTGGAGAGCATGGGACCAAGATGAGGCTTGATATGCTGAGGAGTTGTTTATATGTTTTCCTTTTGTACTTGGATTTAGTATTGTATTCAGCATTGTGACTTGTTTGGCGGTTTTCTGACGAAGCATTGTCGTGTGCGCTCTCAAAAATATTTATACTAAGTGCAGCACAGTGGCTGACCTAGGTCGTTCTCTTGAGGAGATTTTGTGGTTAATAAATCACTACTTCTAGTACACCTAATCTAATTCTTTTTGTTGTTTAATATTTTATAAAATAAATTTAATTTAATAAAATAAATGAAATTCATAAATCAGAATAAACTAAAATTTAATTCTAAATTACCATGCAATGCTAAACAGAATGTAATTAGGGAAGAAAGGAAGTTCTCCTGAGAGAATATTCAAGGAGCGCCTTTATTGGTCAGTTTAAAATATTCTTAGTGTACACACTCTATCATATGTGTGCACACCTTATTCTACACTGGTTATGAATGAAAATTCTACTTAGCGATCGCCAAGCACACCTTCCATCCACCTCCTCAATTGAGGGAAAATGGTTGTAGATTAAGAAGTTAATATTTAGACAACCACAGTGAGGATTACACCCACTATAAATTATCCTTAGAATTAACTAAAAGAATATTAAAAACATGGTATTGGGTTCAAGAACATGATTACTCATTCGGGATATTCCTCGGATTAGTTACTCATGATCATGAGTATTATAGTTCACAATGGTAAGATGAGAGGAAGAGAAGAGGGTGAATCGGTGGACACAAAAATAAAAACAATGCATGAATTTATTAGAAATCTAAATTACAATTGAAAACAAAAAATAAAGAAATGAAATAAAATAAAAAGAAAGGGGGAAGATTTTCGGCCGTCCTCCATCAGTGGAGATCTCCTCCTTGGTGCCTTGAAGGAATGGATGGAGAATGGGATGATTTGGGAAGGAGGTGAGGGCCTCCTTTTATAGGTAGAATTCGTCCCCTAGATTTTGTGCATTTTATCCCCATTAAATGACATATTCACGCGTTGATCCCTTCTTGAATGTTGTTCATAATTACCATGGCCGTGTCCCCTCAAAATATCAGCAGATTTGGACATGTATTCCAAGAGTTATGGCCATTTTAATCTGAGAATTTATTCTATCTAGTCAGACTCTCCAAAACGAAATCCTCCGGATTAGGGTGATTTAATGACCCCATAAAAGGTCAATTCACTCGGTTCTTCATTCATAAAAGATTCTCCAAAACTTCTTGCACGTCCACCAACCGAATTTAAAAAGATTTGGTCCCACCATGGATGAGTTATGGATCCCACACCAAAACTAGGAAGAACTGAAAACAGTTTTCTTTCTTCCACTTGTGAGCTTCTCTTCCATATGGCCGATTCAGCTTTTAGTCCAAAATTAGTAAATGAAGCCCTGGATGTGTAGAATCTGTAAAATAAATAATTTTTCAATTTGGATCAGTTTAGATAATTTTATGGCCAAACTACTGAAATAATTTAAAACTGTTAAAAATCCAAAATGACCAATTTTTACTATTCAGCTCAAAATAACACTAAAACCTAAAAACATGACAATTACCCATCCAATAACACTTTTGTGGGATTATAAAAATTGATTTACAGTATAAAATATATGAACATGTGAGATTCATAACTCCCCCACACTTAAACATTGCACTCCTGGGCAATCATCTTACATCTAAATCAAAATCCACACAACGATCAGAAATGAGAAAATATCAATGATTTTATCCAAAATAGAATTCAATCGTGTCTCATATATCAATAATAATTCTCTATTATTTTCATTTCAATCACTAAAATTTGTTCAACCTCATAAATCAATCCATGGCCCAATCACAACCTTCCTCACATTGAATGTTATGTCACTCTTCACTCAAGAGAAATTAAATCTAGAGTTATACTCATACTTGAAAATCGCATGTATCACCATAGGTTTGTGAAAATTATCATTTCTCCACAGCGTGAAATATGAAAATTAATTTAATCATGAGGGCTTTAATTAATGGTTCAAATGATTCTGTGTCTTAGGATTGGTGGGAAAATTATTGAAAAATGTTCCAGGCTAGAAAGAGGAGGTTGGGCTTTTAAGTACAATGCATGATTAAATCAAGTGAAAACACAGGAAATTACTCACTCAATCCCACTTGAAAATGTGAAAAAAACACCACCCCATTTTTATGACATGGTACATGATCCAATAAGTGATTATAATGAATTATATTATCTAAGTTCTCCTCCTTTTTTTTCAAAGCTCCAGAAAGGCACAACTTTATTTTCTTTTTTCTTTTTTTCATGGAGGATGAGCTGAAAATTGAATACAATGAATGAATGAAAATTCATGCCCTTGATTTTTGAGAGGGAAATTAGTCATAAAATAATGTACAATGAGGAATTCAAGCTCATCTCCATTTTTTTTCTTTTCTTTTTTTGAAGGATAAATGGATGAAAAAAATTAAGCACAATGAAATGATGACACATGCCCAATTATCTTATTATCCATAGCCCAAAATATTTACACACAGTTCACACTACCCATAAATGATACACATACCAATGAACGCACACGAAAGGCCCTTCCCCCACACTCAAACTTGAAATATCCATGAAAAAATACTAATAGTGCGGGTAGGTAAGGAAAAATTGGCTTGTAATGTGGCTTAAACCTATAAGGCAATTCATGGAATCTAAGGGCTTGTGAAGGATAAATGTAAAGTTGGGTCTCAGGATAAAATTTGGCTAGTCAAAGAGATGCCTCAATCATTTCAAATACATTCAATGAAATCCAAATCTTCGAAAGAGAATATTCACAAATTCTAGTTCTCACACAATATTCAAGTTTCCCTCAAGAAAGTGTGGGTATTAAGAAGAATATGTAAAAGTAGTTTAGAATACCTCACAGGATTGGAAAAATATTTTGAGTCAGTGTTTCATGGTCATGGATTTCAAAAATCAGACAAACTCATAAAAATTATTGATAATCTAATTCAGGAAAAATGTTTTCACATCAACAATCATTTAAAATCCATTATTTCAAAAATCATTTCAACTCTTTAAAAATAAATTGATGTGTGAAAAGTGGTAAGAATATTCATTAAAGTTCAAAAATCCTAAAAAAATGAAAAGAACACAAGAAGAACTAAGAAGTTTGACACTCACCCACACTTAAATTTAACTACCCCTTATTTAAACTCAACAAAATATAAATATAAAGGTAGAAAATCAAAGGGAAGGAAAGATACAACCTGACATTATTTTAGAGGTGGATGCCTTGAGTTAAGATCCTAGAAGAAGCCACCTTAAGACTACAATAAATTAATGAAAATAAATAAGAAAAACAAATAAAAAGAATGAGAAAAGGAAAATAAAATAGATAATGCTTGGTTTAGACCCCCAATCGGGTGCTAGGTTTTTACTGCCCCTAGTTAGGCAGTTTCAGTGGATTATCCCCAATCAGAAGGTGGGTGTGGTTTCTTTGAGATGAACCACCACATGTGATTTTTTCCGATATCCATTAGTAAAACCTGAAAGTAGATAACCCCAAATAATATTAGAATGTTCCCAACCCCAGAGAAAGAATAAAGAAGAAATTTGATTTTCGAAGTGGGAGGGAATAAAAGATAAGGGTGCTCCCTATTAACTTCGGTGGTGTCCTCCTCCATGTGATATGAAAGTTGATGTAGGGGAGGTAGTCACACCACCACCAGCTTCTCCGGTTCTTCTTCCTTGATTATCACCACTTTGGTGGTCTCATCATCAACATCCAAGTCCTGATCCATTTGTGTTATATCCAAAATTTCAGGAAAGGAGAATTCAGAAAACAATTCAGTTTGAATAAAATTAAAACATGACGAATCAATAAAGAAATATTCTCTTTCAAGTAAGTCAGCTTGGAAATTGATTTCTTCTGATAGGACCATTGGAAACTCCATCTCAGCAGGTGCATCTTTTTCTTCATCTTACAAAGTAAGAGTGAGGTCAAAAGGTACAGATTGTTCAATATCAAGCATGGGAAGATCATGTTTCAAGTTATCTTCGATAAAGTTATTCCAAGATTCTTCCAAAAAATGTTGACCTCCCATTAGTGCATCAGTTGGAATGTGTACTTTTGGGACCTCTTTGAGAAATGGTTGAGTGCGGGATGATGTGATAAATTCCTTTAGAAGTTCTTTATCACCCGCCTTAGGTTCTTTAACAAAAAATTTGATTGGTGAAATCTATTCCACCACTCGTTCTGGTTCAGGTTCCAGCTCAGGTTCCGGCTCAGGTTCGGGTTTTTCCTGGGATGTGCGTACATATTCTGCAATTAATTCTATTTGGCTCTCCAGGTTTTGCACTTTATCGCTAATCCTATGAAACTGAGCATCAAGTTCATTGTAATAATTTTCTTGCACTTGAGATTGGTCAGTCCATTCATAATAATCATAATTTGAATACATCATGAATGAAGAATATTTTTTTAGTTTTTGAAATTTATGATTTTTTTTGTTGTTTTTTTTTTTGAAATGAAAGGAAAATTATTTAAAAAAAGTGAATAAAAATAGTGAATGAAAACCACTCGGCTCCCCGGAAACTGCTCCAATTTGACGAAGCGTTGTCGTGTGCGCTCTCAAAAATATTTATACTAAGTGCTGCATAGTGGCTGACCTAGGTCGTTCTCTTGAGAAGCTTTTGTGGTTAATAAATCACTACTTCTAGTCCACCTAATCTAATTCTTTTTGTTGTTTAATATTTTATGAAATAAATTTAATTTAATAAAATAAATGAAATTCATAAATCATAATAAACTAAAATCTAATTCTAAATTACCATGCAATACTAAACAGAATATAATTAGGGAAGAAAGGAAGTTCTCCCGAGAGAATATTTAGGGAGCACCTTCATTGTCCAGTTTCAAATATTCTTAGTGTACACACTCCATCGTATGTGTGCAGACCTTATTCTACACCGGTTATGAATGAAAATTCTACTTACCGATCACCAAGAACACCTTCCATCCACCTCCTCAATCGAGGGAAAATGCTTGTAGATTAAGAAGTTAATCTTTAGACAACCACAGTGAGGATTACACCCACTATAAATTATCCTTATAATTAATTCAAAGAATATTAAAAACATGGTCTTGGGTTCAAGAACCTTATTACTCCCTCGGGATATTCCTCGGATTAGTTACTCATGATCATGAGTATTATAGTTCACAATGGTAAGATGAGAGGAAGAGAAGAGGGTGAATCGGTGAACACAAAAATAAAAATAATGCATGAATTTATTATAAATCTAAATTAAAATTGAAAACTAAAAATAAAGAAATGAAATAAAATAAAAAATAAAGGGGGAAGATTTGCATCCGGCCTCCCTCGGTGGAGATCTCCTCCTTGGTTCCTTGAAGGAATGGATGGAGAATGGGATGATTTGGGAAGGAGGTGAGGGCCTCCTTTTATAGGCAGAATTCGTCCCCCGAATGTTGACGCATTGTAGCCCCATTAAATGACATCTTCACGCATTTATCCCTTACTGAATGTTGTTCATAATTACCTTGTACGTATCCCCTCAATATCGCAGCAGATTTGGACATGTATTCCAAGAGTTATGGTCGTTTTACTCTGAGAATTTATTCTAATCAATCAGACTCTCCAAAACGAAATCCTCCGGATTAGGGTAATTTAATGACCCAATAAATGGAAAATTCACTCGGTTCTTCCTTCATAAAAGATTCTCTAAAACTCATTGTGCGTCCACCCACCGAATTTCACAATATTTGGGCCCACCATGGATGAGTTATGGATCCCACACCAAAACTAGGCAGAACTGAAAATAGTTTTCTTTCTCCCACTTGTGAGCTCCTTTTGAGCTTCCATATGGCCGATTCAGCTTTTAGTCCACAAATAGTAAATGAAGCCCTGGATTTTTAGAATCTTTAAAATAAAGAATTTTGCAATTTAGATCTGTGTAGATAATGTTATGTCCAAACTACCGAAATAATTTAAAACTATTAGAAATCCAAAATGGCCAATTTTTACTATTCAGCTCAAAATAACACTAAAACCTAAAAACATGACAATTACCCATCCAATAATACTTTTTTGGTATTATAAACAATGATTTACAGTATAAAATATATGAAAATGTGAGCTTCATAATTTTCCTTGACATTTATGCATCATGCATCATTATATATTTTGCTCCGGTTGTTTATCTGTCAGTTTTCCGATGTTTAATGTTGTTTTGTATTTACTGCTTCCATTGTTGTATGTATTTTTGTATTTCTACTTTGTACTCTGCCAATGAGGGCATAGTTTCCCCACTATCACACCCAAGGCCCTTGCTTCTAGTCGGCAGCCACTGGCGTTCGGGGAAATGCACTTGAGGCCTTGTGACCTACCAGGTATGGGGCGCCTATGGGTGGCTTTCGGAACCGGGACGTTACAATATACTTCTTCACATCCTGGGAAAAATAAAATATAGAAAGGAGTGAGCGCAGATTCTCAGTAAGGATAAAAATATAGAAGAAAATTTCATAAATAAGAATAAACATTTTAAGGCAATGTATAAGACTAAAACATAAGCCTTTTAAACATAAAATTTAGTATAATATGGAAATGATAGATCAAATAATGATATTTACTTATTGACATGGATATTCTACTAGTCGAATAATCACTTGCAATATCAATAGCCAATTTCATAATTATGGAATGCATAATGTCAGACATCATAACCACATATTCAAGATCTCGTTCCAAGACTACAAATAAGATTTTTTCAAGGCCTTGTTCCAAGACACTAGTTTGTCTCATGAGACCTACCGATGTATCAAGGAGCTATATCAGGCTCCACCAATCACTTACTAAGTACAATTCATTCTTTATATGAACAGGTTGAAACATAACATAAACATTTGTATTAAGACTAGCATACAAAATGTTAATACTTTAACCATAAACCATAAAAGGTATAAAAATAACACATCCATGGTCAAACATATCACAAAACCTTCAATAAAATATGGAAGATTTGTATCATAATGAATCAACTTCAATCACGTGTAAAATCCATCAAAGGATGTTGACTTAGATGAAATCAAAACTATTTTAAAGAAATATCTCTTTCTTTTTTGAAATCATTTAAAAGTCACATAATTATAAAATAAAACATTTATTTTGAAAATATTCTTATAATATTGTAATGGAAGATTCTATGATTTTATAGTGGTGGAAAATAGTCACACCCACCGTATAAGTTAAAAAAACATTCTTTCCTTAATTTTGTCGAAAAGGTCGTAAAGTACCTTGTTTGGAAAATGACGGAAAGATTCCTTTATAAACATTTTATAAAAATTAAAAAAAATGGTATAAATGAATTTAACACATAGTCTAGGAAATAGTAAAAATGTTTTGAAAAATATTTTTAAGAAACAAGGATGTGGATGATAAAGAGGTCCCAGTAGATACTCACGTATAAACAACCTCATATAATGAAGAGATTGTAGAATTAACCCTTACCTTGTACTTTTCCTTGGTAGAGGGGATGTTAACCTCATGTATAATAGTTAAATAATTGTTATTAAATTATTCAATAACTACATACATAAATATGATATCATATATGATCTTCTAATATTACTTTGTTAATAATATTTCAGTAGTATCATCATTTCGGGTGTTAACTGATTCATTTTCCTTTATATGATTGGTTACTTAAGCCATGTTTATTATGGATAGGATGTATTTTATTCATATATATAATGATATTAGGTTATTAAACATTATTTTTAATCATAAAATTAAAATTATTCTTGAATTATTATGATGGGGAATGAATCTCATCGCGTTCATGGAGATGGTAATCCGTACGTACGCAAGAGCGAAAATATCATTATACTGATGGTGAAATCATATGTAATTGGATGGTATATCATATATACATAATCATTAAAAAAATATTTATTATTTACATCCATTATACTCATTATTATACCCATCCAAATAATGAAGTGTTTGAATAACAAACTACACCACGACGTGGAGACAGTAAGTCGTAAGTACGCATGTATGGTGACTTTGTCATTTATAGAGTGGATAGAATAAAGAATATGGTTGTACCATATTTAAAATAACATCACATTATGTATAAGGTACTGAAGTTATTATTTTGGTATGGAAACAACAAAGAAATAGTAAGTGGAAGAAGTAAAGAACTTGAAAGAGGGTGGTGAAATTATTAAATCTTCTTCGAGTATTTCCTTTTGATTTGAGAAAAAGGGATCATTAGGTTAGATTTCTGATTAAGGTAAGGCCTCTAAGTTGAAGTTAGGGAATTTGGGAGGAGATTTAGGCTGGTTTTGGCTGAGACAAATGGATTTGGAGGTGTGATTTTGAGAGAAGGGGAAGTACCCTTTTATAAGAGAGGTGAGGGTCACTTTAGGAAGGGTTTAAAATATTATTTTATTATAAAATCATTTTCAGTTTATAATGAATCCAAAATGATTTATTTATAAGATAATGTTTTTATGGGTCTAAATACTCTCTACCAATATGTTTTAGAGAAGTTTAGGTCACCATATTAATCCTATCTTTTAGATTTAACTCTATGTTATAAAGTTTAACTTTTACAATGTCCTCTTGTATTATTATTATAAATAGTTAATAAACTTACTATAAAATGAAACGATAACCCCAAGTGGATCATTAATGACATATTAATCATTATATAAGTCCTTTGTATGAACCTTAAATTTTTAGGAATATTATATCATTTAATAATATAATATTTGTTTTAAAAACTAATTTATGTCAATTTTGACACTATTTAGTATTTTGTTTTTGTGAAAGTCATCAAAAATTGATTACTTAGAAACAAATACATTTAATCAACCCTAACATTCCATATTCCCCTATAAAATTCTTAAATGGCATCAAAACTTTCAAATTATATTTATTTTAATATTTATAATATCAATTATTTTAATATTTCATTAAGAAGGTAATTACTGCATCATCATTGTGTCATAAATAAATTTAATTATTTAATGTCTAAAAATTATAAATAAAATATAATTATGTAGGAAATATTTTTATCTTTCTAATGAATATTTATAGTCTAATTTATCTTATGTGTACCCCTATATTAAAAAAAATTAGTTATTAAACTTTGAATTTAACACTTTTAACTCTTCTTTAAATAAAGTAATAATAAATGTCCTAATCTAGTCCAAGTGGACCAAAAAGATCATATTTATTCCTAAGGTTATTTTTGATCTAATTACAAATATCAAATATAATTAGGACATGTTTTAGGGTAATTATAATATCATTTTTTACATTTAATTACCCTATTTACTTTTAACCGTGGTAAATAAAAGTCAAAAGTTACTATTCATCAAAAATTATTTTCATCTTATTGAACCACATTTTACTTACTGATGTAAACCTTGTTTCTTGGATTTTTAAAATTCAACTCACAGAAACGGTAAAATTAAGTTTTATGCAAATTTGCAAATGCTCCTAGAAGGTGGGTAAAAGACGGTAAAAAATTCAATAAAATTTTATACATCTAATTTTATTATAAAAATGGATCCAATGAATTAAATTGAACTAATATAGGTTTTATGTATCAATTTTGGCTTAAAAAATTTTAAATAAAATAAATAATTATTTAAATAAAAAGTCAGTTTTAAATAATAATGCAGTATTTTTCACTATTCATCAAAAATTGAAAGTTTTCAAACAAATACCAAAAATTCACCCTATTCTAATTTTGATATTCCAAATTCAAAAATTAAGTCTATTTTAATAAATTAAAAACATATAAGTTTTATTTATTAATTTAAAATTAATTCCTATTGTCAAAACCAAAAAGCGTATTTCAAAAAAAAGGAAAAACTATCCAAAAATTGACATTTTTTATGCCCAAATTATATGTTAAATTACTTATAATGACCTAAATCATATTAAATGATAAAAATATAATCTAATTATACTTCAAAACTATTCAAATGTGTAATTTAACACTATAAATTATTTTGATTAAAAAAGTTGTTTTCAATTAAAATTTAGCATCTTTCAATATTCATCAAATATATGAAAGTTATCAGAAAAACACCAAAAATTTATCCAAACTAAATTTTTATTCCCCAATTCTAAATAAGAATTTTATTTTGTCAAATTTAATATATAAGTTTCAAATATTTCATTTAAAAAAAAGGTTCACCATTAATAGGCGGTAAAATTACTTTTTTTGAAAAATAATTTCTTTATCTGAAAAATTGAATTTGTTCTTATATTGTGTCTAAGAAACACATAATATGGATGTTAAAATTATATAGAGTATATAATATTCAAAATGCAGTTAATACTATTCATAAATTCTTTTTGAACGGCTAGTTTGGTAAGTTGTGGTGCGCTCGAACTCAGTGTTGCGTGTAGCGCAAACTATTGAATTACTTTAATGAGATAACATACTATGAAATCTTGGGGTGTTACATTCTCTCATCCTTCAATAAATTGTGTCCTCTTAATTTGAAATTTTTATTCAAAAATAAAATGTTAAAAATAGAAAAATACCTTTGTGGAAAACCCACATCGGAAATTGGGTTAATAAAATGTAGTCTTAATAAGAGGGAAAGAGAAATGAAAAATTCACCACCAAATTATGATTTAGATTAGGAGAACATTGGTGGAAATTAGAGACACATAATTGGAGGAAAAACTTAAATATTTATATGGAGTGATTGAGGTCATCAATCACAAACAAGTGTAAAATTGAGGGCCTCAAAACCATCAATCTATGATGATTTAAAATATCATCAGTTAAAAAAAACATAAGATATTTGGATAACACATTTTTGGTTTTATGATCCCTTATCTAAAGTTTAAGAATTAATTTATTCATAGAATAAAAGGAAAAAAATATACTTGACAAGTATATTTTCATCCTTCAACTAATTCCTACCACAAAATCATCTTTCATTCCAAAAGATAGTAGAATTCAAAAATATTCTATTTATCCTAATTGTATAGGTTTCAAAAAATAATGAATTTATAATTCATTTTTCAGGATATTTAAAAAAAACTATATTATAAAAATGAGGAAATCATGTAGGCCAGTGGTAGGTGATGCATCCTTATCTCCCTTTGGTTTCAAGTTCAAGTCTCGCGACCTTGCCGGACTGGACGGGTTGTCTCCCGACCTCCAGGTTGTCCTTTTTATAACAATCCAAAAATAATATTAAGAAATTTTTTAACCTTAAAAATAGTATCCATGGTGAAACTTATTCCATTCCAACCTTTAGACTATATCCAAAATACTTCTATCCAAATTCACAGTTCAAGATTTATAAGGAAGGTAAACACAATGAAGATTCTTTTTTCCACGTAATAACATGTGAATACCTTCATCATGTATTCTTTTAAAACATGATAATACCCTAAATTACCATAAAACCATATTGATTACATTCATGATCCCTTATTCCTTATATAATACTGGATATAATCCTTATATCCAAAAAGGTTTTAAACTCCAACAATAATGGAATAAACAAAAAATTAATTAGTTTCAAAGTAGTCAAGAATATCAAATATAATTTATCCAAATAAATCATATCTTATTCCAAAATCACTACCTTAGTATCAGAACCATATTGAGGTTTATCTTTCCTTCAACCATGTATTTTCCAATAAAGTTTAACTTGTTATTGAGTTTCTTTTCTTATAACCATATAATCTCAAATCCTCAATGAAATAGTACTGCAGTATAGTCCTTATTTATTTCCATAATTCATATAACCAGTATATCATTGATAAAACACTCAAATAAAATAATTCTTTAATAACAACATAAGAACACTAGTCATTCCTCTTCATCTATGGTAGTATCATAGCTTGATTATTATCCAATATAATAATTTGAGGCATACTCTGATGATCTAGACATTGATTCACGTAGTGTTATAAATCTTTATATATGATGCATTGTACACTTGAAACCTTTTTATTACTCTTGTAATCACGTACGTGGTGTCCTTTTTCTCCACACTTATAACAAACTCTCATTACCATCAAGCATTTACCATGGTTATTCTTTCCACAGTTATCACATATGGGAAAATCCTTCTTTCCCCTCTTCCCTATATCCATCTTTCTCTCTACTATTATTTTCTTCTCTTGCTTCCTTTCAAGCCATAAAACTCAGAGAATTATTTACTTATCTTATTAACACATGATATTATTTCTTTATATGATGAGAATACATGAGAGACTATTTCCCTTCTAAATGTTGGCTTAATACCATGAAAGATATGATCCTTCTTACTCTTTGGATCATACGTATTGTTGGAGTTCTCATTCCTTCTACTGGGCGCTATTTCTAAATAATGGCAAACACTAGGTTAGTTTATGAATCACAATTCATAATTCCAAACTAGTAAAATACCTGACGTATATTTAAAAGATTATGCAAATAATCTATAATCATAAAAAAATGTTTTCTTTGAGGAATTATAAACTCATAAATCCTTCATAATGGTTTGTAAAGAAAATGAGAATTATCCTAAGCATATCCCCCAAGAGTGTCATAACCAAGAGTACAATAAGGCCCATTTTTGTGCACCAGTTCCCATTCGAGTCTAGATCAGTGCGGTGTTTTTAGGTTTTACCCCTAAGTACATCTATGTCAGAGATTCCTCTGCCTACTCGTATCCAGATATGGATGTATTGCATGGAAAACTCACAAAATCTCTACAGTACCAAAATTCTAGGAGGTTCTTCTATACTAATCCTCAAAATCTATCTTAGGGTAGTGTTCTCTAATCAAAGTTTTTCTAAATCTAGTTTCCAAGGTTTGTACTAAACTCCCTCTGATACCAACTGTAATTCCCCGACCCCAGAAGCCCAGAGTCGGTGCATAATTACATAACATTGGCATGATACACTGAAATCATGTCCCGAAAGACTGATCAGTTTAGTAGCCTTGGAAGTACTAGATACATTCATAAATTTTACATTACATTATAAAATAAAAAACAACAACAACGTTATCTTCATTAACCACATTCATATCCCATAGACTATCCCTGAAGGTCAGTCATAATATACTTATTCGCATCCTGGGAAAAATAAAACATAGAAATGGGTGATCTTAGATGCTCAGTAAGTATAACAATATTGTAGAAACTTTCATAAATAAGCAAAAACATTTTAAGGAAATGTATAAGACTAAAACATAATACTTTTAAAAATAAAATTTAGAATAATATGGAAATGATAGATCAAATAATTCCATTTACATATTCACATGGATATTCTATTAGTCGAATAATCACATGCAATATCAATAGCCAATTTCATAATGATAAAATTCAAAATTCCGAACATCATAACCACATAGTCAAGGAATCGTGCCAAGACTACAAATAAGATTTTTTCAAGGCCTTGTGACAAGACACTAGTCTATCTCATGAGACCTACCGATGCATCTAGGATCTATAGTGGGCTCCACCCATCACTTAATAAGTCCAATGCATTCCTCATATGAAAAGGTTGAAACATAACATAAACATTTGTATTAAAACTAGCATATGAAATTTTAATACTTTAACCAATAAACCATGAATGGTATAAAAATAAAACATCCACGGTCAAACATATCACAAAACCTTCAATACAATATGAAATATTTTTATCATAATGAATCAACTTCAAACACATGTAAAATCCACCAAAGGATGTTGATATAGATGAAATCAAAACTATTTTAAAGAAATATCTCTTTCTTTTTTTAAATCATTTAAAAGTCACATAATTATAAAAGAAAAAATTAATTTTTAAAATATTCTTATAATCTTGTAAGGGAAGATTTGATAATGTTATAATGGTGTAAAATAGCCACACCCGTCGTATAAATTAAAAAACATTCTTTCTTTAATTTTGTCAAAAAGGTCGTAAAGTACCTTGTTTGGAAAATGACGGAAAGATTACTTTATAAATATTTTATAAAAAGTCAAAAAAAATGGTATAAATGAATTTAACACATAGTCTAGGAAATAGTAAAAATGTTTTGAAATACATTTTTAAGAAACACAGATGTGGATGATAAAGAGGTCTCAATAGATACTCACGTATAAACAACCTTGGATAACGAAGAGATTGTAGAATAAACCCTTACCATGTATTTTTCCTTGGTCAAGGGTATTTTAACCTCTTATATAATAGTTAAATAATTTTTATTAAATTATACAAGAACTAAATACATATATATATGATATCATATATGATCTTATAATATTACTTTGTTAATAATATTTCAGTAGTATCATCGTTTCGGGTGTTAACTGATTCGTTTTCTTTTATATGATTGGTTATGTAAGTCATGTTTATTATGGATAGGATGTATTTGATTCATATCCAAAATGATATTAAGTTATTATAAATTATTTTTTATCATAAAATGAAAATTATTCTTGAATGATTATGATGGGGAATGAATCTCATCGTGTTCGTGGAGATGGTAATCTGTACGTACGCACGAGTGACAATATCATTATATTGATGGTGAAATCGTATGTAATTGGATGTTATATCATATATACAGAATCATTAAAATTTTATATTTATTATTTACATCTGTTATACTCATTATTATACCCATCCAAAAAATGAAGTGTGTGATGACCCAGACTCTCTTGGTCCTTCCCTTTGCCAAAATCCACGTTCTAAAGGAGTGGCGTCTCGGTGAGACTGATCGGTGAGACCGATTGGCAAGACCGATTAGCGAGACCGATCGGTGAGACCGATCGGGGAGACCGATTGGTTAGACCGATCGGCGAGACAGATCGGTGAGACCGATCAGCGTCACCCGGCCTTGTCAAGTTGTTTCCAGTAGTGCTCCTTTGCGTAAATAGGGTTTTAAACCCTATTCTGACTTGTTTAAGAGTTTTTTTAAGACCCGCAATGCCCATAAGAGTTTTAATTAAATGCTTCATCAATTCATGAGTCGGCTTAAACCACCTGACCCCCTTTTGTGACGAGTGGAGCTGCGTGGTCAACCCACGACCCCCGCGCCTTACGCGGTTTCGCGTTTTCACCTCAACCGTCCCCGACTCTTATAAACTAAGGGTTAGCCATGGTTTCTCCTTTCCTCGATCGTGGCTTTTCACAAACAGCTTCTGGTGCATCGGGTTCATCGTCATCCGTAAATTTCCGCGCCCCCGGCCTAAACAGCGATCATCTATCAACAAGTAGGGAATTTCTCCTTCGTCTCTCTCTTTTGTGTATCATGCGGGGTGGGCGTGCTTTTGATCCTGTAGAATTGGGTAAACCAGACCTAATTAAAGACAATGAATGAATTCTATAAAGGAAGAAGAGAGGGGGAGCTGTGATTGTTGATGTTGTTTCTTCTATGACCATCTTGTTGAGTTGTGCTGGCTTATGCCTCCTGAAAATCGAGGTCGTTGGTGGTCATTGTTTGTGCACTGATGAACCCTGCTGATGTTTTAAATGGCTTGTTTGTGGTTGTAAACTCCTGCTGTGAAAAGTGAATCGGTTAATCACGTATATCCGGATGAATAATTGAAATCACTAGGATCAACCCTTCTGTGATAACTCCCGGTTAGAACACATGGAATTTGAAATTATGGAGTGTGTTAAGTCGTTTAAATCTGAAAATACCTGCAAGGCCCTGCTTGTGTTGGTGGTGGTAGTTGGTTGTTTTCCTTTCGGGCCGATTGCTGGAAATGTGGGAGGGGATGGGATCCCCTGTTCTTTTATACTCTCAGTGGTTGTGTGAATTTGGGGGATGGGATCTTCTGTTGGTATGGATTCGGTGGTTGTGAGTTTTAAGACCGGGTGGATACTTGTTTATATCACAAATTGGGGTGGAATCCTCTGTTGTTGAGAACCGGGTGTGGGCATTTTGGTTGATGTTTGACTGTTTACTTTCCTGGACTTATGCCTATGCTTACTAGTTTCCCAGTAGTGCTTAAACGTAAACATTATTACTAAACGTGAAATAAGAAAGGGGACAAATGGGTTGTTAGTGTGAGTCGTGACTCGGACTTGAGTGCTGTTGTGATCTGTAGGTTGTCTGAAGAAAAACCTAGCTTGGGTGAGTGCTTGTTACCCTATATATATATATATACTTGTAGCTTTGTGTTTCTTATTCGCACCCCACCCAAGTTGAGCACTTAGTGCCAAACACCCCCATTTCATGGGGGAGGGTGTTTTTCCCAACACTATTCATAGTGGCTAGTTATTATCTCCTTTTCTTATCCCTTTCCCGGATAGCCCAAGTATCTTTGGGCAAGCTGTGATGGCCTGAGGTCCATTATTAGCCCAAGAACCTTCAGGTGGGGTAGTGTGGTGGTTGGCCAGGTGTGTGTGGCAGGTGGTTTCCCAAGCGTCTTCGGGATGAGGCCTAGGTGTCTTCGGGCGTGGAAGTGGATCCTTTAGCCCAGGTGTCTTCGGGCGTGGTGGTGGTTGTTCTGGCCTAGGTGTTTGCAGTCATGGTTACATGTGACAGTTGTGGACCAGGTGTGTGCGGGCGGGATTCAGCAGTGGGACTGCGTGCGGTTGAGGCCCAGGTGTCTGCGGGCGGGGTTTCGGCAGTGGGACTGCGTGTGGTTGTGGCCCAGGTGTGTGCGGGCGGGTGTGGCAGTGGGACTACGGTGAGAATGGCGGGATTGGTCCGATGCATAGGATGTCTCAATAACCAGTGGGAAAGTGGTGCGGGGTACCCAAACATCGATGTTATCTTAATATATATATATTACTTGACTTGCGTTATTTGGGGAGTGAGACTTGGTGAGGCCTGGGACGGATAGTTTGCCTTGTTAGGTGTTTGGTTTACTCCTTTTCTCACGGGACTTTAGTACGTTCCCCCACTTGTGCACGAGAGTCTTGGTTTTCCCTACTGAGTGTACTTGTATGCTCACCCTACGTATATAAAACTGCTTTCAGGTTTCCAGGAGGACTTCGGGGATCACGCAAGACCTTACTAGCTCGGACCTTTGGAGCAGTTGCAGTTGTTTTTTTCCTTTTCCCTTTGGTACTTATCTTGTAGTCACCTTTTTGCACCTTGTGGCCTTTACTTTTGAAACATGCATGTGGGAATAGTTTACTTTTGGATTTACTTTTCTTTCTACCTTGGTGTTGTTGGGTTTTCTTTTCCTTATCTCTCGATCCTATAAAATAAAAAGGTTAATGCCTTCCATTTTTGAGAAATTTATATACCCTTGGTGCTAGTCGCCACTCTGGGACCTACTGAAGGTGGGTTTCGGGTGTCATTATCTCTCCTTCAACTTAAATAAGTAAGGGATTGGAAATCTGCTGACCCTTCCCTCCTTTTGGTGAAGGAGGGTCGTGACAGAATGGTATCAAAGGCGATGGTTGAGAGATAGGATGGAGTCTGTAGTTCGGCATAGTGAGGATTGCATGGTATGGTAAGGAAACGGTGTTGGGTGACCTTGGAGCGTGAATTTGGCCAGGGAAGACCGGCTAGGACACGGGATTTTAGGGCCCCCCGTGATCCGATGCAAGGACTCGGGACCTACCGAACGACCAAGTGAGGTCACACTGATTTCAGGGTAGAGACCCTAGGAAAGGTACATGCATCATAATGACTTGTGTTCTTGTGTTTCTGGGATGTCTTTGGAGTTAAGAATAAATAAAATTTTTAAGAAGTTTTAAGAACGATATTTTGCACTACTTGGGCTTAGGCATTCCATGTTTACCTTGCAGCTATGGCACCTGGAAGGCGACCACGTGTGGTACAGGCGATCGAGGCCCCAGAGAATACTCTGGTCAATCGTAAGAGCGCTGATCGAGAGGAAGAGGACAACCAGTGGCAGAAGACTCTTTGAGCCTTCCAGCGCCAGGCCCTCGAGAAGTATGAGGGCAGCACCTCCGATATGAAGATGGAAGGCTGGCTAGAGGAGCTAGTTATAGCCTTCGGCCTGATTCGGGCCCCGACCGAGTACTGGGTTCCTCTGGCCATTAGCCAGATGCAGGGAGTGGAATGTCAGTGGTGGATGCTTTACCTGGGGGAGAGGAGAGAGTCTGAGGTGGCTTGGGTGGATTTCGAGGAGTTCCGGGTGGAATTCCTCTCCTCGACGATGAAGGCAGAAAAGAGGCAGGAACTACTCTCCCTCCAGTAGGGGAGTATGTCTGTGAGGGAGCTAGGGATCAAGTTCAAGGACCTCCTATGTTTTTCTCCGGACCTCTTTCCCGACGAGGAGTCTCGGGCAAGACGTTTGGAGGAGGCACCCCGACCCTCCCTCCAGTATGTTGTTACCCCCTTTACCCTACCGATGTACTTGGAGGTCCAGAAGAAGGCCGAAGTGGTGGAGCGGATGCATGGTCTAGGGGGAGTGTCGCAAGAGGGGATCCAGCTGGGACCATCGAAGGGGAAGGCTGTCAGCACCAGGCCTCCAGCGTCAGGACCCTCTAGGTTCCGACCCGCAGGGAGCAGGCCGCAGTAGTTTTAGTTTCGATCCCCCGGACCTCGCCCTTTTTCTACGGGCCCGGGACCGCGGTGCTTCATCTGTGGGAGCCCTGGGCATCTCCGGAGTCAGTGCCTTGACCGAGTGCAGTACAGCAGTGGCAGTCATCCCCAGCACCCGCCCCAGCAGCAGCTTCCAGCCAGACCTTTCCAGCAGCAGCAGCAGGGACAACGAGTTCCCGCTCCTCCGAGGGCAGATGTAGGAGGAGGAGGCCGACCTCAGGGCGCTCCACAGGGACCTCGACTAGGGTGTGTTCGGGGAGGTGGACGACAGCCAAGGGGTAGAGGAGCTGGGCGTGGACAGTTTCACGCTGCAGAGGTAGCAGTTCCAGCAGGGCCAGAGGTTGTTCAAGGTACGATCAGTCTGTTTAGCACTCTTGCTTATGCCTTGTTCGATACCAGAGCTTCGCACTCCTTTTTTGCACCCAGTCTAGCCCGTTCCTTGGGTCTAGATTCTGAGAGACTTTTAGTGCCCCTAGTGTTGAGCACACCATTCGGGGGTCAGACTGACTTGTTGTTCGTTTTTTGGGGATGTAGACTGATGATAGGACCACACCAGTCGGTTAGGGATCTTCTTCTACTACAGATTCAGCCATACGATGTCATCCTAGGCATCGAATGGCTATTTTCTATGTGCGCCGTCATCGACTGTTTTCGAAGAAGGGTGGTTTTCTCAGACTTGGACAGCCGGCGTGTTACCTTCACCGGCGAGCGGAGCAGTCCGAAGGGAAATAGGAGAGAGGAACCTCTCTTCTCCTTGTTGACCGAGCTGACAGTGGAATCAGTAGATGCTGAAATGGTGGAAGTGCCAGAGATCATCCATGAGTTTATGAACATCTTTCCTGAGGAGGTGACGACTCTACCCCCTCGACGTGATATCGAGTTCGAGATAGACCTATAGCTCGACGCTCATCCAATCTCGATGGATCCTTACCGGATGGCACCTTCGGAGCTACGGGAGTTGCGGATACAGATTGACGATCTGATGAAGAGGGGTTATGTTCATCTGAGTGCGTCACCATGGGGTGATCCGGTCTTGTTTGCAAAGAAGGCAGATGGTGGTCTTAGGTTGTGCATAGACTATAGGAGGCTGAATCAGGTGACGATCAAGAATCGCTACCCTCTTCCAAGGATAGATGATCTTTTCGACCAGCTGAAAGGGGAAAGATGGTTCTCGAAGATCGACCTGCGGTCTGGGTACCACCAACTGAGGGTGAAAGAGAGCGACATCTCGAAGACAGTGTTCAGGTGCAGGTATGGACACTTCGAGTTCGTAGTCATGCCCTTCGGTGTTACGAACGCCCCGGCTGTGTTCATGGGACTTATGAACTCCATCTTCCAGGAGTACCTGGATCGGTTCGTGGTTGTGTTCATCGACGACATCCTGGTCTACTCTAGATCAGAGGAAGACCATGCAGAGAACCTGAGGATAGTCTTGGGGGTCCTCCGACAGCACCAGCTCTATGGGAAGTTGTCAAAATGCAAGTTATGGACACGAGAAGTGCACTTCCTCAGGCACGTAGTGTCTGAGCAGGGGGTATTGGTCGACCCATCAAAGGTTGAGGCAGTTGTTTCTTGGGCAGCACCCAAGAATGTGGCAGAAGTCCGCAGTTTCCTCGGGCTGGCGGGTTACTACCGGAGATTGATACCCAACTTCTCCTGAGTAGCAGCCCCTTTGACGGCTCTGACCAAGAAGGACCAGGATTTCGTATAGAGTGAGCAGTGCCAGTCATCCTTCAGCTATCTGAAGGAGAAGTTGGTCAGTGCCCCAGTGCTGAGATTACCAGAAGAAGGGGCGGCTTATGAGGTGTTCTGTGATGCTTTGGGACAGGGCCTAAGATGCGTGTTGATGTAGCGACAAGGGGTGATCTCTTATGGGTCCAGGAAACTGTGTTCCCATGAGCGTAATTACGCCACCCACGACCTAGAGCTTGCAGCGGTCGTTTTTTCGCTAAAGTTATGGTGGCACTACCTCATCGGGGAACGCTTTGTGGTCTTCACGGATCACAAAAGCTTGAGGTATATCTTCTCCCAGCGGGATTTAAACTTGCGAAAGTGGAGATGGGTGGAGTTCCTCCAGGATTACGACTTCGATATCTCTTATACTGAGGGAAAGGGCAATGTGGTGGCTGATTCCTTAAGCAGGAGGACGCAGAAGGATACGGTCCGAGAGTCGGCAGACGCATGGAAGGCAATGGAAGAGTTGGCTGCCTTACACCTGGATGCGACAATGGATAGCGGCAGAGGCTGCCTATATCAGATGACAGTGCAGTCATCCCTGTTTCAGCAGGTGGAGGAGTCTCAGTGGGGAGACCTAGTTTGTGAAGTGATGCGTGACCAAGTTGACCAGGGCAATGCTCCGGAAGGATGGACCGAGGATGGTCAGAACCGGATGCTTTTCCAGGGAAGGTTGTTTTTCCTAGAGGCGATGCGCGGCAAGGTTCTCAGTGAGTTCCACAACTCACCCCTGGCGGTGCACCCAGGAGTTTCCAAGATGTACCAGGGGTTGAAGAGGCATTTTTGGTGGCCCGGAGTTAAGCGAGCGGTGGCAGAGGTTGTGGCCAAGTGCCTAGTGTGTCAGCAAGTGAAGGCTGAGCACCGAGTTCCAGGAGGCCTACTACAACCCCTATATGTCCCCGAGTGGAAGTGGGATGACATCTCAATGGATTTCTTCACGGGACTACCCAAGGTCCAAGGAGGGTACGACGCCATCTGTGTGGTAGTGGATAGGTTGACGAAATCAGCTCACTTTCTGGCGATCAGGGAGTCGAGTGCTGTGGATGATTTGGCACGAAAGTACGTGGACGAGGTGGTGCGGTTGCATGGAGTTCCAAGGTCTATAGTCTCGGATAGGGATGCACGGTTTACCTCACAGGTCTAGAGAGGATTGCAGCATGCGTTTGGCACCCAGTTTCTTCTTAGCACTGCTTTCCATCCCCAGACAGATGGACAAACAGAGCGCACCATCCAGACCTTGGAGGATATGCTGCAAACATGTGTTCTGGACTCAGGAGGATCATGGGTGCAATACTTGCCTCTGGTAGAGTTTTCCTACAACAATAGCTACCACTCTACCATTGGCATAGCCCCGTTTGAAGCCTTGTACGGGAGGCCATGTCGTTATCCTGTGTGTTGGACCGAAGTAGGAGAGGCAGGCATCCTTGGTCCGGAGGTGGTGTAGAACACGACAGAGAAGGTTCAGCTCATACGGGAAAGGATGAAGGCAGCCCAGGACCGACAGAAGTCGTATGCTGATACTAGGAGGAGGCCCTTGGAGTTTGAGGTTGGGGACCACGTGTTCTTAAAGGTCTCCCCTCGACGTGGGCAGAAGAGGTTCGGCAAGGGGAGTAAGCTTTCTCCCAGATTCATCGGACCCTTCCAAGTGTTGTGGCGGGTCAGCGAAGTGGCTTACCAGCTAGCGTTGCCACCGCCGCTACTAAGGATACATGACATCTTTCATGTGTCCCAGCTCCGTCGGTATCTGCACGACGATTCACACGTCCTTGATTGGGGTGAGATGGACATCGAGGACGACGTGACCTTTGTGGAGAGACCAGTGGTGATCGAGGATCGCAAAGAAAAGGTGCTTCGCGGGCGAACCATTCCCTTGGTTCGCGTGTTGTGGAGACATGGTGGGCTTGAGGAGAGTACGTGGGAGAGGGAAACACAGATGCGTACCCAGTACCCAGAGTTGTTTTAAGTTTTGTTCCATGTTGTACCTGTTGTGATAGGACGTTTTGTCTTTTGGCTATGAAATGTACTGGTTTTCTTCCTCTGCTTATGCGAGAAAATCCCCGGATATGGGGAAAGAGAGAACCCGACCCCTAATCAAGACGCATTAAGGTGGATGTGATTAAACCCGTGCGGGCGAGTCAGTGCCGCCCAAAGCGGATAATATCTTGACATGGGGGAGGAGACTCCCCAACCCACATGCTCGGGCAGTTTGGCATGGTATGTTGCTTAGTTCGTGACAGGAATATGTTCTTAGTTAACGATGAGGTTCACTCTTGAGAGGTATCTTTTGGGGTGGTTTTTCGGACCCGCCCTTTCCTTCTGGGTTGTTTAAATTCTCGGGGATGAGAATATTTTGAGAGGTATCTGATGTGATGACCCAGACTCTCTTGGTCCTTCCCTTTGCCAAAATCTGGGTTCTAAAGGAGTGGCGTCTCGGTGAGACCGATCGGCATCACCCGGCCTTGTCAAGTTGTTTCCAGTAGCGCTCCTTTGCATAAATATGGTTTTAAACCCTATTCTGACTCATTTAAGCGTGTTTTTAAGACCCATAACGCCCATAAGAGTTTTAATTAAATGATTCATCAATTCATGAGTTGGCTTAAACCACCCGACCCCCTTTTGTGACGAGTGGAGCCGCGTGGTCAACCCATGACCCCCGCGCCTTACGCAGTTTCGCGTTTTCACCTCAACCATCCCCGGCTCTTATAAACTAAGGGTTATCTGTGGTTTATCCTTTCCTCGATCATGGATTTTTACAAACAGCTTCTGGTGCATCAAGAACATCGCCATCCGTAAAGTTTTGTGCCCCCGGCCTAAACGTCGATCATCTATCAACAAGTAGGGAATTTCTCCTTCGTCTCTCTCTTTTGTGTATCATGCGGGGTGGGCGTTCTTTTGATCCTGTAGAATTGGGTAAACCAGACCTAATTAAAGATAATGAATGAATTCTATAAAGGAAGAAGAGAGGGGGGGCTGTGATTATTGATGTTGTTTCTTCTATGACCATCTTGTTGAGTTGTGCTGGCTTATGCCTCTTGAAAATCGAGGCCGTTGGTGGTCATTGTTTGTGAACTGATGAATCCTATGGAGGTTTTAAATGGCTTGTTTGTGGTTGTAAACTCCTGCTGTGAAAAGTGAATCGGTTAATCACGAATATCCAGCTGAATAATTTATAGCACCAGGATCAACCCTTCTGTGATAACTCCCGGTTAGAACACACAGAATTTGAAATTATGGAGTGTGTTAAGTCATTTAAATCTAAAAATACCTGCAAGGCCCTGCTTGTGTTGGTGGTGGTAGTTGGTTGTTTTCCTTTCAGGTCGATTACTGGAAATGTGGGTGGGGATGGGATCCCCTGTTCTTTTATACTCTCGGTGGTTGTGTGAATTTGGGGGATGGGATCTCCTGTTGGTATGGATTCAGTGGTTTTGAGTTTTAAGACCGGGTGGATACTTGTTTATATCACAAATTGGGGTGGAATACTCTGTTGTTGAGAACCTGGTGTGGGCGTTTTGGTTGATGTTTGACTGTTTACTTTCCTGGACTTATGCCTATGCCTACTAGTTGCCCAGTAGTTCTTAAACGTAAACATTATTACTGAACGTGAAATAATAAAGGGGACAAATGGGTTGTTAGCGTGAGTCATGACTCGGACTTGAGTGTTTTTGTGATCTGTAGGTTGTCTGAAGAAAAACCTAGATTGGGTGAGTGCTTGTTACCCTATATATATATATACTTGTAGCTTTGTGTTTCTTATTCGTGCCCCACCCAAGTTGAGCACTTAGTGCCGAACACCTCCATTTCATGGGGGAGGGTGTTTTTCCCAACACTATTCATAGTGGCTGGTTATTAGCTCCTTTTATGCTCCCTTTCCCGAATAGCCCAAGTAGGCTGTGATGGTCTGAGGTCCATTATTATCCCAAGAACCTTCAGGCGGGGTAGTGTGGTGGTTGGCCAGGTGTGTGCGGCAGGTGGTTTCCCAAGCGTCTTTGGGATGAGGCCCAGGTGTCTTCGGGCGTGGCAGTGGATCCTTTAGCCCAGGTGTCTTAGGGCGTGGTGGTGGTTGTTCTGGACTAGGTGTTTGCAGGCATGGTTACATGTGACAGTTGTGGCCCAGGTGTGTGCGGGAGGGATTCAGCAGTGGGACTGCATGTAGTTGAGGCCCAGGTGTGTGCGAGCGGGGTTTCGGTAGTGGGACTGCGTGTGGTTGTGGCCCAGGTGTGTGTGGGCGGGTGTGGCAGTGGGACTACGGTGATAATGGCGGGATTGGTCCGATGCGTAGGATGTCTCAATAACCAGTGGCAAAGTGGCGCGGGGTACCCAAACATCGATGTTATCTTAATATATATATATTACTTGACTTGCGTTATTTGGGGAGTGAGCCTTGGTGAGGCCTAGGATGGATAGTTTGCCTTGTTAGGTGTTTGGTTTACTCCTTTTCTCACGGGACTTTAGTACGTTCCCCCACTTGTGCATGAGAGTCTTGGTTTTCCCTATTGAGTGTACTTGTATGCTCACCCTACGTATATAAAACTGCTTTCAGGTTTCCAGGAGGACTGCGGGGATCACGCAGGACCTTACTAGCTCAGACCTTTGGAGTAGTTGCAATTGTTGTTTTCCTTTTCCCTTTGGTACTTATCTTGTAGTCACCTTTTTGCACCTTGTGGTCTTTGCTTTTGAAACATGCATGTGGGAATGGTTTACTTTTGGATTTACTTTTCTTTCTACCTTGGTGTTGTTGGGTTTTCTTTTCCTTATCTCTCGATCCTATAAAATAAAAAGGGTAATGCCTTCCATTTGTGAGAAATTTATATACCCTTGGTGCTAGTCGCCACTCCGGGACCTACTGAAGGCGGGTTTCGGGGGTCATTATCTCTCCTTCAACTTAAAGAAGGAAGGTCTTGTCAATATTCTGACCCTTCCCTCCTTTTGGTGAAGGCGGGTCGTGATAAATTGTTTGAATAACAAACTACACCACGATGTGGAGACGGTAAGTCGTATGTACGCACATATGATGAATTTGTCATTTATAGGATGGATAGAATGAGGAATATGGGTTTACCATATTTATAATAACATCACAGTATGTATAAGGTACCGGATTTATTGTTTTTTTATGGAAACAACAAAGAAATGGGAAGTGGAAGAAGAAAAGAACTTGAAAGAGGGTGGTGAAATTATTACCTCTTCTTCGAGTGTTTCCTTTTGATTTGAACAAAAGGGATCCTTAGGTTGGCTTTATGAGCAAGGGAAGGCCTCTAGGTTGAAGTGAGGGAAGTTGGGATGATATTTGGGTAGGTTTGTTCTGAGCCAAATGGCTTTGGAGGTGTGATTTTGAGAGAAGGGGGAGTAGCCTTTTATAAGAGAGGTGAGGATCACTTTAGGAAAAGTTTAAAATATTATTTTATTATAAAATCATTTTTAGTTTCTAATGGATCTAAAATGATTTATTTTTAATATAAGGTGGGTATGGATCTAAATCCTCTCTTCTAATAGGTTTTAGACAAGTTTAGGTCACCATATTAACCCTATCTTTTAGATTTAACTCTAAGTTAAAAAGTTTAACTTTTACAATGTCCTCTTGTATTATTATAATAAATGGTTAATAAACTAACTATAAAATGACAAGAGAACCCCAAGTGGTTCATTAATGACATATTAATCATTATATAAGTCATTTGGAAGAACCTTATATTTTTAGGAATATTATATCATTTAATAATATAATATTTGTTTTAGAAACTAATTTATGTCAATTTTGACACTATTTAGTATTTTGTTTTTGTGAGAGTCATCACAACTTGATTACTTCAAACCAAATACATTTAATCAACCCTAACATTTCATTTTCACCTAGATAATTCATATATGGCATCAAAACTTTCAAATTCTATTTATTTTAATATTTATAATATCAATTATTTTAGTATTTCATTAAGAAGGTAATTACTACATCATCATTGTGTCAAAAATAAATTTAATTATTTAATGTATAAAAATTATAAATAAAATACCATTATATATAAAATATTTTTATATTTCTAATGAATATTTATAGTCAAATTTATCTTATGTGTAACCCTATATTAAAAATGTTTTAGTTATTAAACTTAGAATTTAACACTTTTAACTCCTCTTTAAATAAAATAATAATAAATGTCCTAATCTAATCCAAGTGGATCAAAAGAATCATATTTTATTCATAAAGTTTTTTTTGTTGAATTAAACTTATCCAAAAGAATTAGGACATGTGCTAGGGTAATTATAATATCATTTTTTACCTTTAATTACCCTATTTACTTTTAACCGTGGTAAATAAAAGTCAAAAGTTATTATTCATTAAAAATTATTTTCATCTTATTGAACAAAATTTTACTTACTGATGTCAACCGTGTATCGTATTTTTGAAATTCAAATCACAGAAGTGGTAAAATTAAGTTTTATGCAAATTTGCAAATGCTCCTAGAAGGTGGGTAAAAGACGGTAAAAAATTCAATAAAATTTTACACATCTAATTTTATTATAAAAATGACTCCAATGAATTACATTGAACTAATATAGGTATTATCTATATATTTTGGTTTAAAATAAATTTAAATAAAATAAATAATTATTTAAATAAAAAGTTGGTTTTAAATAATAATGCAGTGTTTTTCACTATTCATCAAAAATTGAAAGTTTTCAGAAAAATACCAAAAATTAACCATAATATAATTTTGATATTTAAAATTCAAAAATGAAGTCTATTTTACCAAATTAAAAAGATATAAGTTGAATTTATTAATTTAAAATTAATTCTCGTTGTCAAAACCAAAAGGCGGATTTTAAAAAAAAGTAAAAACTATCAAAATATTGACATTGTTTATGTCCAATTTATATGTGAAATTACTTATAATGACCTAAATTGTATTAAATGATAAAAATATAATCTAATTATACTTCAAAACCATTCAACTGTATAATTTAACACTATAAATTATTTTGATTAAAAAAGTTTTTTTCAATTAAAATTTAGCATCTTTCACTATTCATAAAAATATGAAAGTTATCAGAAAATCACCAAAAATTTATCCAAAATAAATTTTTATGTCCCACTTATAAATAAGAAGTTTTTTTGTCAAATATAATATAAAAGTGTCAAATATTTCATTTAAAAAAAGGTTTACCATTAATAGGTAGTAAAATTGCATTTTTTGAAAAATACTTTCTTTATTTGAAAAATTGAATGTGTTTTTATATTGTGTCTAAGAAACACATAATATGGATGTTAAAATTATATATAGTATATAATATTCAAAATTTAGTTAATACTATTCATAACCGCTTTTTGAACGGTTAGTTTGGTAAGTTGTGGTGCGC
Organism: Viscum album; assembly: GCA_963277665.1. NCBI lineage: Eukaryota > Viridiplantae > Streptophyta > Magnoliopsida > Santalales > Viscaceae > Viscum > Viscum album. The sequence continues at coordinate 817,288,036 of OY728146.1, read as the reverse complement.
TCGAACTCAGTGTTGCGTGTAGCACAAGCTATTGAATTACTTTAATGAGATAACGTACTATGAAATCTTGGGGTGTTACATCTCAAGTACATGATTTATTCCACATATACCTCTTGATAAAGTATATATTGAATCCTTCACATGTAATGGCGTCAGAGGCGGTACAATTGGAGAATGATCTTTCTTATGAGGAGCATCCAACGAAGATCTTGGATCATAGAGATAAAGTTTTACACAACAAGACCAATCACCTAGTCAAAGTACTTTGGCAGAACCATAAGTGCGAAGAGGAAACATTGGAACCAGAGCAAGCGATGAAAGAGAAGTACTCGCACCTGTTTTCAACTTAGAATGTAAAACAAAATTTCGAGGGATAAATCTCATAAGGGGGGAAGAATGTAAAGACCCAAAACTTTTATGAATGAAATCACCTTATTACAATAATGTCATATAGTATAATCACATAAAATCACATTAATAACACAATAAAAACTTTATCAGGGAATAATTATTGAAATAAAAGGCATTTCTAGTAGTTAAGGAACATATACCAAAGGAATATTAACTCGGCCTTTGGAATAGTAACATGGCCCATATGAATAGTAAACTGAACAATTGAATAGTAACCTCACTAATGAAAGCATAAATAAAATTTACTCATCTTATAAGTGACAATATGACATAATTATATCATAGTATAAGTAAATAAATATTTTAAAAATTATTAATTAAGTGTTGATATTTTTGTAAGTCATAAATATTTAATTAAAATTTTATGAATATTTTAATAATTAAAAAAAATATTTTCATAAAATATAATCATAAATTATTTTTTTGGTGTCTTATTATTATAAGATAATTTTATGAGACCTTATTTTGTTTTTCAAAGTGATATAAAATCAGTTGTAATTTAAAATCTGTATTTTTCAAGTAAATTATGATTTTAATTAAAAAATAAATTTATCATATTTATAAAATTATTTTCATAAAATGGAGTTAATTTTTTAATTCTACACATTGAAAAATGGTTAGGGTGAATTTTTGGGATTTTTCTGAAATACTTGTATTTTTTGTGAATAGTAAAATACAGTAATTTACGGTATATATACATTATAAGTTAAATACACTATTCATTGATTCGTGGATGATGTAAGAACTATTTTTTCGAACTCAGATGATCTAATTACTGTATTAAGTCTCAAGAATCCACATTATTTCTTTTCTTTAGAAAGATAATAAACTAATGAATTAAATAATGAGAAAACATTTATCTCTTCTATTGTAAATACCACACCTCACCACCTCTTCTCCTCACACCTCTCAAGCCTTGATCCTTATCCTAATTATAATAAAATATACTCCCAATCCCCTCCCCTATTTCTATGATATTTTTTTTCTTGATAAAAGACCAAAACCAATCCCCAAAGGAGGTTCTCAAGAAGAAGGAATCAAGATGTAAAACCCTCTTCCTTTTCTTTTAATTTCTTTTCAAGTTCCTTTCTTTTATTTTTCACTCCTCACCTCACCTCATAAAAATGTTATGATAAATACATTACCTTAAATATATTGGAATTTTTTTATTCTAATGGAATAATTCATCATCATCTCTCTTTCCCCCTCTATTTATACTAAAAATGAAAACGTCGTTTGTGATGTGTTAATTTATCACATTCAAGGGCGATGAAGTTTTCAATTTCCATTACCGTCTTCAAAACTGATCATGAATCAATTTTTATGGTTTAACCATATTATAATATCTGTACTATATCTTATTTAGTTTTTTGGAATCATTTTTTACACATGATATTAATTTATAAAATAAAATGAGTTCGTTGTGATTGAAAACCGCCAAAATAAACCCAAACGATTATCATTAACTATTTATCTATATATTAATACTAATTCCATAAAACCAAATGATATATAAGTCCAATTGAACCTCTATAAGATCATTAATAAAATATAAGTTCAATTCTGAATAATTACCCCCACTTTATACGACATTTCGTACATGTATACAAGTAAACCAATCATGAAAACCATGGAAACCAATGCTCCCAAACGATGAAATTAAATCTATTAACCCATAAAAAAAACATAAATGAACTTAATAAAATTATAATAAATCAAATACATGTATAAATGTTTCTTTACTTATTAATTAATGAATCTAATTTGATTATCCAGGACATTAAGATCAAGTGAAGAACACCTTCGGACTTAAGGTAAGGGATTATACCCAAACCTCCATTATTCCTTTGGGTTATCCTTTCTCTATATTTTCACCCAAATGAAATTAACTTTTATTTTTATGTAAATATTATAAATGATGTTTATATGTTTTAGACTAATGTATCAAGATCCATTCATCCTTCTTTTTTGGGGATATACAAGTTTTTTAAAGGAAGCCTACTCTATTCTTCCTGATAAGCTAGCCCGATTTAAAGGAACTTCCCAAATTATTACCTAATTTCAAGTGTACTATATAATCTATTTTTTAAGTCGCCATTATTTTTCTAAAATAACTTATTTTATTATGAAAACGTTCATAGTTCACTTCTAGTTTTATATAAAATATTATTCCCTTTTCTGCTTAAAATGCTCTTTAATATTTTCCTTAAACTGCACTAAAATGGTTTATTTCTAAAGATCCTTAATTACTATTTATACATGTATTAAATTCAATTTTACATCACTTATCTTGATCTATGCCTATTTTACCTTATGAATTTCCATGTATGATTTAAATCCTTTCTTTCATAGACACTATTGTGATATTCCCTTTTGTTATGCCTTCTAGACAAGATTATGATACCCAGTTCTTACCATGGGTAAACCTTATGTTTATGTTTGATTTATTATTTATGATTCTTCATGTGGAAAACATATTCATGAACATGTTATGATGGATATTCCTAGATAGCGCTCCAATGCATTGGGTAATGTTTAGTCTCATGAGACGTTTTGTGCAACAGTCTTGGTGATTAGCCTTGACTCATACTCCTCTGTGCAATGAGCCTTGACTCATGCTTCTCTATGTGTAATGATCCTTGAATCGTGATAAATTCATGTTTTATGTTACTTCCACATTACTATTAATCCATGATTTTATGACCCCATGTTATTATTTATTATGTTTAATCATGTTTCGTGCCTTTTTATATCATTATGTTATGTCTTCAAACCCATATGCTAAGATTTATTTTAATATTCATTACCTTACTGGGATTTTTATCCCATCCCTTTTTTCATGTTATCCCTAGGTTATCCTGTACAGATATAAGGGATCAAATTAAGTTATGAGATCATAATGTATGATAAATAAATGTTTTATTTAGTCCCATATTTTCAGTTTTATGTACCTAGTCTTCCAAGACACTAGACTTTACGATCCTTGGCTTGTAATTTGATGTTTAATTATAATTAAAATCATGTAATGGTATGTCTAAAAGGATAGGGTCTCTATAGGCATCACTCTTGAGGATTAGGAGAAGACCACTTTCACTTGTCTATTTGGGATATTTGTCTAATGAAAAATTCCCTTTGGATTATATGGTTCCCCGAACACTTCTCAAAGAGACATGATAGCTATGTTCCCAAACATGATTAAAAGGATAATTTAAATTTTTATGGGTGATTTATAAATTACTGGACATAATTTTGAAAGCTTCTTGTAAAATCTAGAATTTTTTTTGCAGAGATGTTAGGAAACAAACATTTTCTTAAACTGGGAAAAGTGTCAATTCATGGTCACTGAGGGAATTGTTTTGGGTCACAAGGTATCCAAGAGAGTTATTGAGGTTGAAAATTATAAAATTAAAGTTATCTAAATGTCACCTTTCCTAAAAATGTGAAAGTAATTATAATCTTTTTAGGCCATGATGAATTTTGTAAGAGATTCATCAAGGATTTTCCCAAAATCACATGGAATTTATTCTCACTGCTAGTTAAGAATGCCCCTTTGAGTTTGATACTAATTGTTTGGAGTCATTTAACCTTCTTAAGTAGAAACTCACAACTTCACCCATTATTACTACCCCTGATTGGAAGTTACCTTTTGAGGTTATGTGTGATGTTAGTGATATTGTTGTAGGATTTTTTTGGGGGAAGAGGAAGGAAATGAGGTTGCATTTATTATTCAAGCAAGCTATTTAATGATTCTAAAGAGAATTAATCTAAAACTGAAAAGGAATTGGCTATTTTAATGTTTTCTCTAGATAATTTTAGATAATACCTAATTGGATATAAGGTTATTAATTTAACTGATCACTCTACTATCAAATATCTACAGACTAAAAAGGATTCCAAACCTAGAATCATGAGATGGAGTCTTCAGAAACAATATTTTGTTTTGGAAATAAAGGATAAGAAATGAGTTGAAAACATGGTTGTTGATGACCTGTCTAGGTTACCCAATACCCAAGATAAAGAACCCAAAGAAATTAACACTTCATTTACAAATAAGAAATTTTTTTCTACATTAGTATAGAAATCTACTTGGTATGAAGACTATGAAAACTTTATTTTTATTGGAGTTATGCCAAAGAACCTTTCACACATTGAATGAAATAAATTCATTCCTAAAATAAAATAGTATTACTGGGAAGATCCTATTCTATTTAGAAGATTTGATGATGTAATTCTTAGAAGATGTGTGGTTGAGGAGGAAATTTTTCTCGTTCTTGAGAATTTGCAATCATCACCTTGGGGTGAACATCATGGAGATGAGAGAACTGCCTAAAAGGTACTACGGGTTGGTTTCTACTTGTCTGTGTTGTTCAAGGATGCTAAGAGTCTAGTGATAGGATGTGACAAAATTCTGAGGCTGAGAAATGTTGGTAAAAGGTTGGAGCTACCATAAAAAGGAATTATTGAGGTATAAATGTTTTATGCCTAGGGTTTGGACTTTTTGGGACTATTTACATCCACTTATGGGAATGAGTACATAATTTTTGTTGTAGACTACATGTCTAAGTGGGTTGACGTCATTTCTTTTCCCAACAATCTTGCTTCCAGTGTTGTCATGTTTATCAAGAAAAATATATTTTCATGATTTGGAGTTCCCAAGGAATTCATTATAGACAATGGGACTCATTTTAAGAATTATATGTTCAAATATTTAATGGAAAATTATGGGTGTTCTCATAGGACTAGAACCACATATCACCCACAATCTAGTGGTTAGGCTGAAATTCCAAACAGAGAGATTAAATAAATTCAAGAGAAGATGGTCTCAAACTCTTGGAAAGACTAATTAGTCGGACTGGATGAAGCTTTGTGGGAATAAAAAACTACTTGTAAGACCTCCATAAAGATGCATCCTTATAAGATTCTCTTTATAAATACTTATCATTTGCCTATGGAGTTGCATCACAAGTCATTCTATGAAGTAAAGGTCGTAAACTGTGATTTTAAGTCAAATGGAGGGAGGAGGTTGCTGGAGCTTAGTGAACTGAAGGAAATTTGGAGATAATCATATGAGAATTCCCAAATTTAAAAAGAGAGAACCAAAGGATTTCATGTATCTATCATCCAAATTAGGGTATTTAGGGTTGGTCAAAGAGTTTTACTATTTAACTTGAGGCCAAAGATTTTTCCTAAGAAATCGAGAACCAAGTGGTCTGCCCCATTCACCATTTTGAGAGTGATGGTCGATGGGGTAGTTGAGTTGGTTGAAGAAAATAATTGACCATTTCTGGTCAATGGTCAAAGAATAGAACACTACTTTGAGAGGTATCCAAAGGGTTTGGCTACCATCTCCTTCCTTTAAAGTTGAATAATTACTGAATTCTAATTGAAGACTATAAATTCAGTGCTTTATGAGTGTCACCCCATGTTTCATTTTGATGTTTTCTTTGATTTATTTTGATTTAAATAACTATGAGACTGATACTTATATGTATTCTTATAATATCTTCCTCTCTATGGTTTAAAGTAGATAAGCCTACCATGTATCTAACCGGAGAAGAAATTCAAGTGATTTTCAATCACAAAAGGTGCTACTTTCAGGAAATATCTGGATAAAAATTCCTCTAACTTAACCTCTGTTTAATTTCTTTCTAATGTGTTACTATTTCATACTAATGTTGATCTGTTTTAATTTTATAGGATCTAGAACATTCTAACCGGAAAGATCTTTTCAAAATATAAAAGGGAGAGTGAAATTGATTGAACCGAGATGATAAAAGAATCCACATTCATGGGAGTGTTATTTTTAATTCTACAAATTTTAATTCTAAACATTCATTTGACATGTTGTCGTGAACTCTGGGTGGGGGAATCTCCCCAGTTGATCTAAAAATTGTGAATTTGTTTGCTTAATTGGGTGTCAAGTTTGCTGGTATCTAGAGTGTTGAAAAGTCAAATTGAGTTGAATTTCAAATCAAACTAGCACCCATAAACAAATACTGCTACTTCATTTTTTACCATGGTTTTTCTTTAAAAAATGTTTTTTAAAATTGATTGGATGAGTGGAAAATGCGTCGTTGTTGAAATTTTATGCAACTCCTTCTAATAATCCCTAAACTGCTGAACTACAAATTAATTTTGAATGAAATTTTTCTCTCACCTTATGATTCAACATTGGAGATAATTTTTAGTTGCAAGTGTGGGGGAGAGGAGTTTTTTATGCACCTAAACTGTGCTTCAATTCTATACACATCAAAAAACCACCATTTTTTCAAAGTGACTTCCTTTCAATGTCATTTTAGGATCTTATTCTTGTTAAAAAATTATTTTTTTGTGTATTTTTAGGTTAAGAAAATAAAAAATCAATGTGCCCTTCCAAGGTGATAACTTCATACTCGATTTAGGGATTTCACTATGTTTAAAGTTGTTAGATTTGAATGATTGTTGGGTGATGTTGTCTACCATTGTTATGGAAATACATTTTGAGAACTAGAAAGGGAAGTGTGGTGTGTTATATTTTTATGGAATTAAAATTATAATTTGAGGAAACTAGAGGTTTGAACTTGTACCTAATAACATAGCCTTTGTGAAATGAAAAACTTAAAGGGAGCTAACCCAATCGAGAGTAATATAAGTCCTTTGAATCTAGAGTAAAATGAGCAATTGGGATCCCACAGTGAGTATCTGAGTCAAGGGCACTGGGTGAGTTGTGTAAATAGTCATTTTAAAATTCAATTAGTGTTTTGCATAGTACCACACACAAACTCATGGTTGAGAAAAATTAAATAATGTCTTTGTCAAAAATAAGTTAATTGATGTCAGGGGAATATTGAACCCAAATAAAAAAATGATATAATTGATTTATAAGAAAATCTTTTGAGTTGTACCAAAAAAGTGGAAAGTTGAACTTTGGTTGAGGAATGTGGGAGAGAGTGGAAGATGATAGTTCTTCTTGTTATAAATTTAATTCAACTTGAATGTCACTAGTATGCACTCCTAGAACTGGAATTTGAACTTGCGTTGAAGTAGGGTAGTGAGATTAATTCACCTAGGAGGCAATTTTTTTTTTGTTAATGGATGGTTCAATAATTTTCTTCAATTTTGGTGCATATTTGAACATGGTCATGATAATCATTTTTTTAAGTTTTTGTAAATAAATAAATTAAAATGCATTGAATTACTCAGGAGTGCAATTGATTTTGTGCGGAGGAGTTTAATGTGACATTATTTTATCACTCTTTTCCATATCCATTTTGGTAAAATAAATGAGTTTTTAGTCTGAAAATGTGTTTTAAATGGAGAATTATTGAATAATGGGTAAAATGAGTGAAAACTGTCATTCTTTGAAAATCATATAAAATTTCGTTTTGGGGGGGGGGCTTTGAATGATTTAAGTTCTTTGATTTATAATTTTATATTTTTAAGAACAATTTTTTTTTTCATTTTGTTTGATGAATTTGCATTGAAATTTTATTTTGGATATTATTTTGATGATTGTTTATCTCTGAAAATAAATTCTACTATAATTTCATGTTTTCAGTTAAAAATATTCTATGGAATTCTATGTATTTGGAAAATATAGTGATTTTTTGGGCATTTGAATTTATTGATTTTTATTAATTTGGAATTCTGCTTTTTTAAGCGTCTGTAAGGGATTCGGGAAAGGCACGCTGTCGTGCCTCTCGATCGATCACATACCCACCCCTGCAATTGGCCATGAGGAAAATTTGTCAAGTGTCAGATCGACCATGCCCTACTATCATCCGATCGCACCTCAAAATCGATTGACCATGGAAAAAACGATCCGAGCTTCATGATTGAATCAAAACCAAGATCGATCGCCAGCTGATACCGTCGAGGAAACTGAGGTCGACAGAACCTAAAGCCCCATCGAGCTCCGACGAATTGAAGAACCACCGACGATGAAGGAGCGCTCTACGAAGCTTCCGTTTGAATCTTGAAGAAGTCACCAGAAAAGCTGAACATCAACAGGGAAGATGGCCTGAAATGCCGAAGCAGGAAGACACCATGCTAGCCGATTGAAGAATGCCGATGCCAAATCGGAATTCTAGATCCCGACCCTTCCCGAACTCGAAGAAGGTAATCGATGAAGCCATTTGCATTTTCAGATCTGATGAAAACAGCGACACTGAGGCTGGTCGAATTGGAAATCCAGGTATGTTAATGGATTCACTATTTTTGACCGAGCCGAGTTGTTCCTGCTCGGAAGACCCGAATCTGAAGCCAGATTGAAGCATGAAGGATGATGGGGTTGGAGTTCAAGATGGAAGCTGACCCGAGCTAGGATCTGGTTCGAAATTTGGATGGTATTTGAGCTAGATTCATAATACTGATGGAAACAACGATCCGAGGCTTGAAATGGGGGATTATGCCTGACCCAGGTCAAATTGTGACTGGAAGGGGAATGCCGACCGACCGCCAATCGAACTGAATCCGATGCCGTTGATGCGCCAACCAAGGTTCACCTGAGCTTACAATGTGTCCAATAGGGATGAAGTGGAGGAACCAACTGTTTAGAAGATCATTTGGACGACATTGATGGAAGAAGGATGCATTTTCACTGACTTTGATGAACAACCGAAGACTAAGAGATTTCGAATGCGGGGTCTTGTATTGTTTTCAAGATGATAAAATGAAGACAAAGGAGGCCTTTGACCATGCAAATGCTACGGCTATTTATGCACACGAGATGCTTGAAAAAATGATCAATTGATGTTCTAGACCAGCTGAACCTCAACACTTCCTACTGTTGATGATTCTGAACCAAGCTTGAGGAATATGCCATCAGATGATGATGATCTTGTTGTGGCCTGATAAATTGAATCTTTCTCGAGGTGTTGATAGCGGATCAGTGAGACTGAAGCATCATAGTCCGGTGCACCTGCTAATTTGAATCATTGATAAAGTCAATTAGGTTGATGAGCTCAGGAGGTGATGACTGACCAAGGCAGAGATTGGGAATATTATGTTATTGAAGCGGTGAATCCGGTATGGTGATTTTGGAACCAGTACTCACAGCTGTATTTCTCTATGTAGGTTTGACTGAAGATGAAGCCCCGAGGAAAATGGGTATTTGTGAAAATTTGAGGAACACCCAGTTAAGGCAAGTTGTGTTAGCGTGTTCTGGTTTGTTGTTTTTTTCTTTTTTAATGATGAACACAAAGCATCAAATGGGCCATAGGTTGCGCTGCTCAAAGCCCGTTTATTTTTTCTGTTACAATGTTCGTTTTGAATATATTGGAATATTTTGATTAATCAACTATGATCTTCGGCTGAATTCTATCAGGGGAATGAGGTTGTACTGGTGTTTTTTATAATTTCATTCATGCATCGATCTTAATGGAAGTTGCACCTAATTCTTTTTAGAAAGTAATTTTTCTCAAACAGAGGGTATTAGTGAAAACTGATCTTGATCAAATTTCATATAAAGTTATTCTACTATCTAAAGATTTAGTTGACAAGTAAATGTTGTTCTTGAGAGTAGCACATTAGGATCAACATACTAGTTGATCTTAGTGTAATGTTGGTTTCATTAATTTGTGATTATGCGGGTTCAATAGTTGAATAATAGTTGGAGTTATCAGATCATTGGTTTACTAACCTACCAGTTGGTTTACCACCTTTAAAATCAGTTTCAATGTTTTCATTGAAATGTATGGATGAAGGATTAATCAAATTCACCTCAATCATTAATCAGCTGTCTCTCATTTGTGATCTATTTTTTATTTTGTGCCTCTGCTCCTGTGGTGCTAGTTAGCACCTCATCACTATAATTCGTTCTCATCACTTTCTACCTCCATCCCTATTCCAATTGTTTTGTTGTTTTGTTTGTTTGTCTGCTTGACCACACAAACAATTGGATGTTCTTCCCTGTGTATTGACCCCTATTCACCACTACACTAGTCTTTAATAGGGTTTATAAATAATTAATTTTCCTCAAACCTAGTTGACAACCTAGAGAACTGGTCAACTGGCCAATGTTTTTCATAAAATACTTTATAAGAAAACATAAATGAAAATCATAATCACAAGGGTTTCTTAGAAAATATAAGAACTCATGAAAAATGTTTTCTTAAAAACATACATTTTTACTCTAAAAGGCCATAATATTTTCTTTAAAACAAAAGATCATTAGGTTACTTTTTGAAATCAAATGATTTCCATGAAAACTCATTTACAAGCATTGAAAAGTCTTGTAGGTTTTTTGTGACATTATTTTCATAAAACTGTTGGGTTGGTGTAGCTGATCCGGTTGGACCGAAAGCTTGTGGTCCATAACTTTCGCAGGTCGAGCTCCACGTTGAGTTTGTTGGGGGTTGCAGGGGGTAACACATCCCTGCTTCAGGAGTCCGAGGGCCGAAGGGTCCCGACCCAATTTTTTCGGACATTGTAGCATCTCTGACCACTGTAGCATAATTGATCGACCGACACCGACATGACACTGTAGCAATGCGAACTTCGGAGTTAACTTTACTGTAGCCTTTTGAACTTCCAGCTGACAGCACTGTAGCACCTTTGACTTGAGTGACCTCCTTTTTCACTGTAGCGATGCAGACTTACTGTGCGGTTGGTGGAACAATGATCGTCTTCCTTCTCCATTTGTAGCCCATTTTCAGGCTAGGGTTATTGACTGGAAAAAAACTCTGTAATTGTGCTTCTGATTATAGTGAATATTCTGCCTCTCTGTGGGCGTAATGATTATTCCTGAACCACGTAAAACTTTGTGTTCTTGTTCTTTCTTTTTTCCCTTTTACTCTTATGTTTTTTATTGTTTCTATCGCTGCAACTCCCGACTTTTCCGCAACAAAAACCCTTACAAGAACCCTTACATTTGGAATAATCATTACAGTCAATTTTCAACATAATTCTTCGGAGAACATTATCATTAATTAATGCATTAGAGAGTTATACCGGTCTCACTCAATCATAAACAATGTCCAAAGATCGTATCCTGAAAAAAAAAACATTTTAATGTTGCACATTTTCATCATAAATCCCTTGAAAAACACTTTTGAACCCACATGCAAAACACTTTCAGATATTGAAATACGTCGTAAAAAAACATTTTCAGAACTAAAATACCCAGAACAAAGGGAAGGAGAGTTTTTCTTTTAAGAAAACATGAAATTTTATAAAGAAATACAAATATCAAATAGTGGTGGTGGCGGTGGGAAAATCCATTGACTCCACATGCATTAAAATAGAACATTCCTTTTGCCTTTTGTAATGAAATTCAAAACAATCCGTAAAAAGTACATAAAAATATTCCTTTTGAAAACCTTTGAAATAAATTCAAGAGACATAAAATGTACTCTATAATTCATTTATTTCCATATAAAAATGATTTTTAAGAATATGGACACAGATGAAAAAGATTTAGAAAATAAATCTTTTAAACATATAAAATGAGGTTTTTAAAGTAAAGTGTCTCTTATCTCGAATTTGACTCGTCACGTACGCTCCTTATCTTATTGAATAATAAAATTATATTTATTATTTACTTTCTTATGAGCCTTTTTTCAAATTTTTATTCTTTTTATTTTATTTATTACCATGTTATATATAATTACTTATTCAATTAACTACACATAGGATGTTTTGACGATATTCGGCTCATATGCCCAAAATGAATTCGGTAGGCTGACAATGACCAGTGAGGTAATTATTTCATCATCTCTAGAATAGTAATAACAATGTAATTATCCTTTTTATACATTAATTATACTTTTATACCCAACTAGGAAACATGGTTATGAAAAATGAACTACGTCACAATCATGGAGATGGTAGGTCGTTCATACGTATGAGTGACATTTTCATTTTTCAATAATCAGGATGGAATGAAGGTAAGTATTATTTTATATTTTCATAATGATGATTATATCATAAATATTATATCATTTCTTTTAATACCCTTATATATAGCAGCCATGTGGCATGGTCATGAAAAATGAAATACATTGTTTCGTGGAGTGGTAATCTACACGTGCACATGAATGAAGTTATCATTTTTCAATGAATGGAAAGGTATGATAATAAATGATATATTATCTTTTCACAATTTTAATTATGTCATGAATATCATATATATATATATATATACACACACACATTAAATTGATCATTATACCAATTCTGAGAGGCGGTGATGTAAAACAAATTTCATTGGTTCATGAGGCGGTAGTCTGCCGTACAAATGAATGATAGTTTCATTTCTCATTTGATGAAATAAGGGATGAATATAGGTTATTATATTAACATAATAAAATCTCAGAATATGGATGTAATGACCGGAACCTCTTCGGTCCATTCCTTTGCTGAAATCTGGTGTTTGAGGTGTTCTGGGAGGTCAAGGTGACTTATTCCCAACACTTTGCAAAATTTTGCATCGGTGAGTCATCTGTCGGTGAGTCATCTGTCGATGAGTCATCTGTCGGTGAGTCATCTTTGGATGAGTCATCTGTCTGTGAGTCATCTTTCAGTGAGTCATCTGTCGAGGAGTCATCTGTCTGGGTGTCATCTGTCGGGGAGTCATCTGTCGATGAGTCATCTGTCGACGAGTCCTCTCTCGACGAGTCCTCTGTCGCCGAGTCCTCTGTCGCCGAGTCGTCTGTCGCCGAGTCGTCTGTCGCCGAGTCGTCTGTCGCTGAGTCATCTATCGGCGAGTCATCTATCGGCGAGACATATGTGAATAGTGTCATCGGTGAGACATATGTGAATAGTGTTTCCAGCTTCCTACAGTTTCGCCCCTTTGACGTTATTTCTAATGTAAAACGCATTCAAAGCCTTGTTTTCAGGGATTTAAGGCCGATTCAAAGCCCATAACTCCTACCTAATTTTTTCTAAGGGTCTCGATGCCTTTACTCGGTCAAACCGCATAGTCTTGACCAAATCCACCTTTAATGGCAAATCTAAACCGTATCTAAACCGCTGCTCCATTTAGATTTTCAAAAGGGTCGAGATACATTATGTCTTGTTCTTCCTTCTTGTTTTCCTTGGTACGGTACGTCCCAAACCTTTGTTCCTGAGGAGTTGTGTGATTGTGTTATCCTTGGATCGTTTCTTGTTGGAGTTTTTCCTGGTGTATGTGCACCTCCTGTTTTGTTGCAAATAGGAAGTGTCGATCCGTCTTTCGATATAAGGCATGTTCTACCTCCTTTCTTCTCGGTTCCTCAATCTATTTCCTCTCGTTTCTCTTTTCCATGTGATGACATGTGATCACCATGTTTCTAATGGAGCTTTCTTGGGTGTTGGTCGATGTGGTTGTGTCGCAGCGTCCTCAGGTGGATGCAATTGTTGCGGGAGAGGTGATCGTGATCCGTTGTGTTGGCTCATTCTCGTGTAAAGAACGTCGAAAACCTTTTGAGGTAGGGGATTTATGGCTTCTCTGTTTTATTTACGTGCACTAGTAGAGTTGGTATGATTTAGCCCACTGGATCACAATGAAATTGACATAATAAATATTTGAACCGGATTAAAGAATTGGTATCAATTACTTAGCAATGTTATTGCCTCTTGATTTTCTAGATAGTGTGATATCTATGCTTTGCTGGTTTAGCATGTCGTTCTCGATGAAAATTAATAAAGAACGTAAAGACAAGATTAATTGTGAATTAATTGGTCAAAGATAAAGAGACATGTTAATGAATTCAGTTGTTGTTATTGTGATTTGATGATAATCAAATGGATGCAGTTATGCATGTTTAAATGAATTGGATAATTCAATATGGAATAAAGAATCGGTTGTGCGATAAAGATAATGCCTTGAAGGGTTCTGAGTTACCCTCTTACTTGTAAAGGTCAAACGTCTTATGCTTTGGAGTTGTGAGTGCTCGTTGTGTGTGAAGGCCGAATGCCTTGTTTAGGGCCAAGATCTCAGTTGCTATATTGTTTGTTTCCTACTGCTTGTGTTGTGGTGTGAGCTTGGAGGGATTTTGTGATATGTGGGGGCAGTGAGACCCAGTGGTTGTGGCAACAATTAACACCTAGAGTGGCGAGATGCATCGATTTATGCATGAGGGTGTCGAGGAGGACATCAGGGATGATGGAACGGGTTGAAGCTGGGCTTACCCGTTGATATGAAAGTGGTTGTTATCGAATCTGATGTTTGTTTATTTGCTTTAATTTCCCCATTACTTGAGGTAGATGGTCTTGCTTACCCTTCTTCCAAAAGAGGCAAAGATGCGCGGGGTATTCCATATGCTTTTCGTGTTTAGCTTCTTGAGGATGGATGAGCTTGCGCTCCTGCTATAGGTGGCAAAGACTCGATGGGTAGTTCATATACTCATCGTGTTGAGCCCCTTGTGTTTGGTAGCTTAGAATGTTTCCTTATAATACATGGTGTCACAAACCAAGTCAGGTCGTCATCTGAACCAACGCTCGATCCAGCCCGCGGCAAGGCCCGAAGGGCGTTCCCGATCCCCATGAGCTGGCACAAGTGCCCAGGTATCAAAATAAACCTTGTGAACGATTTACCTGAATAAACAAATATAAAGAAACCAATAAAATAAACCAACCCAAAAGTAAAATTCGCAGCCAAACAAGCCTTTAACCAAAACCAGATTCTGAGTCACATGTAAAACCAAAACCCAAACAACACTAAAAAGTATGGTGACCAAAAACCATTCCAAAAATTGTCGCACGACGAGAGTACACCACCTTCAAGCAATCACCACAACGCCACGTCAAGAGGTCGGCTAACAACATGAACCACCACTCCCAAACGCTGGACCCTTAACTGTATCAGACATAAACAAATCTACTTACACCTAAAGGTGTAAGTAGGGTGTGAGAAATCACCCAGTAGGAGGCCACCAAGAAAAAGATTACACGCACAAGTATTTAAAAGACAAATACATTTGCAATGATAAATAAAGGAAAGTAAGAAAAGCTTAACAACGATAATGAAAACAGTTTTCATGAAACAACCTTAAAGAAAAGCAGTTTAAAGTAAACTCATGTTTGTGTAGTAACTCAACTGACATATCATGTATCATTGGTGTGCACAGAGTAACCAAAAGCACCAAAAGATGGGAGAGACCCTATGGGTACTAGTGATAGGTGGGACCCTTGAACGTCGTGTCTCGGTGAAATGTGACTTAGAAACCACGACCCTCAGAAATTGTGGCTTAGAAACCATGACCCTCAGAAAACGTGTCTTAGAAACCACAATCCTCAGAAACCATATGTTTGGTTAGTGTTGCAAATGTCAATCCTGCCAGTGAAACCGGGCCAAGCCCCCTCCGAAACACTATCTCACTAGTCCTAGTCCCCCACCTAATACCTGATGCTTCCCTCTTTGTGCTCACCTAAATTCCAAGTTCACATCACATGTCACATTAACACTTAAGAGCCAAACAAGGTGCTTACATAAAAAAACATCATTCACACACCGATGCCCTCTTTTAAAACCATACGCACACCAAAAACTTTTTAGAACTTATCCTATGCCACTTGCACATTAAATTAAACCAGCTGCATAGTCTTATAAAAATACTTTTTATAATTAAGCAAACCACTAAGAAAAATTATTAAACAGTTTCCCAAACATGACACAAAATCTTTAACGGGAAAAAAGTCACTCAAAACCCTTTTCAAAGCAAAACACATTCCGACACCACACCAAAACATAAACCGCATCATCCGCACTTCCTAACACACACACACTCGACAGTTTTCAAAACAATGATAAATAGTCCAAAGCAGGTTTTCACAATAAAATTCACCAACATCACTTAAACATACCTCTTACCAATTAAATGCACAGTGAAACTCAATCAAAGATAATTTTTGCAGCATGTAAACAAATAGACAAATGTGCTAAACTAATTAAATAAACAAGAAAATTATCATCAGTTAATGTTTGTGTGAGGAATCACCTACCGTTGTGTCGCAAGCTTCGCAAAATTGGTGTACAACGACCACCACACATCAATGCAGCTCAAACAAACTCAAATACACCCTAAAAACACAACATCGTGAAAAAATTGCATCAAGATTTAATCAATCACAACTAAACCACAACCGCAACACTTTCAAATATAAAAGTAGGAGTTCGCACCTACGACGAGGAGTTCGAGAGGTCGGTCGGAGTCGACGGAGGCTGTCCAGCTTACTGGTGCAAAAAAAAATGGAAAACCGCCGGGAAGAGGCGCGGTCAAGGGAAGGGAGCTGCCATTGCTTTAGCCGGAAAAGAAAAAGGGTGCGCGGCTAAAGGCGGGTTGTCGGATCTCCGGCCGAACCAAGGAAGGGTGGCGCGCAGTCGCTAGACATGAGAGGGGACAGAACTCCGGTGCGGGATTCAACCGATGAGGAGCCGGCTTGTCCGGCGAGGAGGTTATGCGGCAGGGCTTCAGCGCAAGGCTAGGTAGCAGGGGAGGAGGTGCGGCGTGGTTGTGCAAAGCGGGAGGGCAACAGGGGCAAGAGGGCGCAACAGATGCTGAAGGTAGCAGGGAGGGGCTGTCGCGGGGAGGCAACAAAGAAGGAGGGCGGTGCAGCCCGACACGGAGGAGAAGGGAGGAGGGAAAGGAGGGTGCGACGCTAGGGTTGGCCTGCACGAACCAGGGGAGAAAGGGCTACGGGGCGCGAATGGAGAAGAGTGTGAGTGAGGGAGAGGAAGAAAGAAAAAAAAGAAAAAAAAGGAAATAAAAGAAAAAGAAAAGATAAATGGAATAAAATGGAGGGGGAAATAAAAAGAATAATTAAAAAAAGGGATTTAGACTATCCAAAAAAAAGAGAAAACATTTAAACTAATTCAAAAATAATAATAATAAGATAACATCAATAATAATAATAAAAGTATAATAATGTTAAAATTTTAAATGCTAACAACTACATTAAAATATTAATTATAATAATGTTAATAGTAATACAAATTATAATAATAATAATAATTATTATTATAATAATAATTTTATTTTAATTAGGTTAGTTAAGCACCCACGCATCGGGCAAGGCACACGTTAAATTGGAGAAGCTACACGGCTTTGCCCGTGTCCTGTCCGCGCGTCACGTATTACCAAGTCAATGCTCACTTATCAGCGCAAAAGAGAAAAACTCACATCGGGTTTGGCCCACACTTCAACCAAACAATTATAAAAAGACAATTAAACTTATGAGATAAAAATTAAAATAAAAAAAAATACCTCAAAGCGAAGTCCGGGTGTGATAATTCTCCCCACCATGGAAACATTCATCCCTCAGAAAGTCAATTCGAAGCCTGATCATAGAATAGAAATGGGTACTCATGTTCAACCCAAGACCTCCACTCCCAAGTCTCGTGATCATCATTCCCATGTGGTCAAAGATTGCGAACCAAGTGAATGAACTTTCCACGAAACACCTTCTCCTGAGAATCCATTATCCACACTGGCCGCTCAAACACTGATAAGTTGGGCTCTATCTCCAACTCCTCCCAATTTAACACATGTGACAGATCGGGATTATACTTTTTTAGTTAAGAGACATGGAATACATCATGAATCTGTTAGGCGGAGAAAGAAAGGAGTGATGGCAAGAGGGGGGGTGAATTGCCTTTTAAAAAAAGATTCACAAATTAAAATCAAAGTGAAAGTGCAGCGGAAATAAAAGAGGCAAGACACGCAATTGATAACGGAGTTCGGCCTAAAACCCGGCCTACGTCTCCGCTCCCAACTCAACCGTTGAGAGATTCTACCGCTTGTTTTTCAATGGTTGTAGCAAGAAACCCACTAGCCTTTTTACAGGTGAAGGCTAGCTCACCTATTACAGCTTGTTTTTTAATGGTTTGAGCAAGAAACCCACTAGCCTTTTTACGGGTGAAGGCTAGCTCACCTTTGACTCAAGCCTTTTAAAAGGAAAGGCTTGACTAACCTCTTCACACCTTAAAGGTGGTGTGAAAACCCAAAAGAAATGGAGATGAGAAAGGGATGGGGTTTGTAGGCACAAACCCAATTTGATGCTCAAAAATGATAAACAAGAAAAACCGTAATTGGAGAGAAGCATTGGGCGCCAATGGATGATTGGAGTTGAAGACGTGCACTCCCAAGCTTCTATGGTGGTGCTCCTTGGATATGGAAGTTGGTTGGAGCAAGTGGAGTTCCCTTGGAAGAATCCGCCGGAGGTTCGCCAAATGATCAAAGATGTGTCTGTTGGCTTCCGTATGGCTTGGTTGAGTTTCCGGGGGTTCCAGGTCCTTTATTTATAGAGGGGGAACCCTCATATGGCCTTTGGAGGTCTTCGGAGCCGTTGGAAAGGGCTTCGGAGCCGTTGGGAGGCAAGTGGACCAGCCTGGTCAAAGGCCCAACGGCTAGTTTGACTGGCTCCACCGGCTGACCGGTGCTGAGCCACCGGTTGGCCGGTGTGTGCAAAATAGAGAGGCCTTCGGGCTCAGGCTCCACCGGCTGGCCGGTGCTGAGGCCACCGGTTGGCCGGTGAAGAGGCAGTAGCAAGCACTGTGCTGGCTGGGAGCCACCGGCTGGCCGGTGCTGAGGCCACCAGTTGGCCGGTGAAGAGGCAGTAGCAACCTCTTCTTTCTGGGTGCCACCGGCTGGCCGCTGGTGTGACACCGGTTGGCCGGTGGTCTGGACAGAAGGATGCCTTCTGTCCAGGCCTCCATCGGCTGGCCGGTGCTCTTCCATCGGTTGGCCGGTGGACTGAAAATCAGTCCACTTTGGCTTTTTGCCTTCTTGGCCTTCTTGGCCCAATTCCTTGGCCACCTGAAATCATGTCTATCATCCAAAAACACTTAAAACAATATTAGAAAAACAAGAGGGTGATTGTGATCATGAAAATAAAACCACGAGGGGTTCGAGAGGTACAACAGAATCGACGTCAAATGAGCTGGTAAAGCTAACCTGTATGCCACCTTCCCAATCCACTCAGCAATCTCGAAAGGCCCAACATACCTCAACATCATCTTCCCCTGCTTTTCCAAGCGGCGGTGACCCAAGTGAGGGGCCACCTTCAAGAACACTCTATCCCCCACTAAAAACTCAATATCCTGACGCCTCTGATCTGCATAAGATTTTTGGCGACTCTGAGCTGTCAACAACCGTTGTCTAATCAACTTGACCTTCTCATACGTCTCCTAAACTAGGATCGGTCCCAAAAGTGAGGTCTCGCCTACCTCAACCCAACACGAAGGAGACCGACAAGGCCGGCCGTAGAGCGCCTCAAAGGGTTTCATTCTAATAGATGATTAGTAACTGTTATTATAAGCAAACTCAACCAATCCCAAATGGTTATCCCATGAACCTCTGAAATCCAACACACATGCGTGAAGCATGTCCTCCAGAATCTGATTCGCCCACTCCATCTGGCCATCCGTCTGAGAATGGTATGCCGTGCTCATCTTAATCTGTGACCCCAAAGCCTTCTAGAGACATTCCCAAAACCGAGAGGTAAAGCGGGGGTCCCTGTCAGAGACAACCGCTGACGGTACACTGAAGTCTGACCACCTCCTGAACATACAAACGACCCATCTCATCCACCTTCGTTGTATCTATGATCAGGATAAAGTGAGTTCACTTTGTCAAACAATCAATCACTACCCAAATAGCATTCCTCCCCCGAGGTGTACGAGACAAGACAACAATGAAGTCCATGGAGACCTTGTCCCACTTCCAGGTAGGAATGGGTAATGGATGAAGCAGGCCAGATGGTCTCTGATTCTCTACTTTCACCTGCTGATAAGTGTAGCATCACGATACAAGGTCGACTATGTCCAGTCTCATACCTGGCCACGAGAACTAGTGATGAACATCGTAATAAATCTTGGTAGTACCAGGATGGACGAATCACTGAGACTGGTGGCTATCCTGCATCACCACCTTCCGCAGAGACAACGACACCACTGCACAACCCTTGAAGCACAAGATCCTCTCGGGAGACAAAGAACAATCAGGAGTCTCCCCACCATGAAGAAACTGCATAGATAGCTGACACATCTCATCATCGGGCTGCTCCCGCCGAATCAACTCCAAAAGAGCGGGAGTCAACTAAATGCTAGCCAAGAAAATACCTCCACTGTGCTCCCTACTCTCCAAGTGCATCTGGGCAAAGAGCTCCATCAAAGTCCACTCATCGCTGGACTTCCTCAACTCCTACACTGGTACCTTCCTGCTCAAAGCATCAGCCACTACATTACCCTTGCCCGGGGTATAGACAATGTCAAAGTCAAATCCCTGCAGATACTCAATCCAGCGGTGCTGGCTCAAATTGAGATCCTTCTAAGAGAAAATGTAGGCTAGACTCTTATGGTCAGAATAGACCACAAATTTCTCCCCAAAGAGTAGTGACACCAAGTCATTAGGGTGTGCATCACTACTGCCAACTCCAAGTCGTGAGTCAGATAATTCTTCTCATGTGGCCGAAGCTAGCGAGAACCATAAGCCACCACATGATTATCCTACATGAGTACAAACCCAAGGACCGTACCTGAAGCATCACAATAAACCACATAGCTCTTCCCAGACTCTGGTAAGATCAACAAAGGTGCGGTGGTCAACCGCCACTTCAACTCCTCAAAGGATGCCTGGCACTGTGGGCTCCATTCAAACTTCAACCCTTTCCGGGTGAGTGTGGTCATGGAGGCAAGCCGCGAGAAATCCCAAACAAAACGCCTGTAATAACCTGCCAGGCCAAGAAAACTCCTGATCTCAAACAAATTCCTCAGCTATTTCCACGACATCACTGCATTGATATTCTCAGGATCTACTGAAACCCCTTGTTCTGAGACGACATGCCCTAGAAACTTCACTTCCATGATCCAGAATGTGCACTTCGAAAGTTTGGCATACAAGCGGTGATCTCGCAAAGTGCCCAAAATGATCCGCAGGTGATGCTCATGTTCCTCCTCAGATTCAGAATAAACTATGATGTCGTCCACAAATACCACGACAAAGGAGTCGAGATATTGGTGGAACACCCTATTCATGAGTGCCAAGAAAACTATTGGATCATTCTTCAATCCGAAAGGCATGACCAAGTACTCGAAGTGGTCATACTTGCTTTGGAAAGACATCTTCAGGATGTCTACTTCTCTCACCCTGAGCTGGTGGTATCCCGAACACAATTTGATTTTTGAGAACCACTTTTCCCCCTTCAGTTGGTTGAACAAATCGTCAATCCGAGACAAAGGGTATTTATTCTTGATGGTCACCTTATTCAATTTTCGGCAATCAATGCACAACTGGAGGGTTCCATCAGCCTTCTTCGCGAATAAAATTGGGGCATCTCAAGGAGAGATGCTCAAGAAAATGAATCATTTGGATTCAAAATCGTCCAGTTGTATCTTTAATTACCTCAATTCGGTGGGGGCCATGCGATATGAGGGAAGAAATATAGGCTGTGTTCCCGGTGCCCACTCAATCAAGAACTCCACGCCCCGCTCCGGGGGTAAGCCTGAAAAATCATATGGAAATACCTCTGGAAACTCATCCACTACAAAAGGCATCCCACTTTGAGAAGCGCCACTATCTTCGTCCAGTGCGAGCAACGATAACTGATAAGCAAGATTCCCCAACTCAGGAAGTGGAGATCCCGCGCGACCCGACTGAGGATCCCATTCCCCAAGAAATACTTGGGGGCTCCCATTAGGTTCCATAAAACTAACTTGCCACCGATAGCAGTCAATATGTGCTTGAAAGTGCATTAGCCAGTCCATGATGAGGATCACATCAAACAGGTCTAATCTAGGACCAAGAAATCTCACTCCATCTCGACTCCCGACATAGAGAGCGCGCATGACAGACACCTAAGACCTTGCTCCCTCTTTTTTTCCAATGGTGTTACCAAATCCATGGAAAAAGATAAAAGTTCGGTTGGTAGGTTCAGCAGGTTCACAAGACGGGAAAATATAAAGGAAACTGAAGCACCAATATCAAATAAAACTGCAGATATAGAAGGTGCAATCAGAATGGTACCTTGAACAATTAAAGGTCCTACATCAGATCCCGTTGGTGCATGATCCACAACATCCAGATGCCTGGTACCTGCCTGAGAACGACCACTCACCTGAGGCTCTACCCTGATCTGGCTTTGCCCCAAAGATGATCCGGTCCTGCCACCACGACCACCAAAACGAGATCATATCGTCCTGGTTGGCTATGACTAAAATGATACCCCTATGGAAACCACAGATCCAGTTCCACTCTGGTAAGGGCGTAGAGTCCTGTAAAAGCGTTGTAGATGTCCCACAATTCCACACCCATGACAAGGCCTGAGAGGATATGGGCATGCAGGTCGTATGTGACCTACCCTTCCACATTGATGGCACACCATGAACCCTACACCAGAAGATCCAAATGAAGTCTGCCTGGGAGGATGACCTGAGTTGCCACCACTCTTCTTCACTTGATCATCACACTTCCTTTTCTTCTCAGATGAACTGCCACTGCCAAACCTTGACACTGATATAGAAAACCCTGACATTCCTCTCTGGTCAATCTTGACCATGCAAGCACGATCGACCACCTCGGCATAAGTTCCCAGCTTGAACAAGAAAACCTGAGTAAATTTCTGGTCGAAGTCCCTTCTTAAACTTCCGAGCCTTCCAATATTCATTTGAAACAATCTCAAGCGCGTACCACACTAGCTCAGCAAAGCAGTTTTCATACTCCATCACTATTCGATTCCCTTGTGAAAGATCCATGAACTCTCAGGATCTGGCATAGGCCAGGAACTCAGGACAATACTGCTCGTTGAAGATAGCTTTGAAATCCTTCCAACTCATCTGCTCATGCTTCCTATCCTGAAACACCGATTCCCACCACTTGCGACTGGGACCCTCTAGCTGGAATTTGGAACACTTTATCCTGACCTCCTCAGGTGTGTCAAGGAACTCGAACATACACTCTATCTTTTCAACCATTCCTCTGCCTCTTGAGGTTTTGAGCTACCTCAGAATGAAAGAGGTTTATTCTTTAGAAACTCTTGAGCCTTATCCTTTTTGGAGTCAGACTCATATCCTCTAGCTGGCATATGAGTGGGGGTAGGAGTCGCCCGTTTTTCCTAAAGCTTGAACAGCTCGGGCCACAACATCTACCAATCTTTGATCAAGCGATGATGGAGAACTCTCTTCGTATTCCTCTCGTGAGTGTGTATAATCTCTCCAGGGAGGCATCCTACTGCAAGGAGAAATAGTCACAAAAAAGAACATAATTAATACATCACATTTGAAGAAAAATGAAATTTCAATAAGGAAAATAATCATCAGTAAACCAAATATGAAAAAGTAACATCGTGTCCAAACTCCCCTTCCTTGCCCGATGTCCAAGCACAGTCTGCAACCTACACATCTCACCTGGAATAGAAGTCAAACAAGCATCCTGACACCCCATGGAGACTCAGGGTCTGTCACGTGGTGTGCTGGCCATGCACCCTACTCACAACCAGAATTCTGAGCCCCGACAGTCCTAGCTCTTGTCTAACTAGACTCATCCTAAATAAAATAACTCAGACAAGAAAACCTCCTCTGATACCATTTTTTCACGAACCAAGTCGGGTCGCCATCCGAACCAACGCCCGACCTAGTCCGCGGCAAGGCCCGAATGGTGTTCCCAATCCCCACGGGTTGACACAAGTGCTTGGGTATCAAAATAAACATTGGGAATGATTTGACCAAATAAACAAATATAAAGCAACCAACAAAATAAACCAAACCAAAAGTAAAAGTCGCAGCCAAACAAGACTTTAACCAAAACCAGATTCTGAGTCACATGTAAAACCAAAACCCAAACAACACTAAAAAATATGGTGACTAAAAACCATTCCAAAAACTGATGCCCAGCGAGAGGACACCACCCTCAAGCCATCACCACAACGCCACATCAAGAGGTCTACTAACAACCCGAACCACCACTCTGCCACCAAAAAAAGATTCCACGCACAAGCATTTAAAAGACAAATACATTTGCAATGATAAATAAAAGAAAGTAAGAAAATTTTAACAATGATAATGAAAATAGTTTTCATGGAACGACCTTAAAGAAAAGCAATTTAAAGCAAACCCATGTTTGTGTAGTAACTCAAGTGACATATCATGTATCATTGGTGTGGACGGAGTAACTGGGAGCACCAAAAGATGGGAGAGGTCCTATGGGTACTAGTGATAGGTGGGACACTAGAACGTCATGTCTTGCTGAAACATGGCTTAGAAACCACGACCCTCATAAACCGAAGCTTAGAAACCATGACCCTCAGAAAACGTGACTTAGAAACCATGACCCTAAAAAAACATATGTTTAGTTAGTGTTGAAAATGTCAATCCTGCTAGTGAAACCGGGTCAAGCCACCTCCAGAACACTAGCTCACTTGTCTTAGTCCCCCCACCAAATACCCTAGACTTCCCTCTTTGTGCTCACCTAAATTCCAAGTTCACATCACTTGTCACATTAACACTTAACAGCCAAACAAGGTGCTTACATAAAAAAACACCATTCGCACACCGATGCCCTCTTTTAAAACCATACGCACACCAAAAACTTTTTAGAACTTAACCTGCATCGCTTGCACATTAAATTAAACCAGCTGCATAGTCTCATAAAAACACTTTATAATTAAGCAAACCACTAAGAAATATTATTAAACAACTTCCCAAACATGATGCAAAATCTTTAAAGGGAAAAAGTCACTCAAAACCCTTTTCAAAGCAAAACACATTCTGACACCATGCTAAAACATAAACGGCATCATCCATACTTCCTAACACACACACTGCACAATTTACAAAACAATGATAAACAGTCCAAAGAAAGTTTTCACAATAAAATTCACCAACATCACTTAAATATAACTCTTACCAATTAAATGCACAATGAAACTCAATCAAAGATAATTTTTGCAGCATGTAAATAAATAGACAAATGCACTAAACTAATTAAATAAACAAGAAAATGATCATCAGTTAATGTTTGTGTGCGGAATCACCTACCGGTGTGTTGCAAGCTTCGCAAAATTGGTGTGCAAGGACCACCACATGCCAATGCAGCTCAAACAAACTCCAATACAGCCTAAAAACAAAGCATTGTGAAAAAAATGCATCAAGATTTAATCAATCGCAACTAATCCACTACCGGAACACTTCCAAAAATAAAAGTATGAACAACGAGGAGTCCGAGAGGTTAGTCGGAGTCAACAGAGGCTGTCCGGCTTACAGCCACCGGAAAAAAATGGAAAACCGCTGGGAAGAGGCACGGTCAAGGGAAGGGAGCCACCAGAGCTTCGGCCAGAAAAGAAAAAGGGTGCGCGGCTAAAGGTGGGATTTCGAATCTCCGGCCGAACCAAGGACGGGTGGCGCGCGGTCGCTGGACAAGAGAGGGGACGGACCTACGGTGTGGGATTAAACCAAGGAGGAGTCGGCTGGTACGGTGAGGAGGCTATGCGGTAGGGCTTCAGCGCAAGGTTGGGTAGCGAGGGAGGAGGTGTGGCACATTTGTGCTAAGCGAGAGGGCAGTAGGGGCAAGAGGGCGCGACAGATACTGGAGGTAGCAGGGAGGGGCTGTCGTGGGGAGGCAACAGGGAAGAAGGGTGGTGCAGCCCGACGTGAAGGAGAAGGGAGGAGTGAAAGGTGGGTGCGATGCTAGGGTTGGCCCACGCGAACCAGGGGAGAAAGGGCTACGGGGCGCGATGGGAGAAGAGTGTGAGTGAGGGAGAGGAAGAAAGAAAAGAAAAATAAATAAATGAAATAAAAGAAAAAGAAAAGAGAAATGAAATAAAATGGAGGGAGAAATAAAAAGAATAATAATAAAAAAGGGATTTCGACTATCCAAAAAAAATAGGAAAACATTTAAAATAATTCAAAAATAATAATAATAAGATAATATCAATATTAATAATAAAAAGCTAATAATGTTAAAATTTTAAATGCTAAAAAATAAATTAAAATATTAATTATACTAATGTTAATAATAATAATAATAATTTTATTTTAATTAGGTTAGTTAACCACTCACGCATCGGGTAGGGCACACGTTAAACTGGCAATGCTACACAGCTTTGCCCGTGCCCTGTCCGCACATCGCGTATTACCAAGCCAACACTCACTTATCAGCGCAAAAGTGAAAAACTCACATCGGGTTTGGCCCGTACTTCAACCAAACAATTATAAAAAGGCAATTAAACTTATGAGATAAAAAATAAAATTAAAAAAAACATACCTCAAAGTGAATTCTGGGTGTGACACATGGAATTATGGAAAAGTGATAATTTTTTTAATAAATGATTGAATAAATGATGTTAACCAATGAAGTTGGAGTTTGGTGGAATGTAATGCTGAGTTAATATTTTTGAGAAGTCTTGGACTCTGTTTGGTTATGCCTAGAGGGTATGGATCTTGGTTGGAATGGTAATGTGATGTAATTTGGTAAATATTAATAGTTAATTAATGGTTAAAGAATTAATTAACATAAAGTGAAACTGATAAAAAGGGGATAAAGTAACTTAATATAGCTCTTTAAATGATTGTGTGCTTATAGGATATCTAGTCTTGGTAGTAACAACTGGGAGTCTGAGAAACATTAGCTATAATTGAGTCTAAAACTAGGTTTTGCCCATAGTGTGGTTGAGATCTATATTATATCATGTAATTTTGTGTTTCTATATGCTACTTTACCATATCGGTTAGGGCGACAAACACCCCAGGGATTCTGAGCCCTGAGGGGTGTTTTTTCCAACATCCCGGTGGGAGGATGGATGCCTGAATACCCCATTTGGCTCCGCTCTCTTCTCTTGGAAGTTACTTGTGCTGGTATGCACGACGGTTAGTTTTCCCCATATATGTGTGTAGAGGGCTGTAATGACTTGTGGTTATTTTACACACATATATTCTGGATATAGTTTCCTAAGTTCTACTATAGGTATAACGTGTATAGGATGTGATGACTTGAGGATCCTTACTCAGCGTATGGGATGTGAAGTCTTGAGGTATAATACCCGATGTATAATATACGTTTTACGGGTTGTGGTGTCTTCTGAAAACTAACTAGTTACTTTAGGTTATGTATATATGCTGGTTTTGTGTTGCACAAGGTTTATGTTGTGGTGCTGCGCCCTGGTGTCTTCGAGCTATCCTTTTTGGAGAGAGATGCTCAGGACGTGCAGCGTTGGGGCAAAGTGGAAAACTAGTGGGGAAGTGGTTGCAGGGTACCATTGAAATTCTTTATTATATTATATACTTTTATATGCGATACTTGGTCAGAGTATCCATAGTGAGTCTAGGTACATAGTGTACATGTTTAGGTGATGAGTTAGTTTCACCTTTTGTTCACTATGCTTTAGCATCCTTTCTTTACTTTTGCACGAGAGGCTCCAGGGAGGATTCTACTGAGTATATTTCTATACTCACCCTATGTATATATAAACTGTTTTTTAGGTCACTTGGACCAGGTTGGAGATTAGGCTAGTTACTATTAGCTCGAGTTTTTTGTAGGAGCTATTTGGGTTTTATGGTCACTTTCATTTTACTTTATTTTGGTACTTATAGTTTTCTTTTTAAGTTGTAGTAGTCTTTTCATGACATTACATATGTACACTTGAGTTTTCTTTTATATTGTAGTCTAAGGAGGGGTTGGTTGGTATCTATCTTATCTCTCCCATCCGCATGTTTTCTATTAGAGGGTAATGCCTCCCATTTGCGTGTTTGTTATACCCTCGATGCTAGTCACCAACCCAGGACCTACTAGAGGCAGGACTCGGGGGTCATTATCACTCTTCTCACATTGCCAGTCCAGGAGGGGTACATCTTATGGGGAGGGGGTCATGACAAAGTGGTATCAGAGCACTAGTTGAGGGATAGGATGGAGTTTAGTGTTAGAAACAGGCGGGGTTTCATAGGTTGGTAGGGAAACAGTGTCATCTAAGTTTAGAAAGCATTGTAAACATGAGAGACCAACTGGGACATGAATATTTAGGGCCCCCTGTGATCTGATGCACAAACCTTTAACTTTACAATGGCTACTAAACGAAGTGATATTGATTGCAGGGTAGAGACCTAGGAAATGATCATGTATCATTCTTCTCTGCGCATGTGTATAAATGGGTAGACCTTGGGATAGGTTAACCTAAAATGAATAAAATAAAACAATTAATTAATGTTAAGGTTTTCCATATTCTAGATTTTGGAGCCCTAATTGTTTGTTCTTTTGCAGGTATGGATCCAGGTTGACATCCTCATTAGGTTCACACAGAAAATGTTTAGTAGGTTACGCTAGCAGATCACCATAGATTAGAGGTTGATGATGAAGAGACTTGGAGGAGGACACTCTGAGAGTTTTAGTGCCAGAGTCTGGATAAGTATGAGGACCCCATTTCAGATGCAGTCACAGAAGACTGGTTGGATAGGTTGAGATAGATTTCAGTTTGATATGTGCTCGGAAGGAGCACTAGGTGTCTTTGGTTGTGACAAAGATTCATGGAGCAGCAAGGCATTGGTGGTTCTTGTTCCTCAGAGATCACAAGGAGTCAGCAGTCTCGTGGGAAGAGTTCCGAGACCAGTTTAGAGTCGAGTTTATTTATTCGATCGTGAAGGTGGCCAGTTGACCGAAGTTTCTTACCCTTCGACAGGGGAGTTAAAGTGTTCGAGAGTTTGGAATCCATTTCAGGAACCTTTTTTGATATGCTTATGACCTATTTCCTGACGAGGAGGCCAGAGCAAGGCATTTCGAGGAGCCTTTGTATCAAGAGATCTAGCACCAGATCACCCCGTTTATGCTGAATACATATCTTGAGGTGCTAGAAAGGGTAGATTTCATTGAGAGGACGTTATCCAGAACTGGATCATCATGAGAGGGGAGTCATCAGGATTCCTCACGAAGTAGATATGTGGTCTAGGGTTCCCGGTTTTCAGGGCAGAAGAGTTTCTGTTCAGTCGGGGGTAGGTCACATCCCTCGGTATCTCTTTTCTCAGGGGGCAGCGGCTCTCATACCTATGCCAAGGTATCAAGAATTTTTTTTATTGTGGAGGCTGAGTTCATTAGTAGTGAGAGTGCCCAAAATTTCAGAGTGGTCAGTGTGCGCCAGGTGTTCCGCTTAAAGTTCCTCTGTTGAGGCAGTTTCAGCCAAGGCAGCAGCAACATGTTGCACCAGCTTTGGATCAGCAGAGAGAAGATGAGGCAAGCAGAGGACATCCTCGGGATTATCCCCTTCCTCAGAGATCAGAGCACAACCATGGTAGTGGTCTTAATCAAGGACAGAGAGGTCGTAAAGTAGGTCGTGGTCAACTTCATGCTTTAGCGTTTCTAGCACCAGGTGAGCCAAACATTGTTTGAGGTACCCTTGGCTTGTTTTCTACTTGGGTGTATGTCTTGTTTGATTCAATAGAAATGGAATCCTTCATATCACCTACCCTTTTCCATTCCTTAGGACTTGAGGTAGAGAGGATTCCAATGCCCTTGGCATTGACTACGCCAGTTGGAGGTTGAGTAGACTTTTTTAAAGTATGTAGAGACTGTGATCTAGTTCTGGGACAACAATGCTCTTAGAGAGATTTACTATGTTTACTGATAGAACAATATGATGTCATCCTTGATATGGATTTGTTGTATTTGGTGCAGACTATCATGGATTTCTTTCAGAGGCAGGTAGTGTTCTTCGATGCTGATGGAGATCCAGTGGTGTTTGTTAGCGAGCGAGACCCTCAGATGGTCCAGAGGCGTGTTCCATCCTTGTCATCCTTGATGGATGAGATGATGCTAAGTATGTCTAAGGTTCAGGATTTGGCATTTCCCAAGGTTATAGAAGATTACCCTGATGTCTTCCTATAAGAGGTTGCAACATTACCCCCTCAACGAGAGATCGAGTTCGAGATCGAGCTACAACTAGGCGTGTCTCCTATCTCAATATCTCCATATAGAATGACCCCTTCTGAGTTGTGATAGCAACATATATAGATCAGTGGTCTATTACAGTGCAATTTTGTTCGGCCGAGTGTGTCACCATGGGGTGCACCAGTTTTGTTCGTGAAGAAGGCTAACAATAGTTTGTGGTTGTGTATCGATTATCGTCTCTTAAACCAAGTGATAGTGAAGAACCACTATCCTCTTCCATGGATTGATAGTTTATTTGATCAACTGAAGGGTGAAAATTGGTTCTTGAAGATCGATTTGTGATCAAGATATCATCATATGCGTGTGAAAGATGAGGACATCCCGAAGACCGCTTTCTGTTGTCGTCATGGGAATTACGAGTTTGTTGTGATCCCATTCAGTGTGATTAATGCTTCAGATGTGTTCATGGGGTTGATGAACATTGTGTTCCGTGAGTTCCTGGATAAGTTTGTGGTGGTCTTCATCGACAACATCCTTGTGTACTCTACATCTGAGGAGGAGCATGCATAGCATCTGCATGCTGTTTTGGGAGTTCTTCATCAAAAATAGCTGTTTGGGAAGTTATTGAAGTGTGAGTTTTGGGTAGTGAAGGTTTGGTCATGGGAGTCATCTCTCTCCCTAGTTTGTTGGGCCTTTTGAGGTGTTGGATTGTGTTGGAGCCGTCGCGTATCAGGTAGCACTTCCCCCACAGATGAGTAGGACACACGATGCTTTTCACATGTCGTAGCTCCGTCATTATCTTCATAAAGTCTCTCACATCCTCGATTGGGGTGATATAGATGTTGATGATGATGCAACCTTCGAGGAATATCCTGTGGAGATCTAGGACTACAAGGATATGGTGTTGTGTGGGTGTTCTATCTCCTTTTTTCGTGCCTTATGGAGGCACACTGGCGTGGAGGAGAGTACTTGAGATTATGAGTCGCAGATACATGCTCAGTACCCTGAGCTGTTTGATGTTTAGGTATTTTCTTGTAATGATGTTTGTTTTGTGGTTATAGACCTTTTGTATTTGTGAGATGGATTTCTCTTGTTTCTTCTTGTGGCTTGATCTCTTTTGAGAGGTATCTCCCATGGGAAAGTGTTTTGGAGATAGTTGTGGTTGTTGCGTAGGTTTACACTTGTTCCTCTAGTAAGGTGGTTGATCTCCTTTGGTGGCGAGAGCCTGGAGAGGTATCTCGAAGGGTGGTTGTTCAGACCCCTTTTTTTTGTTTCCTCTCTTGGTTGGTTTTTGGATTCTCGAGGATGAGAATGTTTTGATAGGTATCTGATGTAATGTCCTGAACCTCTTCGGTCCATTCCTTTGCTGAAATCTAGTGTTTGAGGTGTTCTTGGAGGTCAAGGTGTCTTATTCCCAACACTTTGCAATTTTTTTTTAGTTTTGTAAACAGTGCCATCAGCGAGTCATCTGTCGGTGAGTCATATGTCGGTGAGTCATATGTCGGTGAGTCATCTGTCTGTGAGTCATCTGTCGGTGAGTTATATGTCGGGAAGTCATTTTTTGATGAGTCATCTTTCGGTGAGTCATCTGTTGGTGAGTCATCTATTAGAGAGTCATCTGTCGACGAGTCATCTGTCAGGGAGTCATCTATCAGGGAGTCATCTATCGGGGAATCATTTGTCAGTGAGTCATCTGTCAGCGAGTCATTTGTTGGTGAGTCATTTGTCAATGATTTATCTATCGGTGAGACATATGTGAACAGTGTCATTAGGGAGACAAATATGAACAGTGTTTCCAGCTTCATACAGTTTTTCCCATTTGACATTATTTCTTACGTAAAACGCATTCAAAGCCTTATTTTAAGGGATTTAAGGAAGATTCAAATCCATAACTCCTATATAATTTTTCCTAAGGGTCCCAATGACTTTACTCGGTCAAACCGTGTAGTCATGACCAGATCTTCCTTTAATGTAAAATCTAAACTGTATCTAAATTGTTGCTCTATTTAGAATTTCAAAAGGGCTAAGATACATTCCTCCTTGTTCTTCCTTCTTATTTTCCTTGGTATGCTATGTCCCAGACATTTGTTCTTGAGGAGTTTTGTGATTGTGCTATCCTTGGATCATTTCCCCTTGGAGCTTTTCCTAGTGTGTGTGCACCATCTGTTTTGGTACAAACAGGAAGTGTCAATCCATCTTCGATATAAGGTATGTTCTACATCCGTTATTTTGGGTTCCTTAATCTGTTTCCTCCCATTTATCTTTTCCATGTGATGGCATGTGATCTCTATTTTTCTAGTGTAGCTTTCTTGGGTGTTGGTCGATGCGGTTGTGCTGCAACGTCCTTGGGTGGATGCAATCATTGCGGGAGATGTGATCACGATCCGTTGTGTTAGACCATTCTCATGAAAAGAAAATCAGAAACCTTTTGAGGTAGGGGATTCATGGATTCTATATTTTATTTACGTGTAATAATAGAGTTATCATGATTTATTCCCCTAGATCATAATGAAATTGACATAATAAATATTTGAATCGGATTAAAGAATTGGTATCAATTGATTAGCGATGTTATTGCCTCTTGATTTTATAGATAGTGTGATATCTATGCTTTTCTGGTTTAGCATGTCATTATTGATGGAAATTGGTAAAGAACGTAAAGACATGATTAATTGTGAATTAATTAGCCAAAGATAAAGAGTCATGTTAATGAATTTGGTTATTTTTGTTGTGATTTTATGATAATCAAATGGATGTAGTTATGCATGTTTAAATGAATCAATTAATTCAATATGAATTAAAGAACCGATTGTGTGATAAAGACAATTCCTTAAAGGGTTTTGAGTTACCCTCTTTCTTGTAAAGGTAAAATGCCTTATGATTTTGAGTTATGAGTACTCGTTGTGTGCGAAGGCTGAATGACTTGTTTAGGGCCAAGAGCCCAGTTTCTGTGTTATTTGTTTCCTGCTGCTTGTGTTGTGGTGTGAGCCTGGAGAGCTGCTATGATATGTGGGGGCAGGGAGGCCCAATGGTTGTGGTAGAAGTTGATGCTTAGAGTGGCGAGATACATCGGTTTATGCATGAGGGTGTCAGGGAGGACACTGGGGATGATGGAAAGGGTTGAAGCTGGGCTTACCCGTTGATATGAAAGTGGTTGTTGTTAAATATGATGTTTGTTTAAATTCTTTAATTTTAAAACTACTTGAGGCAGATGATCTTGCTTACCCTCCTTCCAAAAGAGGTGAAGACCTGCAGGGTATGCCACGTGCTTTCTGTGTTTATCTTCTCAAGGATGGATGAGATTGCGCTCCTGCTATAGGTGGAAAAGACTCGATGAGTAGTTCATCTACTTACCGTGTTGAGCCCCTTGTGTTTGGTAGTTTGAAATTTCCCTTAGAATAACTGGAATTATAGAAAAGTGATAATGCTATTAATAAATAATTGAATAAATGATGTTAACCCATGGGGTTGGAGCTTAGTGGAATGTAACACTGAGGTAATATTTCTGAGAATTCGTGTACTCAGTTTTGTTATGCCTATAAGGCATGGATCTTGGTTCGAATGGTAATGAGATGTAATTTTCTAAATGTTAATAGTTAATTAATGGTTAAAGAATTAATTAATGTAAAGTGAAATTGATAAAAATGGATAAAGTAACTTAATATAGCTCTTAAAATGATTGTGTGCTTATAGGATATCTAGTTTTTGCAGTGGTGGTTGGGAGTCCGAGAGACGTTAGGTGTAGTTGAGTCTAAGAATAGGTTTTTCCCATAGCGTGGTTGTGAGCTATATTATATCATGTACTTTTGTGTCTCTATATGCTACTCCACCCTGTTGGTTAGGGAGACCGACACCCTAGTGATTTTGAGCCTTGGGGGTTTTTTTCCCCAATATCTCGGTGGGAGGATGATGACTGACTACCCCCTTTGGCCCTGCTCTCTTCCATTGGTAGTTACTTGTGCTAGTATGCACGACAGTTAGTTTTCCCCATATATGTGTGTAGAGGGATGTAATGGATTGCAGTTATTTCACACACATATATTCTTGATATAGTTTCCTAAGTGCTACTATAGGTATAATGTGTATAGGCTGTGAAGACTTGAGGATCCTTACTCGGCATACGAGTTTTAATGGATTGAGGTATAATACTCGATGTATGATATATGTTATAAGGGATGTGATGGATCCTAGAAACTATCTGGTTACTTTTGGTTATGTGGATGTGGTGGTTTGTGTTTCACGAGGTTCATGTTGTGGTACTTTGCCCAGGTACCTTCAAACTAGCCCTTTTGGAGAAAGATGCTCAGGACGTGCGACATTGAGGAAAAGTAGAAAACTAGTGGAGAAGTGGTAGTGGGGCACCCTTAACATTATTTATTATATTATATACTCTTGAATGCGATACTTCACAAGAGTAGCTATAGTGAGGCTGAGAACATAGTATGCCTGTTTAGGCGACGAGTTAGTTTCACTTGTTGTTCACTCTACTTTAGCATGCTTTCTTTACTTTTGCATGAGAGGCTCCAGGGAGGATCCTACTGAGTATACTGTTATACTCACCCTACATATATATAAACTATTTTTCAGGTCACTTAGAGCAGGTTGGAGATTAGGGTGGTTACTATTATCTTGGGTTTTTGCAGGATCTATTCGGGTTTCGTGGTCGCTGTCGTTTTACTTTTTTTGGTACATGTAGTTTCCTTTTCAGTTGTAGTAGTCTTTGAATGACATTACATATGTGTACTTGAGTTTTCTTTTATAGTTTAGTCTGAGGAGGATTTTTTTGGTGTCTATCTTATCTCTCTCATCCTCATGTTTTCTTTTAGAGGGTAATGCCTCCCATTTGTGTGTTTGTTATACCCTTGGTGCTAGTCGCCAACTCAGGGCCTACTGGAGATGGGACTCATGAGTCATTATCTCTCTTCTCACATTTCCAACCCAAGAGGGGTAAACTTTGTGGGGAGGGGGTCATGAAAATGAAAAATAATTATGTTATTATTTCAACATGGTTTAAGAAGATTTGAAGGAGGTATAATAAGAAATAAAATGAAAATTCATGGCTAATAACCATACCTCTTCTTCATAAAACCACTTCAGGTTTATACCTAAAGCCTTCTTAGGTTGGTTTTATGATAAAAAATGTCTTTTAGAATATAGAGAGGAAATAAATTAATGGATTTAGGTAGGTATTGGCTGAATTAAAATGATTTTGAAGTGTGATTAAAAGAGGAGAAGAGGTTCCCTTTTTGTAAGTGACAGGAGGGGCACTCTTGGAATTACTTTAATTATTAAATTAATATAAAATAATTATCATGGAAAAATGACTCCAAAATGAAATAAATTTAATATAGGATTAGAATGAGTTAAGATACTATCATCCAATAAAATTTGGATAAGTTTTGGTTATGTTTTTACCCTTATCTTTTAGTTTTAACCTCCGTTAACCCTTTTATCAATTATCATGATATCAATGTTTTACTCTTTAGGGGTCAAGAAAGTTACTATAAAAGAAAAAATGACACATGCCTATTGTGGGACATGTAATTTTTTTATTACCTATGTATAGTCTAGAGGTTAACACTAGGTAGTCTCTCAAATAGAAGTGTGCACAAAATGCTTTGTCTCTTTTGGTTTGTTTGAGAAAATTGATTTGATTTGATGTTGAGATATTGAAAGAAGAAAGAAATTTGATTTAATTTATTTAAAATAATTGATTAAGAAGATGACCAGAGTGGCCTTGGATAGTGATAAAACACATTTTTATTGAATATTTTATTGATATAAAATGATAAAATTTCCTCAAATTTTGTTAAATATGTTTATTTATAAAATATTTGGGATTAAATCATTTATTTGAAAATTTGATTAAAATTCCAGTTTTACCCTTTATAGTGGACTGTAGTATTTCAAAGATAAATATTTTTGTATTTATTATTTAAAATTGAAATTTTTTATCTATGTTCCTGACTTAATGGGCTATAACTTTTGTTTAGGACATTAGATATAAATCGTGCATTTGGTTGGAATAAATGGACAATGAAGTCAAATGTGGGCTGGACCCGGCAGATTGGACATTGGTTATGCAGTTGGATCATAACGCCTTCATCCGATCTTGGATTGGACCCAAATTTTGAGAGGATCTCTAAAAAACAATTTGGAACAAATCATTATTCTATAATAACAGATGGTTCACGCGTTTTTGAGATCAAATGGGTGGTGCAAGTTGTATTAAAATATTTGGCCGAGATTCACCATTCACACTTGAAACCTCTCTAAAACTAGCATCCCCTCCACTATATAAATGAGTGTTTTTACTATTTGGAAGGGTTGGGATGTGAATTAGAAGATTAAAGGTAGATTAGAATTGGTTTCACCCAAATTATCCAACCATTGTAAGAGGGGAAGCTCTTGAAGGAAGGATCCCCTCATCGAAGCCCTCTCATCTTCTTCATGTTGTAATGTTTTCATTTGTGTAATAAACTACTTTGTTCTTCTTTTATTTCTTATCTTTTCTTATGTTTTTTTAAATTATTTTCTTATTTAATCATCCTATTTGGGTTGGAATAAAGAGTTTATATGAGATTGGGTTTTACCCTTTTAATCCTTTACTCATGCAAAACATCTCCACGATGACCACACCGCCCGTAAAAGAGTAGTTCTCTTAGTGATCGATCTATCTTCTACCATATTCATTTAATTATTTTGAATCATTGATATAATTTAATTAACTTAATATTATCCATGAATTTAGTTTTTAAATTATAATAAACTAAGAAAGAAATTGAACAATTAACACAAAAACACATGAGGTCGAGTATTGTGTAAATTGTGAAAGCGCAAACTTAATCGGTGAAACAAGACCATGCAGGATAAATTTGTAGAGTTAAAATATAATCCCTAAGCTCAATTAATCCTCATTTTTCATAATGGACATTTGCTTTAATTTACCACTGACCGTAAGCTAAATTTAGAACACTAACCAAAGCAGGGTTTTGCGATTACATTTTCTGAAGATAGCATATGGTTTAATTCACTTCATCTTTGTGGTAAGGTTAATTATCGTAGGGTTTGGGGGTTAAAAATTTATGAGATCATAATTAAGTGGATATTAATTTAAATGATAATGATTAATAAGTAAATTAAGAGGTAGATTTAGATCGATTATTCCTTTTAAAATATTTTCTAAAAAAACATCTTCTTTTTGCGTTGAATTTCATTTCAAAATTAAAAACAAAAAAATGCAATCTTCTTCCAAGAAACTTCTTCTAGTTTTATAAATGATAAGAAAACCACCATAATTTCAAGTAGAGTTTTTATTCTATTTTATTTTATTTTTTAAAATAATTTTAAGAAGTTTTTTTAATTTGCTTGCTCCTTTGAGAGACGACCTTGGTCAGCCACTCTACTGTACCTAAGTAACCCAAAACTGAACATCATTTGAAAGCGACCACGATAGCACCTTTAAAATTGGAATCATTTCCAGGGAGGCAAGTAATTATTTAAAACATTTAGAGGTATTTATTTTATTTTACATTTTATTCTCTTCTTCTCTTCTTTCTTCCTTCTTCACCCAATCTGAATTTTTCTTCTTCTTTGGTTTTCTTTTTCTTATTCTTTTTGGAAAATCAACTCAAACTTCTCATTTTTATTTTAATATGGTTCACTTTCCTTATTTTATTTTTTATTTTATTTATTAAATGAACTAATCCCTATTATCTCTTAGATATTGACCCTGATATTGAATGCAACCTTAGGGCTCGAATCAGACATTTTCAGTCTACGAGAAGTTTCAAAATTCAAACAGTTGAAGAATTTATTCACTACAAGAACATTGAAATTGGAAACAATTCAAATTAAAACATAAAACAAGAACCAATAGATAAAAATAATGTAAATGAACTTATTATAACCATTCGAGAATTGGCTGCACCTGATATTAATTATCAACCAAATTTCGTTACATACCCAAATCTCAAATCAGACTTTGAACTGAAATCTGGATTAATTCACCTTCTTCAAAAATTTCATGGATTATCTGGTGAGGATCCAAATAAAAATTTAAAAGAATTTAATGTGGTTTTCTTAACTTTAAAACCAATAAATGTTTCTGAAGATCAAATCAAACTAAGAGCATTATCATTATCACTTGATGGAGCTACAAAGGATTGGATGTATTATTTACAACTTGAAGATGTAACTTGTTGGAATGATTTGAAACATATTTTCTTGCAGAGATTTTTTCTAGAATCAAGGACCACATATATTCGAAAAGAGATCTCGAGGATCAAGCAAGAACAGGGGGAGTCAATGTATGAGTACTGGGAGCGATTCAAGAAGTTGTGTACAAGCTGCCCACATCACCAAATCAGTGAGAAACTCCTCATCTAGTACTTCTACGAAGGAATCACACTTATGAAGAGAAGCATGGTAGATGCCACAACTGGAGGGGAATTGGTGGAAAATACACCAGTAGCTACATGTGCATTGATCGACAAGATGGTACAAAACTCCCAATAATTTGGCGATCGAGGTAAACCGCATGTCAGAGGAGTACATCAGGTAAGTCCTTTCTCTCTTGAAAGTCATTTGATTGAAACTATGTTGAATAATTAACCACTATGGTGAGGAAGATTTATTTGGCACAAAAGACATCCCAACCCCCTCCTTCAAGGCCTTTTGGCATTTGCACTGAGACAATCCACCCAAATGACTGTTTCTCACAACTACAAGAGACGGAGGATTGTGCATCAGTATTCCCAGGGAGACCATATCAGCAGCAAAAACAGAAATATCCCCCCAAAAAAGTTTTATTCATTTGCTCCAACATACAACCAAGGGTGGAAGGATCAATTAGACATGAGATATGAATTTGGAAAACAACAAAGGCCCCCTTTTCAACAAAACTTCAAGAAACCTCCACCTTAAGAACAAGGTTTCCAACAACCCCAAAGGCGATATGAAACTCAAGCATCAACAAGTCAACAACAAGGGAATTCTCAACCAAAGGTAGATTCTAACACTGATGATATTTTGAAGCAAATTATTCTTAATCAACAAAATGAGTTGAAGAGTCAAGGATCAGAGCTGAGAGAATTGAAGACTCAAATGAGCCAGATTTCCACTGCCCTCCATGAACTGGTAAGTAAGAATTCTGGAAATATACCTTAGCAACCTACTCCAAATACCAAGGGGAATGTCAGTTCTATCACATTTAGAAGTGGGGAGAAAACAACAGATACATCTGCACCTATCGTTCCACCGGGATTCACCTCAACTCCGGAGAATCCCTATTCAATACCAACTAATGAGAAATCCAAGGAGAAAGATAAAGGTAAGAAAAATATTGATGACGTTACTCCTAAAACCCTTCTATTTCCAAATAGAGTTGTACAAACCAAGAAGATGGCTGAAGAGGCAATGCAAAAGGAGGATTTGGACACATTCATGTGTGTGGAGATAAACATCCCTCTTCTTAAATCCATTAAGAAAATCCCAAGGTATGTGAAATTATTAAAAGAACTTTGTACCAATTGAAGAGGGATCAAGGGAAATGAGAGGATCAACCTTGGAAGGAATGTGTCAGCACTCATTACACCAACTCTAGTAATGCCAACAAAGTGCAAGGATCTAGGGACATTCACCATCCCATCCACCATAGGGAAGTTACAATTTTCAGATTCCCTTTGTAATTTGGGAGCTTCCATAAATGTGATTCATCACTCTGTATTCTCTTATTTATAGGTTGGTGAGTTGAAGCCGATGAGAGTAGTGGTGTAGTGGGAAAATAAAGCTACAACATATCCAGCGGGAGTCCTTGAGGATGTACTTGTCCGAGTAAGAGACATGATCTTCCCAGTATATTTCTACATGCTTAACATGGAGGATGATCAGGTAGGTTCACATGCTCCCATTATCTTAGGTAGGTCCATCCTCAAAATGGCTAAAACGATCATAAATTTCCATGAGGGTATACTTTCCAAGGAGTTTGGAGATGAAGTTTTGATATTTAATGTTATGGACTCCATGAAGTACCCCTCATAGGACCATTCTACATTTTTTATCTCCCATTTTGAACCACCAAATAAAACCCCCACAAATTTTATTGTCCTATGCTTAGGGAGATTATGAGTATTAGTTCTAATTTGATGTCTAATAGTACTTACAAAACTATTTATAATGCACAAGACTCTCTTAGATTTGATTTTAAAATGGAATCATATTATGATTTTGATCATGTGAACTCTGATTATGACATGGATGTTGAATATGCTGATGGATTTGATTCTTTATTCCTTGATTTTGATGATTTATATTCTGATACTGATGTTTATTATGCACATATTTCATTTCCTTCACTATATCCATCCATACAGCACCCCCTACATTGGAACTCAAGCCATTTCCACCTAATATCAAATACTCATACTTGTTAAGTGGTGAGAAATTACCTGTTATCATTGCTAAAAATATCCCTTTTGAACATGAAGATTT
The DNA here is from genome assembly GCA_963277665.1 of Viscum album. NCBI lineage: Eukaryota > Viridiplantae > Streptophyta > Magnoliopsida > Santalales > Viscaceae > Viscum > Viscum album. The sequence goes on along the minus strand of OY728146.1, from coordinate 817,247,375 downwards.
TTTTTGAATCTTTTGAGGGAGAACATCAGGGAAATCGGGTGGACCTTGGTTGACATATCAGGTATTAGCCCCTCTATTTTCATGAATAGGATTATTTTAGAGGAAGGGGATAAACCAGTTAGACAGCCACAAAGGAGACTCAATACAACACTTTTGGAGGTTGTTAAAAAAGAGTTTGAAAAATTTCTTGAGGTAGGTATAATCTATCCCATTTCAGATTCCCAGTGGGTGAGTCCTATTCAGGTTGTGCCTAAGAAAATTAGTGTTACTATTGTTAAAAATGATAAAGACGAGTTAGTTCTAATAAGGGTTCAAAACAATTGGCGTGTGTGTATTGATTATAGGAAACTAAATCAGTTCACTCGCAAGGACCATTCCCCCCTCCCATTTATTGATCAAATGCTTGAGAGACTAGCTGGGAAGATACATTATTGTTTCTTGGGTGGATTTTATAGATATTTTTAGGTTTCTATAGCTCTGGAGGATCAAGAGAAGACTACATTCACCTATCCCTTCAGCATATTTTCCTATCGGAGGATGCCATTTGGACTTTACAACGCCCCAGGTACCTTCCAGAGATGCGTGGTGAGTATTTTTTCTGATTTTATTGAGATCTTCATGAAGGTATTTATGAATGATTTTACAGTTTATGGATCCTCATTTGATGATTGTCTAAGTAGTTTGGGAAAGGTGTTGAATCGTTGTATTGAGAATAATATGGTCTTAAACTTTGAAAAGTGTCATTTCATGGTAGAGAATGACATTGTCTTAGAGAATGTAGTGTCAAAACATGGGATGGAGGTTGATAGCTCTAAGGTAGATATTATTTCGTCCTTACCATATCCTTCATGTGTACACGATGTTAGATCTTTCCTAGGTCATTCATGATTTTATCGACACTTCATAAAAGATTTTAGTAAGATTTCTCTTCCTATGTCACGATTACTTCAAAAGGATGTTGATTTTGTGTTTGATGATTCTTGTAGGGTATAATTTTATGTGTTGAAGAAGTGTCTGACCACTCCACTGATCATACAACCCCCATGGTGGGAGATTCCTTTTGAGCTTATGTGTGATTCCTCCAACTTCACAGTTGGAGATGTCTTATCTTAGAGGGTGGAGGGATGTTCACATGTGATTTCCTATGCATCGAGGACACTAGATTCAGCCCAATAGAACTACAAAACCATATAAAAGGAGTTTCTTGCCATTATATTTTATTTAGATAAATTCTATTCATATTTATTGGGCTATAAAGTGGTTGTTTTTTCTGACCATACAGCTCTGAGGTACCTATTGAAGAATCCAGATGCAAAGCCCAGACTTATCTGATGGATGATCCTTCTTTAGGAATTTGATATTGAGATAAAGGACAAGAAGGGGTCAAAAAACATGGTGGTGGACCACATGAGTAGTCTTACTCACACACTAGAGGATGACACCTTGGACCAGGTACCACTTTGGTACACTTTCCCCAATGATCATCTTTATTCCATCTCAGATATGCATCCTTGGTATGCTGATTTAGTGAACTACCTTGTTGCCTCTGAAATCCCTACAAATTTAAAGAAACATCATGCCCAAAAATTAAAAAGTGAGTATCGGTATTATGTGTGGGATGATTCATACCTATGGCGCATGTGTAGTGACCATGTTATTAGGAGGTGTGTTACTGATCATGAGTTAGAGCCTCTTTTAAATTTTTGTCATACAATTGCTTGTGGTGGACACATTGGACCCCAACGGACAGCTAGGAAAGTTTTGGACTCTAGATTATATTGGCATAGCTTATTCCATGATGATCATGTGTTTTGTAAGTCATTCTCTCATTGCCAACACACTAGGAATATTTCTAAGAGACATGAGATTCCCCAATAACCCATACTATTATGTGAGATTTTTAATGTACGGGGAATTGATTTTATGGGTCCTTTTCTAAGTTCTTTTGGATTCTTGTACATTTTGGTTTTTGTTGATTATGTGAGTAAATGGGTGGAGGCTAAAGCCATCAGGACTGATGATTTTCATGTTGTTGTGGACATTGTCAAAGAGCATATTTTTGGTAGGTTTGGAGTACCGAAGGCCATCATCAGTGAACAAGTGATACACTTCTACAATCAGAATTTTTCTTCCCTCTTTCGGAAGTATGGGGTGACACACAAAACATCAACACCATACCACCCTCAAAAAAATGGTCAGGCTGAGGTTTCAAATAGGGAGTTGAATTTTTTTTGGAGAAAACTGTGCAGCCAGATTGGAAAGATTTGAGAAAGCTCTTAGATGATGCGATTTGGGCTTATAGGACATCATATAAGACACCCATTGGTATGTCCCCATTTCAGATTGTTTTTGGGAAAGCGTGTCATCTCCCTGTGGAAGTTGAGAATTAGGATTATTGGGCTATAAAAATATGCAACATGGATTTGGACCAAGTTGGAATCCAAAGGAATCTACAAATTCAAGAGCTTGAGGATATTCAATTGTCTTCATATGAGAACTCGAGGCTGTATAAGTAAATATCAAAAGTATCTCATGATATAATTATCCATAAAAGAGAGTTTCAAGTTAGAGATAAAGTCTTTCTCTATAGTTCACGACTGAAGATGATGCCTGGTAAGTTGCATTCCAGGTGGTTAGGTCCTTATGTTGTGACTAATGTTTTTCATTATGGTGCAGTGGAGATCACACAAGAGGACACAGGAAGGAGATTTACAGTCAATGGGAAATTTTTGAAGAAATACATTGAGGGACTTCCTAATGATGTAGTGTATTTCATCACACCGCATGACCCCATCATCACTTGAGCATATTAGGCTGTTCCTAACCCTTTCACTTTTATATTATTTGTCCTATTTAAAATTATGCATTTCATATGCACATATCATCTCATGGTTTCACATTAAGGACAATGCAATATTTTAAGTGTGGGGGAGGGAACCTTTTAGTTTAGTAATTTTAATTGTTTTCCTATTTTTCAAAAAAAAAAATTGTTTGTTTTTAGATTTTTTTGCGTGTTTTTGAAAATTTTGAGCTGAAATGATTATCATAATTATTTTTAAATACATATTAATAAGTTAAACAATTTATCCCATGAAACTAAGATTGAATGAATTATGAAAATAACTTTGTTTCAAGTTCAAATCTTTAGTAATTTCATGAAAATTACTCTGAATTTTGAATCCAATGCCACATCTCACTATCTTTATATTTGAAATCACTTTTCTATGAGGATTATGAACCATTATTTTCATATTCTTTACATTCACCTCACTTCTTGAGAGAACCAAACCATGCTTGATTTAACCAGAATTTGATTTTTTCTTGTCAAAACTTGAGGGTTTGAGGTACTTGTATTTTAAATGATTGAGGCATTTTTTTATATTAAATCCCCAATTTCAAAGAATTATTTTTATAATGGCATACCATGAACATTTAATCCTTATAGACCTTAGAATCCATGAAAATCCTGTTAGGTTAGCCATATTACAAGACAATTATCCTTATCCAACCAACTCTTGAAGTGAAATTTCATAATATAGTTGAACTTAAGTGTGGGGGAAACTGTCTTGTGTTGTGATACCACATTCTATGCTACTTTGGGTAGAAAATTAAATTCTAAAGAGATGTGTTTGCTATTAAAGAAAATCATTATATTAAATTTTTTTCCTTTTCTGGATCTTTCATGATAAGTGAAGTTGTGCCTTTCTGGAGCTTCTAATAGAGGGAGAAAGTTGTGCCTATCTAAAGCTTTCAAGAAAATCATGTTTGAGAAGATTAAAATTTTTACTGCTGAAATGTTAAATGGTGTAAAAATTATTTTATTTTTCATGATGATGAACATGAATTGATTCCATGGGGATTAAGGAGGATACCATATTTAAGTGAAAATTAGATTAATGCAATTTTGATTAAAAAAGAGTCAAGCCCCCTCATTCAGCCTCATAAATTTTCACATCTAAATCCTACCCATAAAAAGCCACAAAACAACCCTGAAAAGTCATCATAATAAACATATGTCCTTAAATCACATTGGGTGGTAATTTAGTAATTTATCAAGTCTATGGTGACCCTTGTATGAGTTTGGATGAGAAAGACATTGTTGAAAAATTGACATTTGTGTGATAAGAGAAAAATCAAGTGAGGTAAGTGTTTTGTGCATGGGAGGATAAATGAAGTGGAAATATATTGAATGATATAAATGGAGAACTTGAAATAGTGATTTTTTATGAGGCATGATATCTTTTTTTTCTTGGTGTGGAATTGTTGGATCTCAAGGATATGTGTTTTAAAATTTGTTTTGATTTGATATTGATGTTTACTTGATATGAGGTTTTTCCCAGGAGTGAAAAAGGGTAAGTGTGGGGGAGTTGATAAAAAACATTTTTAATGAATATTTTATTGATATAAAATGATTAAATTTCCTCAAATTATGTTAAATATGTTTATTTATAAAATATTTGGGATTAGACCATTCATTTGAAAATTTGATGGAAATTCCATTTTTACTCTTTATAGTGCACTGTAGTATTTCGAAGATAAATATTTTTATATTTATTATTTGAACTTGAAATTTTGTAACTTTGTTTCTGAATTAATGGGATATAACTTTTGTTCAGGACATTGGAGATAAATCATGCATTTTGTTGGACTAAATGGACCATGAAGTCAAAGGTGGGATGGACCTGGAATATTGGACATTGGTTTTGTATTTGGACCATAACTCCTTCATTCGAGCTTGGATTGTGCCCAAATTTTGAGAGGAGCTCTCCAACCAAATTTGGAAAAAATAATTATTCTATAATAATATCTGGTTCATGCATTTTGGTGGTTAAATGGGCGGTGAAATCTGTATTAAAATATTTTTCCAAGATTCCCCATTCACACTTGAAACCAATTTAAACCTAGCCTCCCCTCCACTCTATAAATTAGTGTTTTTATTATTTGGAGGGGTTGGGACATGAATTAGTATATTTAAAGCAGAGGATAATTGGTTTCACCAAAATTATCCAACCATTTTAAGAGGGGTATCTCTTGATTCAAGGATCCCCTCATCGAAGCCTTCTCCTCTTCTTCATGTTGTAATGTTTTCATTTGTGTAATAAACTACTTTTTTCTTCTTTTATTTCTTCTATTTTCTTTTTTTTTTTAATTATATTCTTATTTAATCATCCTATTTGGGTTGGAATCAATAGTGAATACGAGATTGGGTTCTACCCTTTCAATCCTTTGCTCATGCAAAATGTCTCCACGATGATCACACCACCCCTAAAAGAGTAGTTCTATTAGTGATCGATCTATCTTCTACCATATTTATTTAATTATTTTTAATAATTGATATAATGTAATTAAATTAATATTATCCATGGATTTTGTTTTTAAATTATAAGAAACTAATCAAGCAATTGAACAATTAACAAAAAAATACATGAGGTCAAGTATTGTGTAAATTGTGAAAGTGCAAACTTAATCGGTGAAACAAGACCACACAAGATAAATTTATAGAGTTCAAATATAATCCCTAAGATCAATTCATACTTATTTAACATAATGGACATGTTCCTTAATTTACCATTGACCATAAGTTAAATTTAGAACATTAATCAAAGTAGGGTGCGATGATTACATGTTCTGAAGATAGCCTAGGGTTTAATTCACTTCATCTTTGTGGTAAGGTTAATTATCGTAGGGTTCAGGGGTTAACAAGATATGAGATCATAATTAAGTGGATATTAATTTAAATGATAATTATTAATAAGTAAATGAAGAGGTAGAGTTATATTGATTACACCTTTTAAAATATTTTCTAAAGAACATCTTCTTGTTGGGTAGAATTTCATTTCAAAATTAAAAACAAAAAAATGCAATCTTCTTCCAGCAAACTTCTTATAGTTTTATAAATGATAAAAAACCCCCACCCTTTCAAGTAGAGTTTTTATTCTATTTTATTTTATTTTTTATAATACCTTTAAGAAATTGTTTTAATTTGCTTCCTCCTTTGAGAGACGACCTTGGTCAGCCACTCTGCTACACCTAAGTAACCCGAAACCGAATATCATTTGAAATCACCCATGACAGTGCCTTTCAACTTGTCTTACTGCAATGCTATCATATTTTTTTTAACAATTCTTCTTTTTTTTCTCGGTAATAGAGAAATTTAGTTATCAATTCTTATCTCTCTCTTAGATAGGTGGTGAATGTGATAATATCCCTAATTGAAATATCATATTGGTATACTCTCATTCCTATGTGTTTTTTGATGTTGCGAGTCCTTTTAATTAATTAGGGAAATCTTTTATTGGGTATTTTTATTCCCTAACAACCAATAATTATTACCGCAATTCCATGCATATGCTCGTTATTTCCAAAAACACACCACCTAATCCTAATTTTTTCCATCATATAAAGATCCAAATTAGGTGGATGGATATTTGGATCGTTGAACAAGTAAATTAAATTAAAATAATCTAACATAATACAATCACATTTGGTATTGGAAAATGTAAATAGGAAATGGATACCAGATAGAAGAAGAAAGAAAAGATTTTATTTTATTTATGCATAAAACTAAAGGTAAGAAAAATAGATCTAGCCTCCCCCTTTATTGATCATTCACAAAAAAACTAAACCTCCATGGATATGGTAGATGAGTTGATTTAGGAGAGTGGATACATTTCAAGAATGAAAGAAAATATTAGAAAGTAAAATAATGAATTAAAGTAGTGCATCAACATTCCGTCATCCAGATATTCCCCTCACCGAATGAACCTCTTCAATCCACCCCTAAACATCTATTTATATGCCTCAATCGGTGATTTGGGTGTCAAAAATGGTTTCTATAAAAGTGCCAAAATTTATTCCTAGTCAATCCTAGGGATTCCTGGGTTTCCAAAGCATGTTTCAACTTAAATTTAAAAAAAAATATTCATTATTTATCACGTAAATACATTTACATCGTAAAACTACTTTTTACGACATAAAATCATTAAGAATGAAACCTAGGAATAATTTATGACATGAAATTCTGGTCATATGGAAATCAAAGGACTATCACAGAGTGACACAGATGTGTCATGCCATGACACATGTGTTCATAACCCATAAAAATATTTTTTCCATTGAGTTTTGTTTTTATTATTTAAATTCTTCAAGTACTACATTTCAAATTACTCTATATGATTTAAATGAGTGCTTTCCTACATCGTTTTCTCCTTTTTCCAGTTTCTTTGGTTTGAATCTCTAGAGTTTTTCCTCTTCTTATAAGATGTCGTGAGACATCATTTTCATCATGAATTCTTCTTCTTTAAGACTTTTTTTGAACAATATTTTTTATCCTTCCATAAAACATAAAAAGAATTAAATATAAACATGATTAATCAATTAATAAACATAAAGAATGAATTTTATATCATAATAAATGAGTAAAATTTGTCTCTTTCAATCCCCCCGCACTTAGAAATTTCTTTTCCCCAAGAATGTAATCTCAATATGAATTAAATAATAACACCATGTTTATCAATATTCAAATTATAAATAAATTAAATCAAATTATTATCAAAGGGGGATTAATGTTTCAAGTTTCATATAAAACATCAATTCCACTTCACACTCTTCAAAGAGACAAATCAACCCAAGTATTTTACTTTTCCCCTATGATAAATGGTGAATCTTTTACTCTCATTCATTAATATATAATAATTCATTATTATCAAGAATACCAACTCATGATTTAACTCATCGTGGATTATTTTTTCTTATCAATCATGATAGAAATTCATGAAGAGTTATGGTCATACCACGAGTACATGATATTTTTCCATTATATTGAAAAGGATATACATTCTCCACTTTATAATTACAAAATTAACATAAAAACATGAGGAATTTTTAAATAAGGTTTTGATGAATATGATGATTAATTTTTTTAGGGATTGATATTTAAAATATTAAGGCTAAAAAAGGAGGTTTATCTCTAAGAATAATTCATGATATCAAAACCAACGTGCACTAAAAATATCCTCTATAAATTTTAATTATGTAAATTTTAATTCTAAACATTTATTTTATATGTTTTCATGAACTTGGGGTGGGGGAATCTACCCTATTAATATGAAAATTGTGAATCTCTTTGCTTAACTGGGTGTCAAGTTTGCTGGTATCTAGAGTGTTGAAAAGTCAAATTGAGTTGAATTTCAAATCCAACTAGCACCCCTAAATATATAATGCTACATCATTTTTTAATATGGTTATGTTTTAAAAAATGATTTTGAAAATTGATTGGATGAGTGAAAAATGTGTTGTTGCTGAAATGTTTTGTAACCCCTTCTAATATTCCCTAAACCGATGAACTGAAAATTTATTTTGAATGAAAATTTTCTCCCACCTTATGATTCAAAATTGGAGATAATTTTTAGTTGTAAGTTTGGGGGATAACGTTTTTCTAGGCACCTAAACTATGCTTCAATTATATACAAATAAAAAAACCACCATTTTATTTCAAAGTGACTACCATTCAACACTATTTTAGGATCTTAATCTTGTTAATAAATAAACCTTTTGTGTATCTTATGGTTATAAAAATAAAAAATCAATGTTCCCTTCCAAGGTGATAATTTCATACTCGATTTAGGGATTTCACCAAGTCTGAAGTTGTTAGAGTTTCATGATTGTTGAGTGATATTGTCTACTACTGTTATGGAAATACTTTTTGAGAACTAGAAAAGGAAGTGTGGTAGGTTATATTTTTATGGAATTAAAATTATAACTTGAGGAAAATAGAGGTTTTAAATTGATCCTAATAACATAGCCTTGGTGAAATGAAACACCTAAGTGAGCTAAATCAATTGAGAGTAATATAAGTCCTTTGAATCTAGAGTCAAATGAGCAATTGGGATCCGACAGTGAGCATCCGAGTCAAGGGAATTGGGTGTGTTGTGAAAATAAATCCATTTCAAAATTCATCAAGTGTTTTTTATAGAAAAATTAAATAATGCGTCTTTGTTAAATATAAGTTAATTTATGTGAGGATAATATTGAGCCCAAATTTAAAAAGAGATAATTGATTTATAAGATTTTTTTTGAGTTGTATCAAAGGAGTGGAAATTTAAAATTTGGTTGAGGAATGTGGGAGAGAGTGAATGATGAAAGTTCTTCTGGTTATTAATTTAATTCAACTTGAATCCCACTAGTATGCACTCCTAGAACTGGAATTTGAACTTGTGTTGAAGTAGGGTAGTGAGATTAATTCACATAGGAGGAATTTTTTTTGTTAATGGATGGTTCAATAATTTTATTCAATTTTGGTGCATATTTGAACATAGTCATGATAATTGATTATCCACTAAATGAGGCTAATATCCATTGTTAATATATATAATATTCATGTTCTTTATTATTTATAAACACCATTTTAGTGCATTTTACACTTTGAACATCATTTCACAATATGATTGTAATACCTTCGTAAAATGCACTATTATGTGGTACATTTTTGAACATCATTTAAAGTACCCAATAATTCATATGTTTATAAATATTTTAATTTTATATTTTTGTAAATTTATCTACACTTCAATATGAACATTTTTGATTCAGGTATCAATGGAGAATTCATGGAAGAAGATGAGGATACATTGTGATGAAAGGAAACAATTCTGGAGAAGTCATATTGGACACCATCTCACTGATGAAACTGTGGAGACCAACATACAGGCCCAATTAATCCCAAATTTGGTGGTATTATATAAGACATGTAGAGGAACAAATCATTCTTCAGTATCCAATGCTAATTCGGCCTCCATGGTGTCCATTTAGGCGGCCCAAGTTAGAGATAAAATTCTGGGCCAGATTCTGCGGCCCAGAAAAACAGACCACTAATCTGATCATCTATCAGAATCTACAACTCCAAATGGGCCCAAATTTTACAGGAGGTTAGGAGACATCTGGTTATCCATGTTATTATTCTATAGATCACTCTTATTAGGCCATCTAAAAGGTCATCTAAGCGCGTCTGTTCGGTGGAAGCAAGCTGGATGCCACCTCGGGTCAAGGGTGGAAAAGTCTCCTCTCCCTTACTTTCCACCACCCTAGGCTTACCATACTCATGTGGTATCCTTTTTACTGTTGGAGGCTCGACCAAAGGCTCCCAAAATTCCTATTTAAGGTAGTGGTGGTGAAGGATTTTGTAATATTTGGTGCTTGGTTCAATTGTAATGTTATGTTGTGATTTTGTTGTCTCAAATTTGTCTTTCACTTGTAAGTTGTTCAATTCACTTTAGTTTCTTAATAAAAGTTCTTATTCTCATCTTATTATGTTTTTCTACATCTCACTTTGATACCGTTTCCTCAAGGTATGAATTTATTCACACCAAATCTTGTGAAATTATTCACACAACGGTGGAGTGATCATTTTATTTTTGTTGTTTTCTTTACTTCTCCATGTCCTCCCTCATGAGTCTACTTTCCGCTTCCATTGAAACCATAGAATCAATGAAGGGATAAACCACTTCTGGGTTGATCCAATGGAGTAGAAAGGGGATGTATTGGATGTTATTTATCACCCCATTAATGTATAATCACTTCTTTAATTAAGATTTTTATTTGATGAATTTTAAACTCCATCATCCTTGTTGAATTTAAGGCTACACACTTCAAGTGCTAATACGAACCTTTACCTTGAAGTGATCAAAACTTTGATCCTTAAAGTGTATAGGTAATTAGTATTAAAGGGTTTAGATATTGAACCAGTAAGTGATGATGTTGTTTTATATTCTGAAATGAACCCATCTCAAATATAAGAAATTGAAATTCTTGAAAAGGAAATACGTCCAATCCACCCCGAGCGATAACCTAGGATCAAATCATTATTTTAAATTGAATTCACTTAAGTATCTTCAAGTTCCTTTAAAACCATATAAAATCAACCAAATTTGGCCACTTAATATCCAAAAACAGTCCTTAGAATGTGCGTGTCTATAGGTTACTTCTTAGGTCTCTGTGGATTCGACAACCCAAGATAGACTATAAGGACCGTCCTACCTTCTTATTTTGGGTAAATTTGAGCAACAATAAAAATTTGGAACCATTTCCGGGGACCCAAGTAAGTAATATAAACACCCATTCTATTCTTCCCCATTTATACTTTTCTCATCCAAATTCTCTTATCTTGTCCCTTTCTTGTTTTTTTTATCTTTTGGCGCATGTCCGCCTACACCCGCGATCAATCAAACCGTGTAGTTAGGGTGGATAGTCCTAGGGTTGGGGAGTCAAGTACACCGAGGTAACTCATTACATTAGATTATAATCTTCCTAATACTCTAGAGTCCGAAATTGATCCAATTTCAATAGAAGGTCTTCGGAGAAACTAACTCATAAACCCGGGTGGGAACCAAAATGGAAACCCAAATGAGGCAGCCCCAAACTTGGGGAATGCGATGGATCAAACCATGAATGACTACCTCATACCTTCCTGGACCAATGACCCCTCATGCATTAGACACAATTCCCTAAGAGATACCAAATATATCTTTAAACCCCATGTCCTAAACCACCTTCCCACATTCCATGGAATGGAGTCTGAGATGCCATACTTTCACATTAAGGAGTTCAATGACATTGTAGAAACCATGTGTCCCCCACATCAACTAGAATCAACTAAGATGAGGCTATTTCATTTTAATTTAAAGGATCAAGATAAAAATTGGCTAAAAAATTTGAGACCATCATCCATCAACTCTTGGGACCAACTAAAAAGAGAATTCTACAAAAAATAATTTCCCCACCACAAAACAATTGCACTTAAAAAGAGCATCCAAAACATTTTTGAAAAAGATGGAGAGTCATTCTATGAAACATGGTAGAGGTTAAAAGACACTCTAAACATGGTTCCAAACCATGGTTTTTCTATTCCTGAACAAGTGAGAATTTTCTATGAAGGTTTGGGTCTAGGGAACAAACAATTCATTGACATGATGTGTAATGGAACATTTAAAAACAAAGCCCCAAATGATGCTTACGAGTATCTAGAAAGCCTTTCTGAACAAAACCAAACATGGGGAACTTCACTTCATTCTTAAAATCCACAAAGAACTACTGGAATTCATACAATTAGAGAATAATAAAGCCTTAGGGCTAAACTCGCAGCACTCTTTAGGAAGGTTGAAGAGATAGACCTTAGGAAAATCCATGAAATCCAAACTGTTGACCCTTTTTGCACAATTTGTGAAAAACATGACCATAAGACAGACAAATACCCAACCATTCCATCCATCAAGGATGTTCTCTTAGGAGGACCCCCAGCGGAATTAAATGATTTGAACTTTCAAAATCCTCAATACCAAAACACCTTCAACCCAAGGTATAACGACCACCCAGGCTTCCGCTGGAAAGATAACCAACAACCTAGCCAACCACAGGGACAAAATCCTTACCCCCATCAGAACTAACAATCCCATAACCAGTTCCAAACCCAACCTATCCAATACCAACAGCCACCGGTCCATTTTCAACAAACCATCCCACTTCCAGAATATCCCCCTGGGATAAACCAATCTTCTCAAGCACCAACCCAAACTGTTCCACAAAGACTACTAGAACAACTATGCAAACAAATGAAGAGGATGAACTCGGAGGTATCTTCCCAAAAATAAGAACTTCAAACCATCAAAACTGGAAAGACACCCATGCCTACTCAAGCGGTTCCATCATCAACTTCAAGGGGAGAGTCAAGTTGTGCTCAAACAACTCATCAACAACTAAAGGTTGTGACTATTTTAAGAAGTGGGAAATCAATTGAGAAACCTGAACAACTAATTCAAAACCCACTTGAAGATTCAAACTTGGATGAAAATTTAAATGAACCAAATGATCAAATTGAAAAACATGATAACATTGTCAAAGAAAAAACTCTTCAATAAACAACCCCACAACCTGCACCATTTCCTCAACGCATGAGGGGGAAACCCAAGCCTGAACTGAGTGAAACATTGAGGTAAATCTTCTCACAAGTCAAGTTGAACATTCCCCTTATCGATTCCATCCAAACCATACCTTCCTACTCAAAGTACCTTAAGGACTTGTGCACTTTTAAAAGAAAATTTTCCCATAAAAACCAAGTCCTTTTGGCTGCTAATGTGAGTACCACCATTCAAGGGACCATTCCTCCTAAGTTGAAAGACCCAGGTTTCCCTTACATCAATGTTGAACTAGGAGAGAGCAAAGTTGTCAAGGCCTTGTGTGATCTAGGTGCTAGTGTCAATCTCATACCATATGTTGTGTACTGCCAGTTAGGCCTAGAAGAACTCCAACCCATATCTGTCACACTTCAACTTGCTGATCGTAGCATTTGGGTTCCAAAGGGGATTTTAAAGGATGTTCTGGTAAAGGTTGAAAACTTCATCTACCCTGATGATTTCATTGTCCTTGACAACCATCCAAACTTAGGAAATAAGGAACAAACCCCAATAATCCTTGGTCGTCCTTTCCTTGCAACAATCAACTCTGTTATCCGAGTCTGAAATGGGAACATGACCATCACCTTTGGGAACATGAGTCTAGACTTGAACATCTATAATGCAAGATCACAAATAGGGGATGATGGGGAAATTCATGAAGTAAACATGATAGGAAGCATTGATAATGAATCCATAGAACATCAAGGAATATTTGATGAATGTTTAAGTCAGGATGAGATTGATTTCCTTTTTTCATATGAAGTAAGTTTATCTCCTTGGATTGAATCATTTTCAAATTTCTCTTATGATGAAGTCTTAGGTCCAACAATCAGTGAAACCTTTCAAGAAACCACTTTCATAGAGACCACTCCAAATTCCTTCCCTAAATCTGATCAAGCCAATCTAGTAGCTGAAACTTCTACATATGGGGAATCAATCCTATCTGAAACTCTAAAAAAAGAAATTGAACTTGATCCAATGTACCAATATTCTGTTGAAATTCCGAACCAACCTGATCTTGAATTGAAGGAACTTCCCTCTACACTCAAGTATGATTTACTAGGGAACAATCAAACACATCCTATTGTCATTTCTTCTTCTCTTGAATCCAATCATGAAAGGATGCTTCTAGATGTACTTAGGAAGCATAAGAAAGCCATTGATTGGACCCTTTCTGATATTCCTAGGATTATCCCACTTATCAGGACTCATAGGATTGTTCTGGAATCTAATTCAAAGCCATATAGTCAACCTCAATGGTGAATAAATCCTAATCTCATGGAGGTATCAAGAAAAGAACTCCTGAAATTTCTAAAAGATAGTATCATATATCCCATAGCTGAGAGTGAATGGGTGAGCCCAATCCAAGTGGTTCCAAAAAAGGCTGGAATCACAGTGATAACCAATGAGGATGGAGAGATTCTTCCAACAAGGGTGAGTAGTGGACAGAGGGTCTGTATTGACTATAGGAAGCTAAACTCATTCACCAAGAAGGAACATTTCCCCTTACCATTCATTGACCAAGTCATTAGGAGGTGTGTCCCAGAATCTGAACAAGAGTCCATCCTTAAATTCTGTCATAGTGAGGCATGTGGAGGTCACTTTTCCTCTAAGAAAACATCTACTAAGATTCTTCAATGTGGTCTCTTCTGGCCCACCCTCTCAAGGGACTCCTACGCCTTTTTTCAAAGCTGTCCTAGGTGTCAACAAGTAGGGTCCATCACAAAAAGGAATCAAATGCCACTCACTCCCATATTAGTGGTTGAAATCTTTGACTACTGGGGAATTGATTTCATGGGTCCCTTCCCAAACTCTAGGGGATACCTCTACATACACTTAGATGTTTATTATGTCTCAAAATGGGTTGAGGCCATTCCCACTAAGTCCAACAATCATCAAGTTGTGATTTGATTTCTAAAAGAGAACATATTTTCTCGATTTGGAATTCCTAGGGCTATAATCAGTGATCTAGGAACCCATTTATGCAACCGCCCATTATCTTCACTCATGTATAAGTATGGTATTTCTCATAAAGTTTCCACTGCATACCATCCTCAAACCAATGGTGAAGTTGAGTTAGCGAATAGGGAGATTAAGCAAATTCTTGAAAAAACTGTCAACCCCTCTAGGAAATATTGGTCTGAGAAACTCTTGGATGCACTTCGGGCATATTTTATAGCATTCAAAACCATCCTAGGAATGTCACCATATAGGTTGGTTTATGGAAAAGCATTCCATTTACCTGTTGAAATTGAGTATAAGGCCTTTTGGGCAATTAAGAAAATATATTATGACCTCTCATTGGCTAGAACAAAAAAGAAATTAGATCTCAATGAACTGGAGGAACTAAGGATGGAGGCTTATGTGAATTCAAGGATCAATAAAGCTAGAGTTCAAGCCTACCAATATAGGAATATCAAGGTTAAACATTTTGAACTGGGAAAACTTGTGCTCTTGTATAGTTCAAAACTTCATTTACACTCGGGAAAGTTAAGGTCTAGATGGTTAGGACCTTTCATAGTGCATCATGTATTCCCCCATGGGGCAGTAGAGATTCAAGATCTCACAAGTGGTTATTTTTTCAAGGTCAATGGTCAAAGGTTAAAACCGTTCATTGAATTATTCAATAAATAGGAAATAGAGGTTGAGTTAACTGAGCCAACCTATGAACCATGAAAAAATTGATATATTTAGGGTTAAAGTCGAGCTAACGACGTTAAAAAAAGCGCTGCATGGGAGGAAACCCATGGTTTTCATGTTTCCTATCATTTTGTTGTTTTAATAAAATTTATATTTTAGTTAATCATTTTTATATTTAAAAAAAATAGACTGTTGACCTGTTCTTCTATTATGAGTATGGATGGGTATGAAAGAGGAGCACCATATTCATCCGTGTCACGTGGTGTGATCCTTGAGTAATACCTTACCCAGAAATTTAAAAATAAGACAATGTATCATCAGTTTATTTTATTTTATATATATACTTATATTTTACTTATATATATATATATATATACTCTTTTGTTTTGTTTGTTTGTTTTCCTTTTTCCACTAGGGAACTCTGTAAGTGAAATGGATATCAAAGGACTAAATTGGAGCAGCAAGAACTTCAAACTTCAACCACCAGGTGACTTCATTCCATGATCCTCATTTTCAATTTCCTTTTTGAACTTTCATTCTCTACCTCTACCCCCTTATAAATTTTCATTTATTTAAACACTTGGGACAGTGTTGTTTTAAGTTGGGGGGGAGATAAAATAAAAAAAAATTGCTTTTGTGAAAAAAATTAATGATTTGAAAAAAAAAATTTGTGTAAATGGAAGGAAAAATTCCTTTAACTTTGAACATGGTAATACACATTGCACACTTTGAAACTGAATATCAAATAATTTATCATCCCTTGATTCTGATTTTAATCCTTATATAATTTCATGAGCATAGATTTTGGAAAGTGTGGCTGTCCAATGTGATATTTCATCATTTATATTTTCATCCAAATAAAAAAAGATCACAATGCACGTTCTTTGGATAGTGGGGTATTAGTTTGAGTTCATGGGGTCCCCTAAATAAATAGCATAGTTTTGGTGATCATTTTAGCTTAATATGAGTATTCAAAAAAAAATTATTAAAAAAAAATTTGCGTGTAGAGCAATGAAATGACCTAATGCGTGGCTTTCGGCACTTGGGGATCGTGACTCCATAGTTGTCTATCCCAGAGTTAGTAATTTTATCTCTATTTTTGGTAATTTGAATTTGTTTTTGACTAAGTTAACTCGAGATGATGCCCGAGTATGTGGGCTTCACTTGGTTCCCTAAGGTCTTTGAGCCCAGGAGTCATCGGCAAAGTCTCGCTACAGGGGTTGACTCTTTTGAGTGCAACTTCAATTACCATGGAAAAATTGCAAAAAAAAAAAAAAAAAACAAAAAAAAAAACAAAAAAAAAGAATACTCATCTTAATATTGAAATGTGATTCCACCTAGCGCTTCTATAATTTCCCCCTTGAATACAGATGAACCCCTATGTCTATTGTGATGCACAACACATCCTCATACTTAATTGATATTGGATGAAATATGGAAATGAATTTGAACAAAGGAATGGGCTTGGGATTGAGATATACTTATGAAACTATCTTGTATTAAAATATTTTGATGGGTTTCATGATTGTTTGGTATAAGGTTTTTTGGTGATCATTGTGTATTAAAATGTTTTTGGAAAAGGGAATTCAAATTTCATTTTTGATGAGATATATTTTGCTCGGGACTAGAAAAACTCAAGTTGGGGGGTGTGATTATCCACTAAATGAGGCTAATATTCATTGTTAATATATATAATATTCATGTTCTTTATTATTAATAAACACCATTTTAGTGAATTTTACACTTTGAACATCATTTCACATTATGATTGTAATACCTTCTTAAAATGCACTATTATGTGGTACATTTTTGAACATCATTTGAAGTACCCAATGATTCATCTGTTTATACATATTTTAATTTGATATTTTTGGAAATTGATCTAAACTTAAATATGAACATTTTTTATTCAGGGATCAATGGATAATTCATGGAAGAAGATGAGGATATTTTATGATGAAAGTAAACAATTCTGGAGAAGTCAGATTGGACACCAGCTCACTGATGAAACTGTGGGGACCAACATACAAGCCCAATTAATCCCAAATGTCATGTTATTATATAAGACATGTAGGGGAACAAATAACTCTTCAGGATACAATTCTAATTCTTCCTCCATGGTGTCCATTTAGGCGGCCCAAGTTAGAGATAAAATTCTGGGCTAGATTCTGCGGCCCAGAAAAATAGACCACTAATATGATCATATCTCAGAATATATAACTCCAAATGGGCCCAAATTTTACAGGAGGTTAGGATACATCTGGGGATCTATTTTATTAGTCTATGTACCACTCTGATTCTGCCATATATAAGGTCATCCAAGCACGTCTGTTCGGTGGAAGCAAGCTGGCTGCCACCTCGGGTCAAGGGTGGAAAAGTCTCTTCTCCCTTAATTTCCACCACCCTAGGACTACCATAATCAAGTGGTATACTTTGTACTGTTGGAGGCTCGACCAAAGGCTCCCAAAATTCCTATTTAAGGCAGTGGTTATGAAGGAGTTCGTAATCTTTGGTGCTTGGTTCAATTGTAATGTTATGCTGTGATTTTGTTGTCTCAAATTTGTCTTTCACTTGTAAGTAGTTCAATTCACTTTAGTTTATTAATAAAAGTTCTTATTATCCTCTTATTATGTTGTTCTACATCTCAATTTGATACCTTTGCCTTAAGGTGTGAATTTATTCACACCAAATCTTGTGAAATTATTCACACAACGGTGGAGTGATCATTTTATTTTTGTTGTTTTCTTTACTTCTCCATGCCCTCCCTCATGAGTCTACTTTTCGCTTCCATTGAAACCATAGAATCAATGGAGGGATAACCCACTTATGGGTTGATCCAAGGGAGTATCAAGGGTCTGGATTGGATGTTATTTATAACCCCATTAATGTATAATCACTTCTTTAATTGAGATTTTTATTTGATGATTTTTAAACTCCATCATCCTTGTTGAATTTAAGGCCACACATTTCAAGTGCTAATACGAACCTTTACCTTGAAGTGCTCAAAACTTTTATCCTTCAAGTGTATAGGTGATTAGTAATAAAGGGTGTAGGCATTTAACCAGTAAGTGATGATGTTGTTTTATCTTCTTAAATGAACCCATCTCAAATATAAGAAATTGAAATTCTTGAAAAGGAAATACGTCCAATCCACCCCGAGCGATAACCTAGGATCAACTCATTATGTTAAATTGAATTCACTTAAGTCTCTTAGAGTTCCTTTAAACCCATCTAAAATCAACCAAATTTGGCCACTTAATATCCAAAAACAATCCTTAGAATGTGCGTGTCTATAGGTTACTTCTTAGGTCTCTGTGGATTCGACAACCCAAGCTAGACTACAAGGACCGTCCTACTTTCTTATTTTGGGTAAATTTGAGCGAGAATCAATAATAATTTTTAGGAGTTTCTATAAATAAATAAATTAAAATGCATTTAATTACTTGGGAGTTCAATTGATCAAGTGTAGATAAATTTAATGTGACATTAGTGTGAAAATGTGTTTTTAATAGAGAATTATTGAATACTGGGTAAAATGAGTTAAAATTACCATTCTTTAAAAATCATATAAAATTAAATGTTTTTTTGAGATTTGAATGATTTAAGTTATTTGATTTATAATTTTATATTTTTAAGAACAATTTTTCCCATTTTTTTCAATGAATTTGCATTGAAATTTTATTTTGGATATTATTTTGATGATTTTTTATCTCTGAAAATAAATTATTCTATAGTTTCATATTTTCAATTAATAATATCCATTGGAATTCTATGTATTTGAAAAATATAGTGATTTTTTTTGCATTTTAATTTATTGATTTTTATTAATAAAATAAAGACCGAGCGTGAGATGATATCACTGAGAAAACATAGGTCAACATAAAATAAAGATCCAATGAGCTACGGAAAATTGAAGAACCACCAATGATAAAGGAGAGCTCTAAGAAGCTTCCATTTGAAGCTTAAAGTGGTCTCCAGAAAAGCTGAGCATCACCAGGGAAGATGGCCTGAAATGTCGAAGAAGGAAGACATGGTTTTTTATATATATAGGTTTTAGATTTTTTTACGGAAAATGGATAGGGTTTGAAATAGATTTAAAAATGGGTCTTTAGATGCCTGAACGCCCTTCACGCATCTTCGACATAGAGAGATGCGTGAACGGGCTTCACGCATCCTTCATCCCATCTTCGAAGGATGCGCGAACCTCATTCACACATCCTAGCAATGTTAGATGCATGAACGAGGTTGACACATCCTTTATGAATTCTCTAAAGGATGCGTGAACCCTATTTAGGCATCTTACAGAAAGGTTAAAAAAAAGTCATCATTTATTTAGAAGAAAAATTTTCTTATGTATTTGATTAATTCAATTACAAACCCTTTCTATTCAGTATTTTTTTGTTAACAAAGGAAGAGAGATTTAGAAAAAAATTTATGTTTCAATAACATGATCTTTATAAATGTTCTGCAGTAATTATATTTGATTCTAATTGATATATTAATTCTGGCAGTAATTTAATATTTCTTCATTTACCTCCCCCTAAAGAGAAACACTCATAAACATAAGTTTTGAAATCTTATATAACTTCACCAAGGATGATCTTATTTAATACTTATTCTTAGATATTATAACACATTATTAACTCTCTTTATTATTGTTTCTTATTTTAGAAGAATATGAAATCAATATTTTTCATAATATCCATAATTTTATCACATGATAGAGGTATTTTAATAGGAAAATCCTCCAGTGAAGATTGTGTACCAGTATAACATGTGTCCTTTTATAAATTTTGAGTATGTATTTTCTCAAAATTGGCCAAATGAACTTTTAATTCCATAAATCTTATATTGTGGTTTTTTTATATTCAATCATAATCATCTAATCTTAACAATTATTCATTATTCATTGAAATTCTTCTTTATGCAATTTAATTGTTTTAAAAAAAGAATCATGTTCCATGATTTTATGATTCAAATCATTGAGATCAATAATATTTGTCAAGATTTCTTAACGTTCACAGATCTTTTCATACAGAGTATTAATATTTATTAATACATGTGTCCTTTTATAAAGTTTAAATATGCATTTTCTCAAAATTGGCCAAATGAACTTCTAATTCCATACATCTCATATTGTGGTTTTTTTGATCTTCAATCATAATCATATACTCTTCAAAATTATTCATTATTCATTGAAATTATTCTTTATGAAATTTAATTTTTTTAACAAAGAATCATGTTCAATGATTTTAGGATTCAAATAATTGAGATCAATAATATTTATCAAGATTTATTGATGTTCACAGATCTTTTCATTTAGAGTATTGATATTTATTAATGAATACCAAATAGAAATTATTAATTTTGGAAGATCATTTGATGGCAGTAAGACACCTTAAAAAAAATTAAAACTCTATAAATGATAATAGTAATGCACATACATAGTGTATTGTAAATAAAAAATCAACCTAATCTACGCCTCTGGTGTGGATTCTCCTCTTTCCTACAACCATGTCTATACTGGACGCGTCTACGTCGTGTCCATATCTGTCTGTGCTCTGGCGTACGCTGCACATCATCCTTAGCAGCCACCCCTACATCCTCCTGTGTGACAGGCGGCGGATGTACAGTCTCACCGTCTATACCCTGTCCTGCATCTAATGACAGTGGAGGCTGGATGGAACTCTCACCAACATGGAAATAAGATGGTTGCTGTGATGAGGATTTCTGTAATAAAAAATCGAGCTCAACCCAGTCATCGTCTGTATCTACCTATGGATGAGCCTGAGAAGCTGGAGGAGCATATGACTGATCATGTAGAACACCCTCCTCCTGTTGAACAGGAGAATCTGACTGATCAATCTGAAAATCCTATTCCTATGGAACAACAAGATCCATAACAGGGTCGTCACCCCTTGTTATATCTATATGAGTCTCAGTAGGCTCCGCATCCTCCTCAGCATGTGGTAGATCAAAGAAAATTCCATGATAAATCTCATCCATAGAAGGAATCAAATGTGATACAAGGGTGTAAAAATATGCTGGGTCAAATACGACGTGCTATACTAGATCAGACATGTGTAGTAGATGACAGATACGAGCATCCTACAACAAAAATTATGTTGTTAAGTAATATAAATAAAAATTTCACTAAATTGTGGAAGGAACTATGTATACCATCTCATGAAAGCCTCATCTGTGTCGTGTTAGAAATCTGATAGGGGACCTCTAGTACCAAGTTGCGTAATCCATCTGATCCACCAAATGAAAATGCACTGTCCCCACCCCTCGCAACTGGAAGTCCTGTAGTCTATCCCATAAATCAATATATCTGGTGTGGTATCTCCTCCAATAAAAATATCTCTTCCCTGACATCTTCAAGGAATGCAGTGAATCTAACTGACTGGGTGGGTCAGGAATAGGCTGAAAGAATCCAAACTGCCTCATAACTCTGTCAGTCTGATGCCACTCAACTATATGAAAATGAATCAATGGAACCCTATAGGAGTCGATAACAAGCATCGCCATACAGTACACTGGAAGACTCTAGATAATAGCATCTATATATGGCATCTATAAAATCTGAAAGAAAAAGTAAATAATCAATTAATAAATGAATACATGTATAGTAAAGAATAAATATTTTATAATATAAATAATAATCACTTACATCATGTGGTCGAATGCTATCCAACATAAGTCTATAGGCGTGGACGTCGTGTCTGGGGGAATCTGAATGTCGATGTTCCCGACTCCACCTGTAGATAATATTTCTATATTTACATTTCATAATATAAAGTTATACAATTAAGTTAGACAGTATAAGGAAGTAATAACATACCAACGTTCATGCAGAGCCTCTACTACAATATCTTCTAGTAATGGAACATGAGCATGTAGAGCTAAACGAGGGATGTGCTCCCATACCCACATCTGTAGAAGAACCATGCATCCCGTGATATGCATCTTATCGATGCGACATGCGCTACATAACTCCTTATATGTATATGATAGACAAGCATACCCCTAGCTATATCAACCGGCCTCATCTAAATCCTCCAAAAAATATAAATACATCAAATGTAGAAAAGTAGTGGAGTGATCAAAAAAAAGTGTGCCATCGATCAGCCTCAAAATATATGCACGTGAAAATCGCAGCACAATGATCTCATCAGCATCCTCTGCTAACTATGTGAAGTGATGGTCTAACCAAGGCATGATTAATCGACCACCAACGATGGTCTTTCCATCATCAGGGACCTCTATTCCTAGTAGTCTATAAAAAATCTCCAGCAAATCTGCTACAACTCAGCCAGTCAGAGCTACACCATCGATGGGGAGGCCCAACATAATGGCCACATCCTGCAGGGTAATAGTCATCTCCCCATATCTAAAATGGATTGAATGTGACTTTGGCCTCTATCTCTCTACAAGAGCAGAAATGAGCTGATTATCGAGAAAGTTGAAGTCGCACATCGCTACGCCAAAGAATCCAGAATGACAAAGATGAGGGATGATAGCGGGAGGTGGTGCGGTATGATGGAAATGGTGAGATCTGTGTACACTCAACGGAGGCACTGGACGTCCCTCTAAAATCAGTCATGATACATGAGTATCCTGAGATGTGAGCAATGGAAAATCTTCCATCTGCACAAATGATATCATCATTACTTTATTATAGTGAATTAAATAAAATTTTCAACTATTCTTTAAATAAATCTAGAACAATGAAATGAAAAATGATTGTGTTAATATTTTCGATTTATACTTGATTTGTTGTGTGTGGATTAGTGTTTGTATTACTTGACCAATCCCCTCATTAAATAAAGCACCCTATTACCTAATTTTTAGATTCATTATTTATGAGGTTTGCATTAATTAAAACCTATAGAGGTATTCTAATCATTGCATGTGGGCTTCCATGAGCTAGTTCTTTCATTATATGTAGTTTTTTTGAGTAGTTTGAGTATCACAAAAGTCTTTATTAGAGAATAAAAAAATGAGACAAACCAAAATTGAAACATGTTAGAAATAGATAAAGTCAGAAATAAAAGGATTCAATACTGAAACTTCCACATAAAAATCAAAATATACATATTCGTGATACAATACACAAACTCGATCATGGATGACGAGATGTGGAGCTCTGTGCTGCCACTTGGGTACATCTATTACTAGTATGTCCTTCTGCATGAAAAATACTACATCGTATTCTCTATCCTCTTTGTCAAGGACAATCCATTTCATTTCTGATTCGACTTGAATTTGGTCTTCATCGAGGCCGTAACCTAGTAGTATGAATCCAATAATTTAAAAAATGACAGACATTGAAAAAATAAAAAATGTAAACAGAACCAAATTATGAAACCTAGAAATATCAGGGATGATGGTCGGATGGTCAGCAGGTAATGATATAGAATGAAAGTCACCAACAGGCATCCAAGTTTCACTATAACAGTTCACCAAAAGTGCTTATGCGATACAATGGGTCAACATATGGCTCCCGTGATATATTTACTAAAGCACAAGCTGCGATAACATGTGGACATGGATATCTAAATGCCTGAAAGTTGCCACAATCACAGTATCTGTTATCTAACATCACTACAAACACTCGACCACTAGTGCATGTAGACCGGTCGTAGAACAATATTACCGAAAAGTTCGTCTTTTCCTTGTCAAAGGCTAGAATAGTCCATCTTGAAGCCTCATTCAGTATCGAATCAATATCACTTTGGAAATGATGCGTAAAAATCAATCCATTTTCCATCCCCTGATAGGCCTTTTGGGACCGGTCAACAAAGTAGTGAACACATCTAAAAAATTTCTCTTGCACTAACCCTGTGATAGGAAGTTTGAACACACCCTTGAGGACCCCATTTATGCAGTCCACTATATTAGTGGTCATATGGACATATCTTCTGCCACCATCATATGCTAATGACCATTTTTACTTTGAAATCCGCATCATATATTGATATACATGTTCATTAGCAGTTTAGATCTCTTCAAGGCGTTGATCAAACCTTTCTTGTTGGGGATCATATGTTGAAACCATAAGAGAATAATATATTAAAATGGAGAATTTTTTTTAAATAAGTTTAGAAAAACATACCCAACTTTAGGATCACCTTCTTTATGGCATCATCTCTGAAATTCTTATGCACATTACTTTCAATATTCCTAATTCAATAACAATGATAAGCATTCAGCTCAGTCCATGAAACCCCATCACTAACCATGAGCTCTACAATCGATCGATGGCGATCAGATATCAGACACATGCCATGGTTTTGTGTGACATGAACATGTACATATGCCAAAAACCAGCTCCAACATTCAAAATTTTCCTTTTCAACAATAGAAAAATTAAGTGGTAGAGGAGCATGATTACCATCCTGTGTGGTAGCAATGAGTAGAACACCTGTATAATTTCCATACAGGAAAGTGACATTAACTTGAATAAATTGTTTACAATAGGGAAATGCAGCAATGAATGGCTAGAATGCCCAAAAAACCCTATTGAACTTCACCTTTGTTCGATCAACTCGGTGATTGGGGTATACATACTAAACAGTGTCCAACTAATAAAAAATATGATTGTTGAGAGATAACAATTCCATAATTTGTGGAAACATATCATAAGATTCATCCCAATCACCATACACTTTTACAATTGCCTTCTATTTTTCTTTCCATGCTTTGGTATATGATATCTTGTAGTTATACAACTGTTGAATTATTTCCTGAACAAGGGCAACGAGAACATCCTGACATGTTCTTATCATCTCAAAAATAACAATTGATATAAACTATGAATCAAGGGAAGAGTGATCCTGTGACAAGATTGGATGCACAAAAGTGTGTGGCCCTTCTAATTTGGTTATCCTCCAACATGAAAAAAATTTATCAAATATTTCCCTTAATCGAAATTTACATTTTGGCCCATATTTTTCATAATGAATGATATATTTTGTCTTCTTTGACTCATCAACCACAAATGTGAAATGTCGCTCAATGTGGTATTGCTTTATCAGATTTTCATGACCAATTTACTTTCAAACTCTTTCCTGACATAGATGGAGTTATCATTTAATACAGACATATTCCCTATAATTCCAGGGAATTTAGAAGCTGGTGTAATGAAATCCCAATCAAAATGTTGTTCATGAGACATTCCTTTAACTAAGGAACTCAATAATTAAGGATGATTACCACTAACCGGTGGATTTCATGGATTTCTGTTTCTCAAAGGAACCTCAGAAGGTTCATTTCCCACATCACCCTCACCCACATCTCTGAAAGGAACCTCAGAAGGTTCATTCCCCACATCACCCTCACCCACATCATCTCTTGATGGCTCCCCAAATTTTTCTTCCTCAGATAAACTTTCATTCACTATATCATCACACAATGGGTTGTCATATACATTTCCTTCTAAATTTTGATCATCTTCTTCATAATTTTCTTCTATTACTGGAGTCAAATGAGAAGGAGGAAATAAAAAAGACTGACGTGAAGGACCAACTTGTACAGATCTCACAAAACATGGTTCTATATTAGTCATTTTCACCATATCTATATCAGAAATCACCACATACAACTCCATAAAACCATTATCACACTGCTGTCTAAATAAGGAAGATGCATCCATCCAATCATCATCATCGACCAAAGGGTACTCGGTGTGCCAGAAACATTCAAGATGTTATAGATGTCAATATGTTATTTAAGAAATGGATTGATCGAACCTCATTTTTAATCGATTATGAATATTATTGAAAACTCCATATAATGTCATATAACTATGAAGATTTACCACTCTGACAGGTGGCACACTATAGCTAAATCCCTACCCTGTATAAATGGTCTCACCATTGCAATATATTTGCATAGACATTATTACCTATAAATAATAATTAATAAAATATTATATACTACATAAATATTTTACATTATTTAATGTAACATTATATATTTCAATTAGTTATCAATAATTAACCATGACTTGATCTTGATACTTATGATTAGTTTATCATTATTTGATAAACTAACCAAAACCTATGGGTAGACTCATGGAGTCTCTATTATCAAATATTTCAGAAAGTGTTAGTCTCCTTTCAAATAGAAACGCCTCATGTCGAACTCTTGTTCTTGAACGCCTCTTCGGGGACACCTCTCCGGGGATGCCTCTTCAGGGACACCTTTTTTGATTGCCTTTTAATTAAAAATTTACTCACATGCATGTGAGGGGGTATAGGGGTATTAAATACATAATTTTTTTAAGAGGACATGCAGGTCCTTAAATAATTAGTCAAATATGAATCACATGTCATCAATATAAAAAAATAAATGCAATTATTACAAATTTAATAACCACATTCACAAAACAAGACATGCAATTTCAATTATGCATCGGTCCGTCATCTCAAGATCAATCATCACACAACTTACCATGTTTTAGGGTATACTTATTATATCTATTACTATATGAAATACATATTAAATATATACACCTCTTTTATATTTAATAAGTTTAATTATAACTAATATAATTTCAAAAATTTATTTATATAAAACTGTTTTTATACCATTAACAGAAAAAGTTTTCTATATATTTTTTAATAAATTTAAATATGATACATATAACTAATATATTATTCACAAATTATATTACTAGTGTATAAAATTATTATAATTTAAATTAATATTACTTTCAAAATAAATTTTTTTATAACATATTTAATTTTCATAAACATTCAATATGAATTCATACAACAAACACATCATTCATAAATTAAATCATACAAAAGACACTAATTTACACATCAATACATATGAAATAAATAACCCACACACACAAACACTAGTTTCTATATATCACAAATCAAATAAAAAAATCATACAAATGAAATAAATAAACACAATTAAACAATTGAAAATTTAAATATAAATTTTAATTTCTTAAAAGGAGAAAAAATTTGTTGAGAAAGAAATTCTACAAGGCTTCGCAGAAAAATACAGAGGAGAAAAATAAATTGGGTGGGGGGGGGAGACCCCCTTTTATATATTTTCTCAGCCAGATGCATGAATAGGGTTCATACATCCTTCATTCCATCTTCGAAGGATGCGTGAACCTCGTTCACGCATCTTTAGTGTAGAGAGATACGTGAACGGGGTTTACGCATCCTTTTAAGAAGGGATGAAGGATGCGTGAACCCCATTCACACATCTCTCCATGCCAAAGATGCATGAACAAGGTTCATGCATCTAAAGACCCATTTTTAAAAATATTTCAAACCCTATCCCTTTTCCATAAAAAAATTCTAAAACCCATATATATAAAAAATACAAGAAGACTCCATGCTAACCGATTGAATAAAGTCCATGCCAAATAAAAAATCTAGATCCTAACCCTCCCCGATCTCAAAGAAGGAAATCAATGAAGCCATTTTAATTTTCAGATATCATGAAAACAATGACATTGAGGCTGGTTGAATCAGAAATCTAGGTATGTTAATGGATTCACTATTTTTAACCAAGTTGAGTTGTTCCTGCCTGGAAGACCCAAACCTGAAGCCATATTGAAGCATGGTGGATGATGGAATTGGAGTTCAAGATGGAAGCTGACCCAAGCTAGGATCTGGTTTGAAATTTGGATGGTATTTGAGCTAGATTCATAATACTGATGGAAACAGCGATCTGAGGCTTGAAATGGGGGATTATGCCTGACCCATGTCAAATTGTGACTGGAAGGGGAATGCTAACAGACCACCAGTCGAATTGAAGCTGATGCCATTGTTGGGCCAACCAAGATTCACCTAAGCTTATAATGTGTAGAATAGAGATGAACTGGGGGAACCAACTATTTATAATATCATTTAGAAGACATTGATAGAATAAGGATTCATTTTCACTAAATTTTATGAACAAACAAAGACCAAGTGATTTGGAATGCGAGTCTTTTATTGTTTTAAAGACAATAAAATGAAGACAAAGGGGGCCTTTGACCATGAAAATGCTATATCTATTTATACACACAAGATGCTAGAAAAAATAATCAATTGATGTTCTAGTCCATCCAAACCTATTCTACTCTAGGAAAACCTAGACACTACCTATTGATGATGATTCCAAACCAAGATTGGAGAATATGCCATCAGATGATGATGATATTTTCGTGACCTGATAAATTGAAGTTTTCTCAAGGTCTTGATAGTAGATCAATGAGGATAAAGCATCATAGTCCAATGCACCGGCTAATTTTAATCATAAATAATGTCAATAAGGTTGTTAAAGTCATGTGAGCTCAGGAGTTGATGACCAACCAAGACAAAGATTAGAAAGATTATGTTATTGAAGCAGTGAATTTGGTATGGTGATTTTGGAACCAGTACTCATAGCTGTATTTTTCTATGTTAGTTCGAATGAATATGAAGCCTCGAGGAAAATGGGTATTTGTGAAAATTTTAGGAATACCCAGTTAATTCCAGTTGTGGTTGTGTTTTCTGGTTTGTTTTTTTAATGATGAACACAAAACATAAAATGGGACATGGTGTGCATTGCTCAATGTCCAGAAAATGTATTTGTGCAAGTGGTCTCAAAGCACATCAAATCCCATAAAAGATAAATAAAATGTACAGGTTCCCTAAAACTCCAAAATGGAGAAGTGTAGCCAAGAGGATGGACACAAGAGAAAAATTAATTTCCTAAATTGGGAAAAATCATCACAGAGTCGATCTTTATTCAATTTATGTTTTCTACCCCAATTAGGAAAACACAAAGCCAACGGTAATCGTGGGATAAAATGGAAGATCTAAGTGTTATTACTAATCAATCCCAATCATTTAACCTTCCATGTGGAGATCATATACATGTGAGATCATGGTCATTTATGGAACAAAATTCCATGGAGAAACGTAGTCTGTCATGAGATCTTGGCTAGAGTCACTAGAAGGGATAATTTTCTGCACTGACGGTGCCACTTGGAGGTCGTCGAGATTTTTTTGGTGTTATGATGGTTTTATGGGGTCAAAGTTTTGATGGGGATACTATATATATATATATATTAGAGAAGAATATAGAACCAAGAAGAAATATAATAGAACTGTAATGTCTCATATTTTCCATGTATTATTTTAAATATTATATAGATTATTTTCAATACTAGGCGTTGAAACAATGTGTGATTCTGAGACCCGGTGTGTCTAGAATAAATATTTGAAATATTTGAAATATATTAAATAACACGCACACACGGTTTTCCTAAAAAAGTAAAATAACTCTTAAATGGATGTCTGAATCAGAAATCTAAGAGAGCTGTTGAGTTTAGAATGATGGTTTTATCATAAGAGCGACTTAACATTGATCAGCGCGGGTCATTTGTGAAAAAGTTTTTATGAGCGTAAAATGAATAAAATAATTTAATAAAAATTATTTTAATTTGTTGTGTTGACGCAAAAACTTGTTTTTATTTAAATGTATCCTTATGTTATAATTTCAGGGTTAGTCATATAACCCTGGAACTTCTGGAGGATCATTAGAGAGACCTTTAAGAATACTTTCTGATAAACGACGACAGATTGAGGATTGATGATCGATGCACATAGATTTTTAAGGATCTCACCAACAAACACAACACAACTTTTTTTATTCATCAGGGACTGATCCAAGTCTAGGTAGGGGAGTGTGATTTTTATTTTCTTTTCCTCAATCTTAATTTCTACGATGAACATGAATCAATCGATGAACATATTGATTCAAAAATCGTGTATATTGTGGGATGAGATTTATTTTGTGGGGTTTTTATCAGGAGATGTTATTTGGTTTAATTTGTTGATGAATTATTTTACTGTTCTAATGGAAATGAACCATGATCGATACAAACATCGATTGAGGTTCATTCCTCTTGATTGATGGTGTTTTTCTCCCCTAATTTCACATTTCACCACGAGCATTCTTCGTTGGACCGTGGTTTGACTATTATCGATAAATCGATTGTTTCTCACCCGTTTCTTGGTACAACAATATGATATCATAGATATGATATTGTAATAATGTGACGAAGGTGCATTGGTGGTTGTAGCCGCGAATCGAATGATGAATGATTCCAGAATTCACATTCTTCGGTGTTCTTTGGCACAAAATGAAGAATGTCGATTCAATCCGTTTTGTGAGCAGATATGGTGATGAAACATGTTTATTCAATTATGGCATGAAAAAACTAGGAAGAATCTTTAATTTCACAGCATGATGGTCAATGGATCAGAGGTTGAAAGATCGGTCGAGGCGTGTAGAGGAAGAATCTGGGATATTGGAAAATCCCACAAAACACGGCGTGTAATCCGGGATTACACGACGTGGGGTGACCCTTGGCTATGATGCTAGGTTTTGGCCAGAGTTAAGGATCACACAGTGTGTGACCCCTGTCACACGACATGTAAACCTCCTTGGTTGACTCGACGTGTACTTCGGAAGTACACAAACACAGGCATGCCGTGTACTCCCACATAGACATGGCTTCGTTACAGAGACACGACCAAGTGACACAGGCATGATACCATGTCTCTCTACACACTGTGTACATCCTTCTACATGTCATGTATATGGAGATTACATGTCATGTGAGGCTCTTCCACACGGGCATGACATGGGATAGCTGGACACATTGTGTACCCCTTGGTACACGTCGTGTACTCCCTTAAAGAGTGTTTGAGGCTCTTAGTTTTATTAGTTTTTTCTAGTGTAGTTTGAGTGTGTTCCCTTGGTCATTTTACCTACGGGTACAGTGCAACATTACATCTACATAACTGGATTGTGATCCCCTCTAGAGGTAGAGTGTTAGATAGAGTTTTGGTGTCCCTCTGTGAGACTGATGTGCGATCCTCTATCATCCCTAGTTGGAGTTTGTGGAATCAGCATGACCTCCCTAAGCAGGGCATTGATCCTACATGTAGCAGGTCATATCAGTAGAGTTTATGGAATTGTTGGCATACAATCCCCTATGTAGTGGGTTGACCTAGACTGGGTTGTGGTTTCCCCTTAGTGGTTCTAGGCGTGACCCCCTATCTGTGTATCATGGTACCCTTATACTTGTGAGATTTATTGGGAATGAACCAATGACCCAAACCTCTTCGTCGAGTGTCTCTAATGGTAGAATGGATCATGGAGTGGGTTCTCTCGGTACGAGTGTTGCTTCGAACATAATCTAGTGGCTGACAATTGGTTATGACCACATGGTGGTGTCTTTCCTGAGTATATATGGGTTTTTTTCTCCTGTTATACATTGGTTTTTATACCTTGTATGGATATGACTATACTTGGTGCTTCATTTTTAGTGTTTTCGGGGAATCCTCTTAAGTATTGTTATACTCACCCCTATACGGGATTTGCCTACACGTGTCATGTCTTGTGTAGACGATGACCCTTTTTGACATTGTCTTGGGAAGATAGGGAGCGGGTGGATCATAGCTGGAGTTTGAAGGACCAAGGTGTTTACCGGGAGCATAATTTTTACTTAGTTATTACCCTTAGATCAGATTGGACTCTTTATAATTTTTGTTGAACTTGTTTTGGCCTCTTTTCTATTTTCAGTACTTTATTGTCATACTCTATTATGGGATCTTAGATGTTTGCATGCATTGTTTCAGTTGTTTTATGTTTCAATATTGTGTGAGTTTGGAGATGTGTGTGTGTACATGTACTTTAGGAAAATGTCCCCCATTCGCGGGATATGACTACTTAGCACTGGTCTCCATCCCCTAGCCTATTGGAGGTGAACTTGGGGTAGTCACAGGTCGGACCTCGACGGGTTGGGTTATGAAAAAGTTGCATCAGAGGTGATTAGTTCTACCTTAGGACCTGAGTAAGTGAGATCATTTTGGGGAAACAGTATTAAGTGTTTTGAGTTTGAATTTCAGGCCAGAGACTCCTATGTTTGTGTGGAGACCAATGTATCTATACACCAGGATTCAGATCACCTTCTTTTCCACTCGGTATATAAGAACACTAGTTGCAGGGAAAATAATGGTACATGCATCATATATGAATGATTGTGCTTTCCATGTCCTGGAGTCATCTCCCCAAATATACTATTTGACTATGGTATATCTTGTTTTATTTTAGGATGTCACCAAATAGACAACTAGCTAGGATCCCATCATGTGATCATGAGGATGATCCACCTAGTGATGAGGCATCGTTACAGGGGCTTGTACTGAAGATATAATCTCCGAGTGGTTTACTAGCTATACCACCACCTGTTGAGTAGCAGCTAGAACAATCACTACCAGCTATGGATGCATGCATATTGAGTGTATTGCATGAGTTTCAAGGGAAGATACCTCCCAGGTTTTGGGGTGATTTAGACCCCCTAAGTGGCTGAGGACTAGCTAGAGGCATTCACTCTCATTTTCCATCTTGTGAGGATGACTACAAACCAGATGGTGGCCCTCGTGGTGAGTCTTATTTAAGGATCTATTGGGTGATGGTGGATCTTGGTGACTCAGTAACATGAAAAGACAACTCTCTCCTGGATAGACTTCGATCATATCTTCAGAGATGATTTCTATCCTTCCAAGTTGCGATCTATACACATACAGAAGATTCAGCATCTACACTAGGGTGGTATTAGCATGGTGGGGTATTCAACGAGGTTTACTAATATCTTGCATTACTCCTTATATATGGTACAAGACCAGTTCTTCAGGGCATAAACCATTGAGAAGGTATTGCACTGGGGCATCATGGAGTTAGTGGTATCTCATATAATTTCCACCTATGTTGGGGTACTTGAGCAAGCCCTATTGGTAGAAAGTTTTCTGGCAGAGTAGATACTTGTAGTGGGATCTAGCAGTGGGAACCTGGTAGATGAGACCTCGACAGTAGGTAGATAAAGATAGTTATAGGGATCTAAGTGAGTCAGACACTTCAGAAGGTGATCCCAGGACTCAGGGCCTGCAGTGTAGGGCTCCCAGGGTGGCTTGAATCAGCCAAGAGAAAGACATTGTTTCTCTTGTGATGATCAGGGAAATCTGACACGAGATTTCCTAACCCATCATATAGTTGATTAAGATATGGTTGAGGGACCTCCAAGATGGATACAAAGGTAGGATTAGGGTGGTCCGCATGGTTCTAGACGTGGAAGAGGGGCCGACAGATCAGCATGAGGTGGTCGGAGGTTCAACCTATTACCACCACCACCCCCAGGTGGTCTACGATAAACTTCGGAAGTTGGTGGGAAGGTATGAGGCCAAATTTAGGCTATAAAGGATTATAAACTCTAGGATACAGGGATGATATGAGGTATGATATATGTCTTATATACCTTATTTACAGTATTGATAGTCATAGATACTAGTAATTATTTTCTTTCCACAAATCTTGTTCGAGACTTGGAGATTCTGGTTCAACTGTTGACTCTTCCCTTATGCTTGGAGACTCCTATTGGAGGAGAATCAATGATCACACACTAGTGCCGACAGTGTGAACTAACTCTTGGAGGTGAGAGTTTTGGTTGAGATCTCTTGGTAGTGGCATCAAGACCTTACAACATCATTCTTTTTTTTGTACGGAAACAAAAACACCCCCATTACATGTCTTAAGCTTCCAATTGAGTATCCCACCCCTGATAAACTGATTAAAGAGCCCCATGCTCTCTATTATCCATGCGGTTAATGTTTCCCAAAACCACCCCACCCCATGCCACCCATCATAGAAGAGGGGATTAAATCAATGGTGGTGAAATTATGATGCCAAGGCACAACCAGAAGGAATCGAACCCCCGACCCTGAGAAACCAATTGAACGACCCAACCACTAGGCCAGCCTTATAGGGGCTACGACGTCATTCTTAGTATAGACTGGTTATCCATAGTTTATGCTTATATTGACTACTTTAGGCAAATGGTGTGGTGTGTTTGTAGTGATGGAACCAGATTTTTCTTTTTCGGTGAAATGGAAACCCAGGGAGCACAAGACGGACTCATGAATAGGAGGGTGTAGTTGATTACTCATCAGTTAGCTAGCCTAACCCTCGGTGTAGTAGATGTTATGAGTCATTAGTTTCCTATAATAGTGGTAGAGTATGAGGACATCTTTCCTGAAGATTTTCCATGTTTAATTTTCCATTGAAAGATAGAATTATGCATTGATCTACACCCCGCTACAACAACAATATCTACACTAGCATATCAGATGGCTCCCGTAGATCTTCGTGAGCTAAGGGTGTAGTTGGAGGACTTGTATATAAAGAGCTTTGTGAGACCCAATGTTTCACCCTAGATAGCCCAAGTTTTGTTTTCCATGAAGGTAGAAGGGAGTTTGAGGTTATGTGTGGATTTTGGCACTTGAACCAAGTGATCGTGAAGAACAAGTATCAACTACCAAGGATTGGTGACCTCTTTGATCAATTAAAATGGGGTGTTATGGTTCTAAAATATTGAACTCAGATCCGACTATCACTAACTATGAGTATGAGATGAAGATATACCGAGGACGACATTCATATTTCATTATAGTCACTAAGAGTACTTGGTGATGTCATTTAGCATGACAAACATCCTAGTAGTGTCTATGAGACTCATGAACTATATCTTTCAACATTTCTTAGACCGGTTTGTGGTAGTCTTCAATGATGACATCCTAGTGTACTCAACATCTGAGGAGGACCACGCGAGACACTTGAGGATGGTCCTGGACACACTCTGAGAGCACCAAATTTTTGAGAATCTTTTGAAGTGTCAATTTTGGATTCAGAAGGTCCATTTTATAGGACATGTAATCTTAGAGGATGGAGTTGTAGTGAATCCAGTGAATGTTGAGGCAGTGCTTTATTGGGATCCACCCAAGAATGATACTAAGGTATAGAGTTTCCTTGGACTTACTAGGTACTATCATAGGTTTGTACCCGAATTCTCTAGAGTGGAAGCACCCTTGAAAGCCTTGACTAGGAAAGGGAAACCTTTTGGGTGGATGTAAAAGTTCCAGTAGTGATTTTAGGAACTAAGGTAGAGGTTGACGAGTGATCCTATCTTGAGGTTACTGGAGGAAGGTGTTGAGTATGTAGTGTTATACGATGCATTAGGGACCATACTTGGTTGTATTCTGATGCAGGGATAATAAGTTATTTCCTATGGTTCACGCTAGTTGAGACCACATGAAAAGAACTATGAGACCCACGTCCTTGATTTAGCAGTGTTAGTTTTCACATTAAAGATGTGTAGACACTACCTGATGGGTGAGCGATTCATTCTATATTATGACCACAAGAGTCTCAAGTATATCTTCTCTCACAAGGATCTTAACTTTAGATAGAGGTGATTACTAGCATTCTTCTAGGACTATGAATTTGAGATTTTCTATACTCATGGTAAGGAGAAAGTGGAGACAAATGGTCTCAACAGAAGATCTAGTTCGTAGTTATTGAATGAGGTGTCAGATCGGTTGACCTTGTTGCATTTATCCTTTGTGGATGAAGATAAAGAAACTTATCCCTAGTCGATGGTTGTCACCCCTCCATTCTTACATAGATTCAGGGAGGCACAAATTGGTGATACTGAATGCGAGACCCTAAAATATAAAATATCTATAGGGCAGGCTCTGGATAGATTTTAGAAAGGTTGGGATCATGCCATTCTTTTCAAAGGACACACGATGGTACCAATGATGCTGAGGAGGATACTTTAAGAGAGTTTCATACATCTACCTTGGTGGTACATACAGGAATGGAAAAGATGTACCAAGACCTCCTAAATCAGTTTTGGTGGTCAGGGATTAAGAAAGGAGTTGTTGATATTGTTTCTCGATGCCTTATTTGTCAGCAAGTGAAGGCTGAGCAACAAGTTACAATGGGTTTAGCTCAACCCCTTCAGGTGCCAGAATAGAAGTGGGATGAGATATCTATAGACTTTGTGATGGGATTACTACAAAAGTCCAAGGGAAATGATTCCATTTGGGTGATTTTTGACTGACTCACCAAGTTATCCCATTTCCTAGTTATCTGAGAATAGAGTTCAGTAGAGTGCATGGTGGGATTCTATGTTCAAGAGATAGTTCGACTCTATGGAGTTCCATTGAAGATTGATTCTGTTCGTAATGATCACTTTACATATTGGTTGTGTAATGGATTACAGAAGGCATTTGGGACTCAATTATTCTTGAGCACAGTGTATCACCCACAAACTAATGGCCAGAATGAGCGACCCATTCAGGTTCCGGAGGACATGCTACGAGATTGCATGTTAGACTTTGGACGTAGTTGGGAGGATCAACTACCATTGGTGGAGTTTTCATACAACAATATCTATTATTACACCATTAGTATGACACCATTTGAGGCTTTTTACGGGCAACCATATAGGTCACCACTTTGTTGGACTGATCCAAGCAATTCAACACTCATGGACCCGAAGTTGGTGTGAGATACAACAGAAAAAGTAAAAATTATCCAGGAGTGGATAAAGACTACATAGAACCATCAGAAGTCATATGATAATAGGTGATGAATGACTTTAAATTTTGATGATGGAGACCATGTGTTCTTATGGGTTTCACCTCGACGTGGATTACAATGATTTGGGTGAGGCGATAAGCTGTCTCTAAGGTTCATTTGCATTTTCCAGATACTATGTAGAGTTTTCAAGGTGGCGTACTGCTTAGATCTACCACCATAGTTAGACCAGGTACACGACGTCTTCCATGTGTCATAGTTGAGGAGGTACGTGCATGAACCATCACATTTTTTTTGATTGAGGTGAGCTAGATATTGAGGATGGAATAAATTTTGCTGATTACCCAGTGAAGATTGAGGATCGACATGAGAGAATCCTTCACGAGTGATTGATTTCTTTGGTGTGTGTCTGGTAGAATCACAAGAATCTTTAGGAGAGATCATAGGATAGAGAGGCTCATATTTGTGCCTAGTACCCACATCTCTTTGTGTCAGCCTTGTTTTGGATTTTTGGTGATGTAAAACCTTAAGGTGGGAAGAATGTAACATCTTTGATTTTCCATATATTATTTTATATATTATATGAATTATTTTTGATACCATTCACTGAGATGACATGTGATTTCGAGGTTTCGTGTGCTCAGAATAAATATTTGAAATATATTAAATAGAACGTGTGCACGATTTTCCTAAAAAAGTGAAATAACTCTTAAATGGATGACCAAATCAAAAATCTAAGGTCACCATTGAGCTCAAAATTGCAGTTTTACATTAGGAACAACTTAACATTGGTCGGTGTAGGTCGTTTGTGAAAAATTTGTCGTAGGCGTAAAATGAATAAAATAATTTAATAAAAAATATTTTAATTAATTGTGTTGATGCAATGACTTGTTTTTATTTAAATGTATTCTTATGTCATAATTCTAGGGTTAGTCGCATAACCCTAGAACTTCTAGAGGATCGTTGGAGAGAGCTCTGAGAACCCTTTCCAACGAATGATGACATATCAATGATCAACGATCGATGCACATCAATTTTGAAATATCTCACCAATGAACGCAACATAGTTTTATTCTTCACAAGTGACCAATAAAAATCAAGGTAGGGCATGTGATTTTGATTTTCTTTTCCCCGTTCTTAATTTATGCGATGAACATGAATCAATCAACAAACAGATTGATTCACGGATCATGCGTATTGAGGGTTGAGATTTGTTTTTTAGGGTTTTTATCAGGAGAAGTTATTTGGTTTAATTTGTTGATGTATCTTTTTACCATTCTAATGGAAACAAACCAATATTGACATGAACATCGATCAAGGTTTTCTCTTCTTGATTGATGGCGTTTTTATCCCTCAATTCCGTGTTTCAACATAGGTGTTATTTATTGGACCAAGGTTTGACTATTCTAGATCAATTGATCGTTTCACACCCATTTCTTGGTGCAACAATTAGATATCATAGATTTGGGATCGGAACAACGTGACTAAGGTACAATGGTGGTTATAATTGAACAAAGAACGATTCCCGATTTCACATTATTTGGAATAGAATGAAGAATGTCAATTAGATCCATTTTGTGAGATGATGTACTAATGAAACATGTTGATTCAGTGATGGAATGGAAAAATGTGGCCAGATCTTGATTTTGGAAGCATGGCGATCGACATATCATACGTTGGAAGATCGGACGAGTTGTGCAGAGGAAGAATCTGGGATTCTAGAAAATCTCATAGAAAACGACGTGTAATCCAGGATTACACGGCGTGTGGGCCCCTAGATGTGGTTCTAGGGTTTGACCAGATTTAAGAACCAAAAAATGCGTGACCCCTGTAACATGGTGTGTGGCCCTCCCCGGTTGACTCGATGTGTACTTCGCAAGTACATGGACACAGTTTGGAGTACATGGGCAAAAACATGCTGTATACTCCCATACAGATATGGATTTGGTATACGGACATGACCAGGTGACACAGGCAGGATACCATGTGTCTCTGCACCCTATGTACATCCTTCTACACATCATGTAGATGGATACTACATGTCGTGTGAGGATCTTCCACACAGGGAGGACATGGGATAACTGGACATGCGGTGTACCCATTAGGACATGACATGTACTCCCTTCAAGAGTGATTGAGGCTCTGTGATTTCTTAGTTTGGTATAGTATAGGTTGATTGTGTTCCCTTGGTCCTTTTCCTGGAGGGTACAATGTGACATTACATCCACATCACTAGACTGTGATCCACTATAGAGGCCGAGTCTCAGATAGAGTTGTGCTGTCCCTCTATGAGACTAGAGTGAAATCCTATATCATCCATAGTTGGAGTTTGTGGAATCAACATGACCTCCCTGAGCAGAAATTTATCCTCCATCTAGAAGACCATATATGTAGGGTTTTTGGAATTATCATCATATAATTCCCTATGTACCGAGTTGATCCAGACTAGGTTCGTGGTGTCCCCCAACGATTCTGGGCGTGACCCCCTATATGTGTATCATAGTCCCCTTAGTCCAGTGAGCTTCATTGGGTAGGACCTAATGTCCCATAACTCTTTGTAGAGTGTCTCTGATGGTAGCATTGCTCCTGGATTGGGTTCTCTTAGAACAAGCATTACTTAGAATAGAATCCTATGGCTGACAGTTGGTTATGACCACCTGGTGGAGTGGTGTATTTCATTGGTATATCAGGGTTTTTTTATATTATACATTGATTATTATACTTTTTATTGATCTTAATATACTTGGTGTTTGGTGTTTAGTGTTTTTGGGGCATTCTACAGAGTATTGTTATACTCACCCCTACACCGGATTTGCTCGTGCGTATTGTGTCTTGTGAAGATGACGACCCTTTTTAACATTGTCTTGGGAGGACATGGAGCAGGGGGAGTGTAGTTATATCTTGAAAGACTGATGTATGTACTAGGCGAATACTTTTGACTTAGTCCTCGCCCATGGACTAGGTTGGACTCTTTACAGTTTTGGTTGGGCTTGTTTTTCCCCTTTTTCCATTTTTAGTACTTTACTATCATACTCTTTTGTGGGATATTATATGCTTGCATGCATTTTTTCAGTTTTAAATTTCATCATTGTGTGGTCTTAGAGATGTGTGCATGTGTGAAAGTACTTTAGGAAAATTCCTACCATTTGTGGGATATGCCTACTCGGTGCTGGTTGCCAGTCCCTAGCTTATTGGAGGCGGGCTTGGGGTATTCATGGGTCTGACCTCAGTGGGTAAGGTCATGAAAAGAACTAAGGATGGGAACACAAAAAAGTGATGATGAAGGAGGAGGATAATACAAAAATAGAAATTAAGATTGATCAAAGATCTACTGAAGGAGAAAGTAACAACACTAATAGAACTTGGGTGGAGTTGGAGCTCTACTATTGGGACCTTCTCTCTCATGTTCTTTATTTTTTCTGTTACAATGTCTGTTTTGAATATATTGGAATATTTCAATTAATTAATTATGATCTTTGACTAAATTCTTGAAGGGGAATGAGGCTGTACTGTTATTTTTTATAATTTCATTCATGCATTGATCTAATTGTAAGTTACACTGAATTCCTTTTAGATAGTAATTTTTCTCAAACATTGAGGATTAGTGAAAACTCATCTTGATCAAACTTCATTTCAAACTATTCTACTATATAATTATTTAACTGAAAAATAAATCTAGTTCTTAAGAGTATCACATTAGGATCAATATACGGATTGATATTAGTGTAATGTTGGTTTCATTATTTTGTGATTAATAAGGTTCAATAGTTGAACTATAGGATTTATTAGATTGTTGGTTTACTAACCTACCAGTTGGTTTACCACCTTTAAAAATAGTTCCAATGTTTTAATTGAAATGTATAGATGAAGGAAAAAATATTTAAACCAATGAATGAAATTCACCTCTATCATTATTCAGTTGTCTCTCATTTGTGATCTATTCCTTATTTTGTGCCTCTGCACTTGGGTGTTAGTTACTACCTCATCACATTAATTTGTTCTCATCACTTACTACCTATATTACTGTTCCAATTGTTTTTGTCTTTTTTTGTTTGTCTATGTGACCACACAATCAATCAGATGTTTTCCCTATGTATTGATCCCTATTCACCACTACACTAGTGTTTAATAGAGTTTATAAATAATTAATTTTCCTCAAACCTATTTGGTGACCTAGGGAACCAGTTAACTGTCCAATTTTTTTTCATAAAATTATTTATAAGAAAACATAAAAAAAATCATAACCATGAGGGGTTATTAGAAATTATGAGAAACCTAGAAATTTTTTTTCTTAAAAACAAACCTTTTTACCGTAGAAGGTCATAATATTTCCTTTCAAACAAAAGATCATTATATTACCATTTGAAATCAAACTATTTCCATGAAAATTCATTTTCAAGCATAAAAAATTATTGTTGGTGCTTTGAGACATCATCTTCATAAAACCCTTACAATAAATCTTATAAGAACCTTTACAATTGGAATAACCATTACGATCAACTTTCAAAATAATTCTCTAGAGAACATTATAATTACCTAATGCATTAAAGAGCTATACCGGGACAACCCAATCATAAACACTATCCAAAGACCATATCATTAATAAAAAGTCTTAATGTTTCAACTTTTCATTATAAATCCCTTAAAAAAATCTTTTCAACCCACATGTAAAACAATTTCAGATATTGAAATACCCCGTAAAAAAACCATTTTCAAAACTAAAATACCAAGAACAAAGGGAAGGGGGTTTTTCATTTAAGTAAGAATAAAATATTATAAAAAAAATCTAAATATCAAGTAATTATTGCAGGGGTGGAAAAAGATGTTGACACCACATACATTAAAATAGATTATTCTTTTTGTCTTTTGTAATGAAAGTCAAAATAGTCCGTAAAAAGTACATAAAAAAATTCCTTTGGAAAAGCATTAAAATAAAATCAAAAGATACATAAAATGTATTCTATAATTAATTTATATTCATATAAAAATAATTTTTAAGAATATGCACATGGGTGAAAAGTATTTTATAAAATAAATCTTTAGAGTATATAAAATGAGGGTTTTAAAGTAAAGTGTCCCTTCCTGAAATTTGAATTGTCACGTACATTTCTTATCTTCCTAGATAATATAATTATAATAATTATTTAATTTTTTAATAACTTTTTCATGTTTTTTAATATTTTTATTTTATTTATTACCATTTCATATATATTTCCTTATTCAATTAAGTTCACATCGAATGTTTTGATGATATTTTCCTCATACGCCCAAATTGAATTCGATTGGTTGACTATGGTCAATTTGGTAATTATTCCATCATATTTAGAATAATAACCAAGTTTTAATTATAATTTTTATACATAAATTATAATTTTAAAACCAACCATGAAATATGGTTATGAAAAATGAACTACGTTACAATCATGGAGATGGTGGTCCGTTCGTACGCATGAGTGACATTTCCATTTTTTAATGATCAGAATGGAATAAAGTAAAGTGTTATTTTATCTTTACATAATAATTATTATTTAATAAATATCATATCCTTTCTTTTAATACACTTATATATATCATCTATGTGTGAAAAATGAACCACATTGCTTCGTGGAGGTGATAATCTACACATGCGCATGAACCAAGTTAAAATTTTTCAATGGATGGAAAGGTAAGATAATAAATGATATATTATCTTTTAATAATGTCAATTATGTCACAAATATCGTATATATACATTAAATCTATCATTATTCTGTCTATGAGAGGTGGTGATGGATAAATAATTTCTTCAATTCATGAGGTGGTAGTCTTCCGTACAAATGAACGATGGTTTCATTTCTCATTTGATGGAATAAAGGATGAATATAGGTTATTACATTAACATGATATTTCTCTCAAAATATAGAATATAGTTATGTTATTAATTAAACATGGTTTTAGAATATTTGAATGAGGTAAAAGGAAAGATAAAATGAAAATTCTAGGTTAAGAACTATACCTCTTCTTTAGACAACCTCTTTAGATTTATACCTAAAGCCTCCATATGTTGGTTTTGTAATAACAAAATGGACCCTAGGACATGTAGAGGGATAAAATTAAGGGATTTGGGTAGGTATTTTATGAATTAAAATGATTTTTATGTGTGATTAAAATAGGAAAGGAGGTGCCCTTTTTATATGTGAGGGGAGGGGGACTCTAGGAATTACTTAAAGTATTAAATTAATATAAATTGATTTTCACGGAAAAATGACTCTAAAATAATATAATTTGAATATAGGATGATTATGAGTCGAAATAATCTCATCTAATAAAATTTGGACATGTTTTGGTTATATTTTTACCCTTATCATTTATTTTTAACCATCTATTAACCCTTTTGACAATTACTGATATATCATTTTTTACTCTTTAGGAGTCAAAAAAGTTACTATAAAGGGAAAATTGACACACACCTATTGTGGGGAATAGAATTTTTTTTACCTATGTATAGTCTTGAGGTTAATAGTAGGTAGTCTTTTGAAGAGTATTTCACACAAAATGGTTTGCCTCTTTTGGTTTATTTGAGAAAATTGATTTGATTTGATTTTGAGACATTGAAAGCAGAAATTAGTTTGATTTAATTGATTAAAAAAATTGATTAAGATGGTGACTAGAGTGGTCTTGGGTAGTCCCAATGAAATGATATCATGTTTTTCAATTATTACCAAATCTTCATCTATTATACGGTAATAGAGAAATTTATCCATCACTTCATGTCTCTCCCTTTTCTAGGTAGTGAATGTGATAATAACCATAATTGAAATATCAGATTTGTATACTCTACTTCCCATGTGTTTGTCGATGTAGTGGGTCCTTTTGATCATTTAGGGAAATCTCTAATCTAGTATTGTTATTCATTAGAAATCAATAGTTCTTTCCACAATTCCATGCATGTGTTGGTGACCACCAAACACACACCACAAAACCCTAATATGTTATATCATATAAAGATCAAAATTAGGTGGATTGAGATTTGGATAATTGTAAAATACAATTAAAATTAAAAGAATCTAACCTAAAATAACCACATTTGGTATTTGAAAATAAAAATAGGAAATTGATACCAGATAGAAGAAGAAACAAAGGATTTTATTTAATTTAAGCATAAAACTCAAGCTAAGCACAATATGTAATGACCCAAATTTTTTGAATGATATTTGTTTCCTGAGTAAAGGTCTGTTATATTGTACCATGCACAATAAAACCATATATCTTTAATAATTAATTAAGTATAAAGGGAAATGTGACCATCAGGATTCGACTATTTTTTTTACCATTGGTCAATATGACCATTTGAAATTATACTATTGGTAATAATTTTTATGTTATTATTTGTAAGTATAAATGATAAAGAATAATTAATATAGAAAGGAGAAATGATGACCTCAAACAGTAGAGTCATGCCGTATGAAGCCCATTTTTCAGAGCTTGAGAGGGAGGTAGCATCACTAAGGTTCTCTCTTGACCAAGCCCAAACCAATCTTCAATAAGTAAAACTTTAATGAAATCGCCTAAGGGATAAGTTCAAGTTAGTGGAAATTACTACTAGGGCGATGTTAGAAGAGACGCCTCATGAATCTATCACCATCGCACATATTACCCTTAGGTCATATATGGGTTTTATAAGAGGTTACATGTCGAGGTCCTAATTACTTAAAGTTTAATTCCATTTTATAAAAAATTGTTATTCCATCAATTTAATTTACAGTATAGTTTTTCTTAATAAAATTGAGATGAAATTTGATAAATTGATTTTTCAGACAAAAATTGTACTTTTCAAAAAAGATATAAATATTTATAAAAAACTAATATATTATGAATAATACATATTTTAATGAAATAGTATGATA
The DNA here is from genome assembly GCA_963277665.1 of Viscum album. NCBI lineage: Eukaryota > Viridiplantae > Streptophyta > Magnoliopsida > Santalales > Viscaceae > Viscum > Viscum album. Next base: position 817,202,452 of record OY728146.1, on the reverse strand, counting down.
CAAACACTCTTATTTAAATATAAATGATAAAATAATTTTATTTTTTTGAAGTGTTAGAAATTTTACTATGAATTTTCAATCGGCTATTATTTTTAATAAATAAATATTTTTATATTTAAAAGTTATAATTATCATATTTAGATAATTATTCTGATAAAATCTATATATTTTTTTAATCTAGTATGCCAAAATTATGTTAGGGTGAATTTATGAGAATTTTCTAAATTACTTTATTTTTTCATTAATAGTAAAAACACAGTTTGAGTTTTTTAGTATGTTTAACGACTTTATAATTATTTTATAATGATATAATAAATAATTAACCACAATATATGACCTAAAATATGTTATTTTATTAATATCAAGTATTTTTATATATTTTTATAAATTTTTAAACCTATAATTTACTCTCCAAAGTCTAAAATGAAAACTTTAAAATTAAAAACATCATTTTTGTGGTAATTTTACTTTTCCATGCCAAAATAAGTAATATATAATGATGATCAACTCTTTTAGATTAAAATAACATAAAATATGTCCCAAGTGTCTAGAACCATTGGAAAATATAATGGGTAAGACCAAAGTTTTTCATTTTCCATAACCTAGCTTTCCAAGGCCTATATTTGAAAATTAATAAACAAATCCTCCACTTTTTCTATAAATACCCACCCCTTTCTATATTTAATTTCACTACCAATCCATCCTCTATGAAGATATGGAAGTTTTACCTCCCAAAGAGTCCTCTCAAGGTGTCTTCAATCCCCCAAGGTTTCAATCATCAAGTTTTAGGAGTTACTTTTCAAGGTAAGGGAATTCTCTTTCCTTTCTTTCAATTCAAGAACAATTTTTTATAAGTGTATTCTAATTGTTATGATCAATCTCTATTATTTTATTTTTATTAATTCCATTAATAAAAAATTATGTTTTATCAATGGTATACCCCTATCCCATCTTTTTACCATTTTCTAAAACCATGTTTTTTACCCGTTATGTTGCTGAATTTACTTCTCAAAATTTATCTCTTCTCTTTATGAACTTCCATTTTATTTTTTTGTGAATAAAAAAGCATATTTATTTTCTAGGTGTATTAAAAAATATTTAAAAAATATTTAATTGATTTTGGGGTTGACATGCATAAAACTCATATTCTCTTTCTGTGGGTTAAAAATTACATAATGATCATTTTTAAGCACTTTTGAAATGCCAATATTTTGATATGAAACCAATTTTCTTTTATTATTAATGGGTTATTTATAAAATGATTTATTATGATATATGTGTATCACATGAAAATTAAGTCATATTAAGGGTTAGTTCTGATAGTTCTCTAATGCATTGGGTAAATAATTTGATTTATGGAGACAACATGTTATAGAATACCATGGTGAATAACCTTAGTAATTTTTACGACACCTTTGTGAAATGATTATGAATATATAAATTAAATGTTATAGATGAATTTCCAAGTTATGATTGATGTTATTTTTATTATGTTATGCCTCAATTTATCTTTCTCATTCACCAATTATATTCCTCATGTTCTTATTTATTTTTCTCAAAATCATACGTGAACCGTTTCCCATGATTTTTTCCTTACTAGGCCTTATGCTCACCCTTTAATTTGATATATGTACCTAGGTTATGAGATGTAGTAAAAGTAATTAGGATGATCCAATTAAGTATCCATTAAATTTTTTTAGAATAATGTTTTAAGTTTTTATGTATCATGTACCTTATTTCTAGGAAACTAAACTTTAAAAGATCCTCTATTTATACAATGTAATGAAAAGTTATGTAATAAAAAGGCGGGATGCTATAAAATAGGTACACCCTACCCATTTCTTGATAAATCTAAAAAACTAAACCTATATGGATATGGAAGATGATTGTATTAAGGAGAGTTGATACATTATAAGAATAAAATAAAATAAAATAAATGAAAATAAATAAGTAAAGTAGTGCATCTGCAGTACGCCATCCATAGATTCCCCTCACTAATAAATCCTATTTCATCCAAGCCTACACATCTATTTATAGGAATCAATAAGTTCTTTAGGTGACATAAATAGTTGCTAAAAAATATTTAAAATTAATTTCTAGTCAATCATAGGGCTACTTGGGTCTTTAAAGCACATTTCACTATAAATTTATGTAAATAATCTTCACTCATGGTCTATGTGAACACATTTACATTGTAAAACTAATTTTTATGATGTAAAATCATCAAGTATGAATTCTAGGAATTATTTATGACATGAAATTATGGTTGTAATAAAATCAAAGGACTATCATGGCATGCCACATATGTGTCACGCCTTGATACATGTGTTCATCACCCAGAAAACTCTTTTTTTCCTTTGATATTTGTTTTTTTACACCTTTACTTATTCAATTATTACATTTTAAATTACTATTTATTATTTAAATGAGTGATTTAATGTATCCTTTTCTCTATTTTTCCCATTTCTTTGGATTCAATCCTTGAAGTTTATCCTTTGCCTATAGGATGTCGTAAGACATCATTTTCATCCTAAATTCTTCATATTTAAGAATATTTTCAAACCATAATTGTATCATTACATAAACATAAAAATAATTAGATATTGGTACAATTAATCAATTAATAAACATAAAAAATAAAATTTATATAATAATAAATGTGTAAAATATGGCTTTGTCAATCACCACACACTTAGAACTTTCTTGTCATCAAGTATGTAATCTTGACATGAATTAAAGAGGAACACAATTTTTATCAATTATCAAATTAAAAATAAATTAAATAAAATGATTATTAACTGGGGATTAACTTTTAAATTTACACATAAAACATAAATTCAACTTCACACTCTTCAAAGAGACCAATCAACCCAAGTATTTTACTTTTCCCATTTGAGAAATGGTGAATCTTTTACTCTCATTCATTCATATATTATTATTCATTATTATCAGTAATTACAAGTAAAGATTTAAAACACAATGGATTGTTTTATCTCATAATCCATGATACAAATTCATTTTGAGTTATTCTCATCCCTTGAGTTTATTCTCCTTTTCTATCGGTCTGTAAAGGATCTAAATTATCCACTTTATAGAGGAAAAATTCTCATAAAATATTGAGGAATTTTCAAATAAAGTTGTGATGAATATGAGGATTAATTTTGGTAGGGATTTATGTTTAAAATATTGAGTCTAAAAAAATGGTTTTATCTCTAATCATACTGCATGATATCAAAAGAAATGTGCACTTAAAATTAATCTCCTTTATAAAAAGACAACTCCCACTTCTTAAAACTTAGAGTGAGGTCATGAACAATGTAAGTTTAATAAATAAATTTCACCTAATTTATTTTTTTACTTTTTAAAAATTTATTCTTAGATAAAATATCACATGCAACACCTAACCACATACAATCAATAGATTATCAATATGATGATGGTGATTCTTGATTTTCCCAAAACAAAACCATTTTTTCTTTTTTTTCTTCCAAGAAGGGTAAGTGATATAAGCTCAATGAATATATCTTGATCATTTCACAATTACAAAATTTAAACTCCACACCTTTTCTATGCAACGTAATACATCCCTCTATCTAGGACTTCCAACACACTCACACTTATACTTTAACATATCATGCAATATAAATAGAGGAAGGTAGGAATGTATATAAATAGATTATAATGTGTCTCATTACTAGAAACTCCATTCATGGATTATATGGTTTACAAAATACTTAATGAAAAATGTTATCTCAAAGATATGGTTTTAAAAATAAAAATTTGTCTCAATCATATTAAATGTGGTTTTTAAAAATCATAGCTTTAACAAGTTCTAATGAAAGTTTTAGTAGGTGGCATGCCCAAAGATCGCTCACAAAATATTCTCAAGATAATATAGAATGTATTTGGTCTCGAAATACTCTTGGGAAATAGATATAAAATTTGGTAAAATTACATATATAATGAAATAATAATAAAAAATTAATCCACATAAATTTTATAAATTTAAAGTATGAAAATGGTAAGGAAATTTTATCTACACGAATCAACCAATTACTCAAAATTATGATACATAAAATGAAACGTACTGAGATTACCTATAATTAGTTAATTAAAAATTTAATCATTCAATCTCATTGACTAAAAAATCTAAAATAAGGAATCATAAGATTCCTAAGAAATTCATGTCTTATAGAAGAGTCAAATAATGAAAGAAGGATAACTGTGGGAAATAATTGTTTTTTAAAACTCAAAAATATATTTTCAAAAAAAATATTGGGAGTTTAAAATATAATAAATTTAAAATAAAATTTACCATATAAATGAAGATTTAATCTGATTGCGTAGGCCCTATTTATTTAGTTATGTTTTTCATTATTTCTATGTTGTAAATTAAACCTCTATGATGTAAGCTCACTTTTTGTATTGTGAAATCTGTAAAACTTCATTTAGTGGGATTGTTTAATTTCAATGGTCCTAAAAATAAGAATAAAAATAAATTATAACGTATTTTTTTCAATTATACTCAAATGAGACTCATGGGAAGAGTGTACTAAGAGAAAAAACACAGGTTGCCTCCTGAAAGCACTTTTGTTTAACATCATTTGATCGACTAGAAAATTTTTATTTAAATAAATCCTAAAATAAAATATTACATCCCCATAATTTATTTATGTATTATATAAAATGAATTCAAATTAATTATTCAAGTAAATAGATTTAAAATATTATTACCAAATTTAATCAAATGTAAAGGAAAGGTACAACCTAGTGGGTCATCAGTGGTAATAAGGTCAATGGTGTAAAATATACTACAATAGCTCATAAATCATTCTTGGTAAATAATTTTTATAGAATTAAGAATAGTCTTTGTTTTTATTATTACCACAAAACCAAAAAAAAACCCTTGAAATTTTTTACTTCATATTTTTTTCTTGATTTTTTTAAATTTTTACTATTGTTATCCTAACGCTAACCAAAATTCACTTTTATTATGGTGTTTTGGCCTCCTTGGAAAATTATTCTCTTATATTTATGTGGAAGAGTGACCCTTAGTTTTAATAACACACATAACATTATTTTTGTTTTTTATATCTGTATTATTAAATAAAACAGGTCTATTTTGAAATTGATTGAGTACAAATTTACTTTGTTCTCATGATCCTTTATTATTATTAGTCTGAGAAGATACTCCACTTACCTATGTGGTTTTATGGAGAAATTATTTGGACTTTTTAAACTATTTATATATTGTAAGACATTTTATTGCGTCTTAGCTAGTTCTTCTTCCCTCACAGTTAGATCCTTTATGAGATCTATAATAATATTTTCACGTTCAACTTATTTAACCTTTTACTTCATGATCTCATCATTTGTGTCTAAAGATTATTCAATATTTAATAATAAAATATGAAAAAATTAATATAATATCTCTTCATAAATCTTGAAATCAAAATTACCATATTTTAGAGAAATTACCTATTTTGTGGTATTTTAAATGAAAAAATGACCTTGAATGGCTCATAATTTTTTAAGCATACATGATTCTTTACTCGGTTCTATACATTATTTGTGGGATATTTAATTTAGTGAATAAATTATTGATGGATTATTCATGTAATCAAGTAGGTTGAAACGAACTTGACTATCTCCAAGATCTATTTAATGTTTTCCTTTAGGTACGTTGATGATGGGGTTTGTTGTCTTCATGAATGGGCTCCCCAAAACTATGAGTGACTTTGATGAGATCCTATCTTCTTTCATGTTCAATATGTAGAAGTAAGTTGGAAAAATTAGATCTTTATCTTTCATAAGGATACCTTCAAAAACTCTTTTTGGAAAAATGATTGATCTATTTTTGAGCTAGAACCCCACTCTGTTAGGCTTCAATTTTACAATCTACAAAGATATAAGTACTGATTCAGGAAAGGTTTTTATTTAGGCACCCAAATTTAAAAAATAATAATAAAAATTTAAATATCCAATAGTTCAGGTCATAGATAATTTCCATAGATCATAACATTTTTATGTTATCTGTGGTGTGATTAGAATTGAGACACTTTTTCCTTTTAATTCACTCATTTCCATCTAGCTGCCTTCGTTTGGTACATAGTTCTTTGAGAAAATTTACATACTTTGGGATTTTTTGGATTTCCTCTTGAAACAGAATGTCAGTTATTATGTTTTAGAAGGTCTCTTGAATCTATTTTTGAAGCTACTTTTCTTCAAACTTAATTGATCAAATTAATGCATAAGGGAATGTTGATGGAATGTTCTTATTCTTTTGTTGCTTCTTTTTTCATGGGAATTTTTATCTCTCTTTCATAAAACTTTTTCTTACCTCTTTTTGATTATTTTTAGAATTATGATTTTAATTTTCTACCATTATTTTTTCATGTGGTTGGATCTCTTTTCTAATTCATGTTGTAATCATGCTTACACTTTCCTTGGGATTCAGAACTATTTGGTCTAGTACATTCCTAGGATCTTGGATAGAATGTCTATAATACTATCAAAACCACTAGAAAAATCTTTAATTGAGTGCTTAAGATCTTTAATCTATACTCCTTGTTTATTTTTTGAGAAATTTTTGATATTTTTTCATATGGTTTCTATTGAAATGGTAGTTTTTGAAAGGGCTATTTATAGGAATGTTGAAATAGAGGTATGTTTTGTTATTTCATCTACTAGTACAAAGGATAATTTTGGTATTGATATGAAAAGAGGGTATAACCCAGTTTTTTTTGGAATTTCCTTTCTTAGATTATGGTGGCATAACTTTCCATCCCCTTTAATTCAGAATACTAGTCAGTAAAATGATGGGGTGAAGAACATAAATCACATACCTAAGATAGGCCCTATTTCATATTTACTTGATGCACAAATATTTTTCTCAATAAACTTTTAATTTATTCAACTCAGGTTATAGGTAAAGGTGAGGTAATCTAAGTTTATACCTCTATTATGCCTCTTGTTTCCATACCTCTAGTGTCAAACTGCTATGAGTTTTGATATTTTTTTTAATCATACTTACAACTTCTGCTAGTGACTTTTCTATTTAAGATCTTCCAGATGAGGTGTCGATTAGGTTGTAGTTGTTATCAAGTAGAACTTGGTAGAATAAAATGAGTAAGTAATTCTCCTCCATAGTCTTATGAGGGCATATGGTTCATAGTTTATTGAAACTCTCAAAATATTCATAGAGAGTATCTCTGATTGATTAATGGATGGTGCATATCTATTTTCTGATTGTGGTAATTCTAGATTTGGGAAAAAATATATGAATGAATCATCTATTTAGGTCCTCCCAATCATTGAAATATTATTTTTATAGGTTGTATAACAATTCCTTTGTAGGTGCTTCTAGTGAAAAAGGAAATTCCCATCACTTAACACGCTCTTATGTATATCCTCGAGGCTTGAAGTTGGAGTATAAAAATGTGAATTTTTGGATGTTCCTATTTTGGTCTTCTCTTGCAAGACCATAAAATTTCATATGCACTTGAATCATGTTAATGAACAACTTAAAAATATTTTCTAATTTTGGTACACCAATTTTGTTATTTTTATTAGCAAATTGAGGTGCGTGGATATCTCATACGATTTGGTTGGAATTTGTATCCATTTTTTTAGTTTTGGAGTGAACACAAAAAGTTTAACTTGAATATGTGAATTTTATTTCCTCAAAACCCAAATAAAGTTTATTTTAATCAGTTGGATTAGTGTTCATTAAATCATAGAATCAGATTAAATTTATAGGTTGTTTGAACTATGAGCCATTCAAATTAAGAATTTCTTTTAGTTATTTTGAGGTGCTCCCTCCTTAGAAACTGTGCCATGTTTTATGCATGCATATCATGGGACATGAAGAAATAATTTTTTATTAGATAAATATAGTCTAGATGTTAACCCTAGGTAGTATCTCGAAGTAGAGTTTACATAATACGGTTTTTCACTTTTGTTTTGTTTGAAAATTTTTATTTGATTTGATTTTGAGAAATTAAAAGAAGATACTAGTTTGATATAAATAATTTAATTTTTTTTATTAAGATGGTTAATAGAGTGGGTATGGTTTGACCTAGTGAAATTATATCTTGTTTTTTCCAATTATTCTTCTATTATCTGGAAAGAGAGAAATTAAATTATCATTTCATCTCTTTCACTTGTCCATGTGATGAATATGAGAATAACGCTAACTAAAATCTCATATTAATCTATTATCCTTCCAATGCGAATGTCAATGCAGCGGGTCCTTTTGATTAATTAGGGTAATCCCATTGAGTATTGTTATTCCCTAAAAACTAATAGTTATTTTCGCAATTTCATGCATGTGATGGTGATCACAGAGCACTCACCATACAACCCTAATATATTCCATCATATAAAGATCAGAATTTGGTGGAGGGAGATTTGGGTAATTGATTAGGGCAATTATCATTAACAAAATCTAACCTAATACAACCACATTTGGTATTGGGAATTGCAAATAGAAAATTGATACTAGATAGAAGAAGAAAGAATGAACTTCATTTAATTTAAGTATAAAACTCAAGATAAGAACAATAGTTCCATATACCCTTTTCTTGATCATTGAAAAAACTACCTATCCATGTATAGGGTAGACGAGTTGATTTGAGAGAGGGGAGATATCACAAGAATGGTAGAAAATAAAATAAAGGAAAATAAAGTTGTAAAGTAGTGATGCAGTAGTCCGTCATCCAAATATTCTCCTCATCGATCAATCCTCTTCAATATACCCTTATGCATATATTTATAGGCCTCAATCGGTGCTTGGGGTTTCATAAATGGATGCTATAAATGCATTAAAATTAATTACTAGTCAATCTCGAGGCTTCCTAGGAATTTAAAGCATGTTTCAACTTAAATTTATGTAAACAATATGCATTCTTAGTCCTAGAAAATACATTTATCTCATAAAACTGCTTTTTTCGATGTAGAATATTTAAGGAAGAACCATATAAATGATCTATGACATGAAATTATGGTTGTAAGAAAATCAAAGGATAGTCACTGTGTGATATAGATATGTCACGTTGTAAAACATGTGTTTATCACCCAAGTAATTTTACTTTTTGATTTGTTTTTACACCTTGAATTCATCAAGTATTACATCATAAATTACTATTTACGATGTAAATGATTGTTTTCCTATATATTTTTCTCTATTTGTTCCTCTTTCTTAAATTTGAATCCTTGGAGTTGGTCTTTTTCCATAGGATGTCTCAAGACACAATTTTCATTCTGAATTATTCTTCTTTATGATTGTTTTTGAATGATCTTTGTATCCTACCATAAAAAATAAAAAACATTAAATATCAACATAATTAATCTATTAATAAACATAAAAAATGCATTTGATATCATAATAAATGTGGAATATATGACTTTGTCAATAAGTAACCCATAAATGGACCTTGGTTGATATTTTCAACCATATCACACTCACTTAGCTGAGTATTGTATTTTTAAGAATTTTAAATTATTTAATAAAGTTTTGATTATTATAAAATATAATTAATGTCATTTTGGAAAATGCATGAAATATTATAATATAATATGTGTCTAACTCATGTTAAAGGGTTCCAAAATGTCATAGATTCTAATATAAACAGAATATGGTCTTAATATAATTACCCAATCAAATTTTTATAGGTTTTGATATCATTTTAGATCTTATCTTTGGGATTAAACCATTGTTTAACCAATTTTAACATTAACTACAATAATGAATTTTTCAATATTAATGGGTAAAAATTTTAATTATAAGGTGAAAATTGGATCATAAATGGCCAAATGACAACATTTTAGAATATTTATCATCCTAATTTTCCTCGTATAATATTTTTTGATTTTTAAATAATTTAATAAAATATTATTCAACATAAAATACTATTAACATCATTTTATGAACTATTCACATAATTTGACTTTGAAAACAACATGAAAATAATGAAATTTAAATATAAACCCTTAAAACATATATAATATATTTTATTTATCTTCAAAATTAGTTTTACACTTTAACTCACTGAAAAAATATTACTTTTATAGTTTTTAAAATCATTCAAATGATTCTTTACTACTATCATAAGTGTTGTGTCGGCGTTGCATAAGCATTTAAGGTAATCATTTCACCACAAAAAAATTAAAAATAAACTAAATTGATAAAAAAATTAATTTATATTTTAAATGTCCATTTATAACCAAACATAAGTTTTTTTTATCATTTTCACAAAATGTTACATATATTAAATGTGATTTAGTGACATTTTTGACTTTATATTTACATAAAATAATATATAGGTCATTTTTAAAGAAAAATAGCACAAAATTGCCATATATTTGAATTTTGGATGAGGATAGTCGAAACCTATCATCTAAAATATTAAATTATAAATTTATAGTCATTTTTAGTCTTTATAATATTATTTTTAACCATAATTACCAAATTTAAAATTACATAGGTGAAAATATTGACTAAGGTTACTATTCATCATGACAGAAAATAAAAGGGACATATTTACCAAATTTAAAGATCCTGATTTCAAATATGGAATCTATTTTTCAAGATTCAATTTATATAAATTGAATAAATCAATTTTATCATAAATTCATAAAATATAATGAAAAATAGTTTTTTTAGGAAAATGTGTTTTTAAGCCCACAAATGAATATATATATTAAAAAAAATATAATTTTTATTTCTATATAATTAATTAGATTATATATAATTAAAGAATTATTATTTTACATTAAAATAAAATAAAAATTATAATGATACTTTTAAATGAAAATAAAAGACAATTTTACAAAAATCCACATTTTCACTATTTACTGAAAAATCAATCTTTTTAGAAAAATAAAAAAATTTACTCTATGCTAATTTTTATATGAAAAATTTAAAAAATAAATACTTTGGATCAAATGCAATTTTTAAAAGATCCATAAATTAATTATAATATTTTCTCATAAAAAGAAATAAAAACCATTTTGTAGAAAGTGAATTTTTGAAGAATAAAATTACTTTACTAAAAATTGATTTCTTATTTATTAATAATTAATCAATAATGTTTTTTGAATTAGTATCTTTATATATATATATATATCATAATGCAATTTATCCTATTCATGATCTCTAATTCAATAGCGAGGTTATAACAGTCATATTTAAATAATAATATTTTTTGGTTCATTTCATAATTATTGTTTCATATCTTGTGTTCTATTGGAACCATTTGACATGAGTTATACACATAATATATTATACAATTTCACATATTTCAAAAAATGAAATTAATGATATTTTATGATCAATAATATTTTAATAAATGATTAATAATTTGTAAAAATTCTATCTTCAACCATGTGGATGAGATATGGTTGAAAATATCAACCATGATCCATTTATGAGTCACTTTTCCCATTATATTAACTTTTTTTACCCCTAAATAGTAAAAAAAATTTGAATCATGCTAAAAATTCAAAAGGGTTAGCGAGGGGTTGGAACTAAAAGATAAGGGTAAAAGCAAAACTAAAAGTTGTGAAAATTTATTTGGATGAGAGGATTTTGAATCATCATCATACAATATTTTAATTATATCATTTTGATCCATTTTTACATAAAAATTAATTTATATTTGGTTAATACTTTAAGTAATTCTAATATTTCCCTGCCCCTCACTTATAAATGAAAAACTTCTATCCTATTTTCTTTACACTTAAAAATTATTTTAGTTAGGAAAATACCTTCCCAAATCTATTACTGAAATACCTTACCATGTTCTAAATTCCAAGTTTTTATTATAAAACCATCCTAGGAAGGTTTTGGTTATAAACATTAAGAGATTTTCTGAGGAAGAGGTATAATTATTAATTGATAATTTTTATTTTATTTGTTCTTATACTTCCTTCAAATATTCTTAAAACATTATTTAATAATAAATTAATTATATTCAATATATTTAGATATTATTATGTTAATGGAATAACCTATATCTATATCCTATATCATTAAATGGGAAATGAAACAATCGTTTGTTTGTATGGCAGACTACCGCCTCAAAAACTGAAGAAATTCATTTAACTGTCTCTCAAAAATAGTTATAATGATGTGTTTAATAATTATATATGATATTAATAACAGAATTAAATTTATATAATGGTAATATATCACCATTTTCTTTACCTTTCAATCCATTAAAAAATTATAACACCATTCATGCATATGTGTGGATTACCACCTCTATGAAGCGATGAAAGTCATTTTTCATAAATACATCACATGGATTCTATATATAATTTTATTTAATGAAATAATATGATATTTATGATATAATCATCATTCTATACATATAATAAAAGACTTACCTTCTTTCCATCATGATCATTGAATAATGGAAACGTTACATGTAGTGACCCGACCCCAGAAGGCCCAGGGTCGGTGTCTGCTATCAAGTACATTGGCATGATTACAAGGAATAAAATCCTAAAGGACCAAGAGTTTATTATTATTTTTAAACCAGATACATACATGAGTCTTGTATTACAAATTAATAAACTAATTAAAATACAATTTTTTATAAATAACTTCGATGATAACTTTATTCCATCTAGTATATCCCTATATATCTTTCATAGTATGCTTCTTGGATTCCTATAGAAAATAAACATAATAAGGGTGATATCAAATTATCAGTAAGGGTAAATTATAGAGAAAGAAATACTGAATCAATAGAAATAAATCAACATGGAAAGGTAAATAACTGAACACACATGCCAAGTAATAAAAAAAATGTCAAGGAAGTATATAAACAATATGGAAAGGTAATAAATTGAGACACATGACATCCTAATAACCAGATAAGAAAAAATAAATATGGAAAGGTAAGAAACAAAAACACATGAAATTTAATCAATGAATTGAAAATGAAATATATCTATAGATATGTCAATGCCAAATCTCATGGATGAATAATAACTAAAACTAAATGAGGGAAATGCTTAATTATTGGACGTCGTGTCTAAGGAACATGAAAACCTATACCATCAAGACCTTTCACAAGAAGGTTTAAAACAATGGATAGAAACCCATTTAATTTTTCAAATAAATTTTCTTATTAGAACTTATGAATGCAATAAGATGATATATAAAGTCTGGTCTCCACCTGTCATTATCTGTCTAAATAATTCCTTATATCAAATAACCAAAATAAATAATACTCATTATAAAATATCCATATGGAATAAAGAACATGGTATTATCAATATATCCCCAAATAATCAAATAATTATAAAAGTATAAATCATATGTAAAATGGTATATGATTTAGGAAATAGTAATATCTATGATAAATGAAATGGATAATTTAGGGGAAATTAAATGTTTAATGATCATAGAAGATTTAATATTTCAAGGGGAAAATAAATAAATTAGGCAAGTAAATGTGAATAATATTCTTAGAAAATTAAATTATAAAACATCTAGAGGAAGAATAAGTATGGTATCAATAAAATATATACTAATTGAATTAAAATAATGGGTTTTTTTCATTGATTAATAGAAATAAAAATATCTTTTAAAAACATTCTTGAGGAAAATATCCTTTTTTTTGAAAAAACATTTCATTGAAAACCACTTTTGAAAAAATTTATTTTAAAATTAATCTTTTAAACATGCAAAGGAAACTTCAAATAAATGATGATAGCAAATTCTATACATGTAAAATGAGGTAAAAATAACATTCTTTTTACATTGTAAAAAGGTTAGAAAAATGACTTGTTCAGAGAACAACAAGAATATTATTTTGAAAACATTAGTAAAATACAGAAGGGGTAAAAATTTATTTACTAAATCATGTTAAAAGCATTTTTGATAACACTTTTAGAAAATTAGTGTTTTATTAGAAAATAGATTCTCTGACTAAAGAGAGAAATAAATTCGATTTTTCTAAAAAACATTTTATAAAACATTTTGAGTACCAAAGCATGGAAAAATAGTACTATTACTTAATAATGGTTATGAATAACTAGAGGAGAAAAAAAATTAAAGGGTTTATTAGACCATGATAAAATAATTTCCCCTGATGGATATTTAAGTGTAAACAAACCTGGATAAAATGATATTGTAAAGTAAAACCTTTAATGGATTATAATTTTGTAGTGAGAATCAATCAATGATTAGATTATGTTCATCAACTATAAATCCACATATAAAAGAGGAAATAAATCAATAGAAATTAAAATTAATTATATACATGAACATTGAATATTAATGACAAGGAGGAAGTAATATAACCCAATTAAAGTAAATTGGGTTATGAAATTATTTTCCACTTGGAAACTTTTAACTCAAAACCCCTTAAATGAAATAATTCAAATTGAAATTAAAAATATCACGAAGAATGATTGAATCATGATATTATATGAAAAAGAGGTAGTATGTACACCATATATAAGAAATTAGGTGCATAAAAATAAATTTATTATTTCAAGATAAATTTAACAATCAGAAAAGAAAATTATATTGAAAAGATAAATATTAAAAATATTCTTGAGGAGGATCATATTTAAACATTTCAAAGTGTCCCATACCACTTTGAAACATTTGAATAATATTCTCTATAAAGGAATAAAATTAAATGAAACTTATAATATTGTAATAATAAATAGATACATGATATAAAATTTCAAATGGATGTATATACACCATATAAAAGAAATAGGTTTATAACAACAAATAAGTCTCAATGGAATGTAAATTGAGACAAAATCCCTTACCTTGTGTTTCCTTTCGGGTGAAAGTACTTTAACTTACTATATAATAAACTTTTGTTAATTATTTACTTTCTTGATAAATTTTTTCATGTTTATCATAAATTTTATTTAATTTATTACTATATTGTATACAACTACTTAAACAATTATGTTTACATAGGTTGTTTTAACCCAATTCGCTTTATGTGTTAAAAAACAACTTTGGTAGGTCAAATATGGTCAAAGAATTAATTATATAAAATATCTAGATTAATAATAATGATATAATTATCATATTTATACATCAATTATAATTAAAAAAATCATTAAATATTGTTATGAAAAATGATTCAACATTGCAATTGTGGAGACAATAGGCCGTACGTATGCATTGGTAACATTCTCGTTTTTTAATGATTATTATAGAAAGAAGGTAAGTAGAATTACATATTTCCAGAATAATAATTATATATTAAATACCATATTATTTAATCACATATATATATATATATAATTATTATGATGCATTAGGGATCAAATCATGTCGAGGAGGCGGTAGTCCACACATCTCCGAATGACGTTATCACTTTTTAAGTGTGTGAAAGGGTAATAAAGAAAATGATATATATATATATATATTATTTAAAGAAAGGTAATTATGTAATTAATATAATATATATGCTTTTTATGTCACATATTTTTAATTAAAACAATCCTTTATACTTTTCATGTATCGTGGGAATGAATCACATCACTTTGAGGGGGCGATAGTCCACACTTTCATAAATAATGTTATCATTTTTACACAAAATTAAAAGTATAAATATATGTGTTGTAAAATAATTAAACAAGATTAAATACATAATTTATATCATATATAAAATTTATAAACATATTTTACATCATAATTACCATCATGATAGGTGGTAAAGGAAGAACGAACAATCATCATTTTATGAGGTGATAGTTCGTCGTTCACATAAATAGTATGTTCATTACACATTAGATGAGAGTGTGTGTAATTGTAGGTATAAAAATTATAATAATAACACCTTGGTATATTTACGATACTTATTTTTTTATATTATCATTGAATAATATGAGTTTATGGGGCGGATAATAGAAATAAAACTAAAAATCTTGAGGAAGTTTGTTACCTCTTAATTAGGTAACTCTTTTTGGTTTACACCAAAGGGATTCCTTAGATTAATTTATGCCTATAGTGAGGATTATTGGATGAGGTGAGGGATATTTAGGATCTATTTGGGTATATATTGTCTGAGTCAAAGTGTCTTTATAGGTGTGAGGAAGTTGGAGGAAAAGAGTCCTTTTTATAGTAGAGGAGTGACACTCTTGTAATATTTTAAAAAATGATATCCATACACGTTTTTCACATTGAAAGTGGCTCCCATAATGGTCCAATTTCGGAAAAAGTTGGTATATGGTCTAATTATTTCCATCCAATTTATTTCTGACAAGTTTCTAGGTCATTTTGGACCTTAAGATTAAAGTTTTTTCCCTTATTAAGCTTAATTTTACCTTAATCGTTTGTAATAAATTTTAATTACATTCACTTATATTTTTGGTCAAAAAATAAGTCTAAATTGTTATAAATAATTATTTGGATTCAAAATATGGGAATTTTTTTCCAAATTATAATCAAATAAGTGAAATAATTAATTTAAATTTAATCCCGTAGACGGGGCGACAATACGAGTTTTTAAAGTAAAAATGTTTGAAAGTTTGGTATGTATTTATAGTAAATTTCAAAGTGAAATTTATTACAATAAACTAAATTGGATTAATTTATAAAAATATTATATAATTAATCTTATAAACCAATTTAAAATTTAAATTAACCTTATAAATAAATCAGATGAAAAAGAATCTTTGAACTAAAAGTTAATATTTTTCACTATTCATTAAAAAAATGAAACTTCACAGAAAAATACAAAAAATTAAACCTAACCTAATTTTTATGTTTCTATTTAAAATATGAAGTTTATTTTGACATATATAATCTATAAAAGTTCCAAAAATATAATTTCAAATGGGTTCTCCCTTAAAAGGCGGTAAAAATGCCTTAATAAAAATATAGGTTTTTATGTATTAAATTTTTTTTGTTCTTATCTTATGATTATCAAATCTATTGGTTGAATATCAAAAATATTTTATTTATTATATAATATACATATTACATTAATATAACTCAATTATTTTAATTAATTTAATTTATTAGAATAAAACAAATTGGTGAGCATAAAAATAGTTTTCTATATAAATATTCTTTTTATATTCAATTGGTTCTTATGTTAATTTCTAATTAATTTTTAACTAATTAATTCATCTTATTTTTGTGTAAGCCATATGTTTTAATAATTTAGTTAAAGATATTAATAATGGATAGTTTATGTATTATTATAGTAAATAATAATATTTTAATAATATATTATTGTTTGGTAAAACTCGGTCTTGTGTGTAACACAAGATATTGAAGAAACTTGTTGTTGTGTATGTTGTACGCTAACCCAATATCAAGTACATTTAAATATATAAATTATATTGAATTTATTTAAAAATATTAAATATATTTTAAAGTCTCGATATATTATATTCTCTTAAATGCTTGGTGTTTCTTGTCATATATGCTATCTAATACAATGTTCCTACTTTAGATTTTTGGGGTGTTACATTACTCATGAATACGTAAAATTTACCATCTCCATGATTGTAACCTTGTTCATTTTTCATTTCCATATTTCATGGTAGGTTTTAAAATTATAATTTATGTATATAAATGATAATTATTTAATGATTAATATTCTATATAATATTTAATAATGACTTTATTGACCACTGTTAACCTAAAAAAGTCATTTTGGATATATGAGCCGAATATCATCAAACAAACTAACATGAAATTAATTTATTAAATAATTGTATACAAGATGGTAATAAATAAAATTAAAAAATAAAAAACTTAAAAAATATTCTTAATAAATTAAATAATGAACATAATTTTATTATTTTCAAATATAAGTAATATACGTGACAAGTTGGGCTTGAGGTGAGGGATTATTTACTTTAAAAAAATCTTTTTAAATATTTTAAATATTTATTTTTTCCATTTCCATATTCTTAAAAATCCATTTTATGTGGACATAAATGAATTATAAAGGAAATTTTATTTCTATTTTTACTTTCTTTCAAAGGATTTAAAAAGTAATATTTTTATATATTTTATACATATCATTTTAAATTTCTTTACAAAAGGAAAAATGAATGTTATATTTTAATGTATGAAGAAATAATAATTTTACCAATGCCATAACTGTTATTCAATATTTGGTTTTTTATAAGATTCTATATTTTTTAAATAAAACCCCTATTTCCCTTTTGTTTCAATAATTTTTTTGAAAATATGTTTTTGAAAAAAGAAAAGGGTATTTTGATATTCGAATGTGTTTTACATATGAGTTAAAAAGAGTTTTTCAAGGGATTTATGATAAAAAGGTGCAATATTAAAATGTTTTATTCATGATATGATCCTTGGGAATTGTTTATGATTGGTTGAGCCCATTATATCTCTCTAATTCATTTGGTAATGATTGTATTCTCTAGATAATTATATTAGAAGTTGACTGTAATGATTATTGAAATTATAAGGGTTATTGTTAGGTTTATCATATGGGCTCTATGAACAGATGTCCCAATAAACTTATTTTAATTTTCTATGCTTTCAAATGAGTTTTCATGGAAATAATTTTATTTTAATAGGAAAGATAGCGATCTTTTGTTTTAAAGGAAATATTATTTTTTTAGGTAAAAGGTATGTTTTAAGATTTTTTATAGGTTCTCATATTTTCTAAGAAACCCTCATGATTATGATTTGGCCTTTATGGTATCTTGTAATTTTTTTAACAAATAACCTTGGGTAATAAAGATGATTTTATGAGTAAGTAAATGATTATTTTAGATCAAATATTATTATGTTAAAGGAAAACTATTTTTATGATCGCATGATTTTAAAATAGACTAACAGGTTTCTTTATTTTTTATATCCCTTATAGAGATTTTTTTGCTCATCCTTTGTTTTTGAATGTTTTTCACGAGTTTTAAGGATGATCAGGAACAAATAAAAATTTAAGGTTAAAATCATAAATATTTGTAATGGAAATAAAATATGTTTCTTTTTAAAATATTTATATTATAGAAAAAATGGATACTAATAAGAAGTTTCTAAAATGTATTGTATAGGTTTTTTATTTAGGGGGTATGATCTAATTCTCTAAAACTCTAAACCATAAAAGATCCTAGAAATGAAATAAAGTGAATTATATTTTAAAGATTCAATTTAAAGATTATTTAAGGTCAGTTCATTGCAGTCGACATCAGAGATGTTTTCTTATGGCCATATCAATCCAAATTTAGTGGCATAGTTCCATATTACACAATAAGATATTGAGATCCTATACTACATGAAATATTCATATTTGAAGTATAGATAATATTTTTAAAACCTTGAAGTCAAATGAAAAATGAAACTTTACTAAAATCCTGAATTCCTTTTCATATATTCATGTATAAGGAATACATGGTGTAGAATAAATCCATGTAAGAAAGGAATATCCATAAGAAACTATACCATATAAAAGCATCAAATCATAAGAGATTAGGATAAATATAATATTTGAAGTAGCCGAATGATTACCATAATAATGATTTCATTTAATTATAGACCATATATGAAAACAATGTTGGATATATAAAGATATTTTAGTATTAGGTAATGCCCCCTAAAGTATGCTGCTAAGTTTCCCTTCTTTGATTGTAAAAAATTACTATTTGAGAAAGTAAGGGTGAGTGAGGCCTTATGATTTCCTCCAAGAATACCTTCAACACAAAATTATAGTAACTTAATTATTTAAGGTAAATATTGATTTATTTGGTTTTATGTTTTAAAATTATGGTTTTATGTATTACAATAAATAATAGAAGTTTTAAATCTTAAAAAAAAAACTTAAATTGACTAATTAGAAAAAAATTCACTTTCCTGAATTTTGAGGATGTTTTCAGGCTTATATTTTTATATAATTAGTTCATAACTCTTAAAAAAAACTCCATAAAATACGTGTTTTAAACTTCTTTTTAGTATCCATTTTTTCCACAATACAAAAGTTTTAAAAATAAATATATTATACTTTCATGGAAAAAATTTACTAATTTAAAAATTGAATTATTATTTTATCCTAATCATCCTTAAAACCTTTTAGAAAAATTTAAAAACATGGGATAATCACAAAAATCATTGTAAGGGATACAAAATAAACAAATAACCCCATTAGTCTATTTTAAAACCATGAAATCATAAAAAAGAGTTTTCCATTAACATAATAAAATGTGAGCTCAAATAGTAATTTACTTACACATGACATCAAATTTACTACCCAAATATATTTATAATTTTTTTTTGATAAAACATAAATTAAAAAATAATAATCATGATGGTTTCGTATAAAACATAAGAACCCACAAAAAACATTTTCTTAAAAACATACATTTTTATCCTAAAATGGCATAATCTTTCCTTTAAAACAAAAAATCCTCAGCTTAACTTTTAAAATAAAATGATTTCCATGAAAAATAATTTTAAATAATAGATAATTTATATAGGTTCCTAGTGACATCATCTTTATAGAACCCTTATAATACCTCTTATAATTGGAATAACCATTATGGTTGACTTCCAAAATAATTTTCTGAAGAACATAATCACTATCTAATTTATTATAGAGCTATACCAATATAACCTGATCATAAAAAATTCCCAAGGACTATATCATGAGTAAAAAATATTAATCATACACCATTTCATCATAAATCCCTTGAAAAATTATTTTGAACCCATATATAAAACACTTTCAAATATCAAAATACCCTTTTGTTTTTTTAAAAATTATTTTCAAAACTAAAATACCTAGAAAAAATGGAAGTAGGGATTATATCTAATAAAAATATCAAATAATATTTGTGGTGGTGGGAAAATTCTTTCATGCCATTTTCATTAAAATAGAACATTCCTTTTTCTTTTCTGTAAAGAAAGTCAAAATGATATGTATAAAATACGTAAAAATATTCCTTTTGAAAAAATTGAAAGAAATTAAAAAATATAAATGGAATTATCTTTATAATTACTTTTTTTCTACATTAAAAGTATTTTTATGAATATAGACATTAATTTTTTTTAAAATAAATCTTTAAAACATTTAAAATGAGGTTTTTAAAGTATAGTGTCCCTTACCTCGAGTCTGACTCATCACATACGTTCCTTGTCCAAATGAATAATAAAAATATGTTAAATATTTACTTTGTTAATAAGATTTTTAAAGTTTTTATTTAATTTATTTTAATTTTATATATAATTACTTAATCAATTAAGTTCACATCAGATGTTTTGATGATATTTAGCTCATATGTTCAAAATGACTTCGATATGTTAACTATGATAAATGAGGTAATTATTAAATCATCTCAAAGATAATAATAGTTAAATAATTATCATTTTATTATATAAATTATTCTTTGAAAACCAATCATATAATATGGTTATGAAAAATGAACTATGTTACAATCCCGGAGATGATATACCATATATTTGTTCATACTCATCCTTAAAAAATGATAAAAACATTTAAAATAATAATATGAGTATAAAAATCTCATTAAGGGACATAAAAAATAAAGAAACATGTTTTTACATCTTAGAACAATGATATCATAAAAAGGTTTTTCCTTTAACATAAATTTTTTGAAATCAAATAGTTATTTACTTACACATGAAATCACTTTTAGTGATCAAAGTTCTTCATAGAATTATTTATAATAAATCATAAGGAAAAACTATAATCATGATTGTTTTTTAGAAAATTAGAGCATATAGAAAAACACTTTCTTAAAAACATACATTTTGACCCTGAAAGGGAATAATAGTCCCTTTAAAACAAAAGATAATTATCTTGTATTTTAAAAAAAAATGACTTCCATGAAAAATATTTTTTAATTATAAGATGGTCATATAATAAACATGGGGAATAATATTTATATAACCCTTACAAGAACCCTTACAATTGGAATAACTATTATGGCTGACTTCCAACATAATTCACCAGAAAACATATTCATTACCCAATGAATTAGAAACTTATATCAAGATAAAATGATCATAAAAAATTTAAAATGAACATATCATGAATAAAACATTTTAATCTTTCACCATTTCAATATAAATCCCTTGAAAAAATCTTTTTGAACACATATATTAAATACTTTAAGATATCGAATTAGCCTCTTTTAAAAAAACCCCATTTTTAAAAATAAAATATTCAACACAAAAGGGAGAATGGGTTTTTATTTGATGAAAATAAGAAATATTATAAAGGATTCTAAATATTAAATAATGGTTTATGTGGTGGGAAAATATATTGATGCTTCTTACGATAAAATTGAACATTCTTTTTTTCTTTTATAAAGAAAGTCAAAACTATCCGTATAAAATTGATAAAAATATTTATTTGGAAAAAATAAAACAAGTTACAAGATATATAAAATATAATTTATAATTCATTATTTTCAATATAAAAATTATTTTCCATAATATGTTTATGGATGACAAATATTTTGAAAATAAAAGTTTAACACATTTAAAAAAAGGTTTTTAAAGTAAAGTATCCCATACCTCAAGTTTTAATCATCACATATATTCCTTATCTTTTTGAATAATAAAATAATATTAATTATTTTATTTCATAAGAACCTTTTTCAAGTTTTTATTCTTTTTATTTTATTTTTTACAATGTTATATTCAATTACTTAATCAATTAACTTCACATCACATGTTTTGATGACATTCAGATCATATGTTCAAAATTAATTCGGTAGATTGAGTATATTAAACAAGGTAATTGTTATATCATTTAAAAAATTAAAAAAAATAAATAATTATCATTTTTATGAAAAAATTATACTTTTAAAACCAACCATGAATATGGTTATTAAAATTAAACTATGTTACAATTGTGGACATGGTAAGTCATATGCAAACATGAGGAACGTTTCAATTTTTCAATGATCACGATGGATATAATTTAAGTTTGGTATTATCTTTCCATAATGATTATTATATCATAAATATCATATAATTTCTTTAAATACAATTATATACAATGTTTATGTTATTTGGTTACAAAAAACAAATAATATCACTTCGTGTAGGTGGTAATACACACGTACGCATGAATGATATTATCATTTTTCAATGAAAGGAAAGGTAAAAAATAAATGGAATATTATATTTATAGAATGTTAATTATGTCATGAATATGATATATATGCATTAAATAAATCATTATAACTGGCCATGATAGGTGGTGATGGAAAAATAATTCCATCAGTTCACGAGATAGTAGTCTATCGTACACATTAATGATGGTTTCACTTGTCATTTGATAGAATTGGAGATAGATATAGGTTATGAAATTATCAAAATAACATTTCAATATATGGAATTTACTTATTTTTTATTTTATCATGGTTTAATAATATTTTACAGAGGTAAAATAAGAAATAAAATGAAAATGATCACTCAAGAACTGTTACAAGAACCCTTATATTTGGAATAACCATTATGATCAACTTTTAACATACTTATCTAGTGAATATATTAATTACCCAATTCATTATAGAGATATACAAGGATCACTTGATGATAAAAAAATTTCAAATACTATATCATGAATAAGACATTTTAAGCTTCCACCTTTTCATCGCATAACCCTTTAAAAACTCTTTTTAACACATATAAAAAATACTTATGGATATTGAAATACACTTCATTTTTTAAAAAACCTAGTTTAAAAATTAAATACCCATAAAAATGGTAAGGGGGTTTTTATTTGATGAAAATATTCTATCTTATAGAGGAATCCAAACATTAGATAATGGTTGTGGTGATGGGAAAAGAAATTGATGCCACAAACATTAAAATAGAGTATTCCTTTTTTTTTGTTTCTTTAATGAAATTAAAAATTATATGTATAAAATAATTTAACACACTCATTTTAATTCCATTTAAATAAATTAAAAAGTTATATAAAATTTCATTTACAATACATTTATGTCAATTTAAAATGTATTTTTATAAATATAGATATAGAAGAAAAATATTTAAAAAATAAATATTTAAATCATTTAAAATTAGGGTTTTAAAGTTAATTGCCTCTTAACTTGAGTTTTAATAGTAATTTATGTTCCTTATCTTCTAGAATGATAAACATATGTTAATTATTTACTTTCTTAAAATCATTTTTCATTTTTTTATTCTTTTTAATAATATTTATTGTTCTACCTACTTTATATCATCTTACCCCATACTGAAATAATAAAGTGAGTATCATATATTTAATTTTATGTTATTATGTTAATTATGGAACCTATATACATATACTATTTCATAAAATGGGAAATGAAACCATCAATCACATGTTTGATAGAATAACACCTCATGAATTATTGACATTTTTTCCCATCACTGCCTTTCACAGCTGGTTATTATGATTGATTTAATGTATCTATATTATATTCAAAATATAAATAACATTATATAAATATAAGATATAGTATATTTTCCTAAATTTCCATCCATTGAAAAATGATAATTTCGTTAATGAATATCTGTGGATTAACACCTTCATTAAGTGATGTGATTCATTTTTCATAACCACATCACATAGATGCTATATATAACTATATTTAAATAAAGGATATGATATTTATGATATTGTTATATAATATTTATGGTAATTTTATCTAATATAGTTACTTTATACTAGAATTAAATTTGTTACATTTTTAGGATCTTTGTGAGTTATATTTTAAGATAATTAAGTCATAACTCTTACATAAAAAATCCATAAATTAAAAATCAAGAACTTATAATCCGTAATCATTTTTCACATAATATAAAACTTTTAAAATGATAAACATTTATTTCTTGAAAAGTATTCATTAATTTCATCTTGAATTCTTATTCTTTTTTTCTTACACATTATTAAACCCTTTAATTTTATTAAAAACTAGGGATAAGCACAAAATGATCAATAAGGGGAATAAAAGAATGAAATTAGTTAGTCATTTGAAAAATATGAAAAACTTTAAATTTTTATCTTTATCAAAATATTATTTGATAATATTAAATAAATAACATCCATATTAAAAACAAAAGTTTTTCTCAAGAATAAGTTTAAAATCCATAGTAATAAAATATAAATCTATATAAGAAATAATTTCATATTCATAACTCATGTTCACTCTTGTAAAAAATAAATAGACACTATTTATATTAAGAGGAAAACAATTC
Organism: Viscum album; assembly: GCA_963277665.1. NCBI lineage: Eukaryota > Viridiplantae > Streptophyta > Magnoliopsida > Santalales > Viscaceae > Viscum > Viscum album. The sequence goes on along the minus strand of OY728146.1, from coordinate 817,177,266 downwards.
CTAGTTAAATTATTTATTCCTGCATTTTAATAAAATTAACATTACCCAATTAATTTGAGAGAAATGTGAGACTCACACATCATATAATCTTTATTTGGATCACCTATCATATAATCCATACCGGGATCACTGATCATATAAGGTATATTATACTAAATACTAATAATATATAATTATGAAGTAAAATATCATGAATAAAACATTTTAATCTTGTATATTTTTATCATAAAATCGTTGGATAACTCTTATGCACCCATATGAAAAACCTTTTCGGATATCAAAATACCCTTTCCTTTTAAAACCCATTTTTAAAAATAAAAACCTCATAAAAAAGGGGTTATGAGTATTTATTTGAAGAATTCATGGAATTTTTTAAATTAATAAAAAAATAAAATAATGTTTGTGGAGGAAAGAAATGTTTTTGATGCTGTATACATTAAAATATAACATTCCTACTTTCCTTTTTCAAATGAAAATCAAAATATTCTGTAAAAGACACATAAAAATATTCATTTTTTTAATTTTTTGAAAGAATGTGAAAATTGAAATAATTTTTCCTTTATAATTATTTTATTTCTATATAAATACATTTATAATTTTTTTAATACTAAAATAGAATAAAAATAGTTGGAATGAATACTTTAAAACAGGATGTTTTAAAAGAAAGTCTCTTTCCTTTAGCCCTACTCATCACATACACTATTTATCTTCTTGAATAATAAAATTATGTTCAATAATGAAATGATTAATAACACTTTTAATGTTTATTATTCCTTTTATTTTATTAATTTTCATGTTAAATTTAATTACATAATAATTTCAGTTCTCATCGGATGTTTGGACGATATTTAACTCATATATGAAAAATGACTTCGGTGGGTTGATTATGGTCAAAGAGTTTATTATTCCCTCATATAAATAATAATATTAATTAAATAATTATATTTTTTATATGTGAATCATGATTTTAAATCCAACCATAGAATATGGTTATGAAAAATGAATTATGTTACCATCATGGAAACACTAGGTCGTACATACACATGATTAACATTTTCATTTTTCAACAACCATGATGGAAAGAAGGTAAGTATTATTTTATGATTAATTAAATATTATTATGTAATTATATTATGTTAAAAATTTAAATAAATTTATATACATCATTCATGTTATGTGGGGACGAAAAGTGAATCACATGGATTCATGGAGGCGGTAGTCCACAAATACGCACAAACTACGTTATCAATTTTCAATGGATAGAAAGGTAAGAAAATAGTTGATATTTTTATTTTGATAATTTTAACTATTTAATTATTATAATATATATTAATTAAATAAAAAATTATAAATATCCATGAGAGTCAGTGATGGAAAAAAACACATCACATCGTGGAGGTTGAAATCTACACGTACACATAAGTGATGTTTTCATTTCCCATAAGTTGGTAAAGTGGATGATAAATTATTTTAATATAGTTAAAATAACATATAATTATATTCAATATATGTATGTTATTATCTTATCATAGATAGATAATATTTTAAGGATGTGGTAAAAGAAATAAACTTGAAATTGTTTGGTTAAGACTTATACGTTGTCCTCAAAAAACCTCTTTGGATTAAAACTTAAGCCTCATAGGTTTGGTCTTTTGGTGATAAAAAGACCTATATAATGTGGTGATTGATGTTGGGGAGAGACTTGAATAGTTATTAGTTTAATTATTTTTTTTGAAAGGTGTGAGTAATAATGGATAATAGGTTCCCTTTTATAAGTGAGGGGAGGAGTAATTTTGAAATTATATAATGTTTTAAATAAATATAAATTAATTTTCACAGAAAAATTACTCAATATTTATATAATTAGGATATATCAAGACTATTTTTTGAAATTATATAAATAAATATTTTTTTTACAAGTTTATATTATGTTTTTACCCTTATAAATTTTTTTTATCCCCCGTGATCCCGTTTGACAATTACGATGATATCAATATTTTTTACTCTTTAGGGGTCATAAAAGTTACTTTAAAGGGCCAAATGAACCATAAAAAGGACCATTGTTGATATTTTTAACCTTATAAATTTTTTTGGATGAGTATTATATTTTAATTAATTTTAAACCATTTAATAATATATTTTTTTATTATAAAATATCATTAATGTAATTTTTGAATAATTCTTTTAATTTGACTTTCACAATAATATGACAGTTTAGGAATTATAATATAAACCTTCCACATATATAAAACAATTTACTTTGACATATAAAATTCAGAAGACACTAAAAATTACTTAAAAAATATTACTTTTATAGTTTTTAAATTTATTTACTTTCTTCATCTACTGCTTGGACAAACACTATATCGACATTGAATAAGCATTTAAGGGCATTATAAAATCAATAAAAAATAAAAAGAAGTTACCATAAAAAAATAAATAATTTATAATTAAAATAAAAATTTATAATTGAATATATGTTTTTATCCCTACTAGAGAATAATATAGATATTAAAAGAAATATAGTGACATTTTTTACTTTATATTTACATAAAATAGTATATAATTTATTTTCAAATAAAAATGGTACATAATTTCAATAAATTTTATTAATGTGTGATTAATTTCTAAATTACTCATAAAATACATTTAATTTAGGTGTTAAGGTTATTTTTAGTCATTATCATGTTATTTTTAACTTCAATTACTTAATTTACCCTTACCGAGTTGATAAATATTTTTTACCGTTACTATTCACAATGAAAAAAAGAACATATTTACCAATTTTGGACATAATTATTACAAATATAGAATAAAATTATAATTATTAAATTTCAATAAGTATAAAAAATCAATTTTAAATTGAAATAAAAAATGTAATGATGAAAAACATTTTTTTAGAAAAATTTGTTTTTAAGCTTAAAATAAACTTATACCAGAATTAAGTATAGTGATGATTTTAATTTAATAAATTATACTACTTATAATTAAATATGACTTAATTTACAATGATTTTAAAATAATATCATAATGAGAGATTTTAATGGAAATAAATAATATTTAAAAAATGGCATATTTCACTATTCACTGAAAAATCAATCTTTTAAGAAAAAAGTCCAAAATTTCATCCTCATATGATTTTGATATGATTATTTTCAAAATTATGTTAATTTAATCAAATAAATTTTCTCAAATTTCTAGAAATTAATTATAATATTTTCTCACAAAAATCAATAAAACCCATTTTTGAATAACAAAAAGACTTCAATAAAAATTGAGTTCATATTTACTAAGTATATATCAATAAATTTTTATTGATTAGGTCCTATATATATATATATATATATTTCATAATTTCATTAATCCAATTCATACCAACTAATTTAACAACGTGGTTTTAACTATAACATTTAAATAATAATATATCACGGTTCGTTGATGCTCAGTGTTGGTTTTTGTATAAAATATCAAACATAGGGTTGTTTTAATATCTCAATATATTATATTCACACCCCATTAACAAATTTCATCCACCAAATTTGAACTCAATCTTGGTAATGCATGTTTTTAAATTTTCAAATACCTTTGTCGAAATCCCTCATCATAAAAAGGGTTAATAAGACTTACATTTGAAAAGAGGGAAAGAGAAATATGAAGGCCATCTGGAATAAGACATAAATAGGTTTACAAATAGGATAACATTAGTAGGAAGTGAAAATATGCAAGTTTAGGAAAAATATTCTTGCAAAAAATAGTAAAATGTAGTTATTTTTTAATAAAAAAATTCTTTCGGTCTGTTGAGTACTTAATATGAGGAAAATGAATAGAAAATATGTATTCACAAAAAATAATTAGAGAAGAAGGAAAATGAAATTTTTTTATCATATAAGTATCATATAATTTCTCTCAATAAAAATAATAACATAAAAAATCTTGAAATAAAATGATATTTTAAATAAAATATGTTAGCATATTGGTAAAATTCAAATAAAAACCCCTTTGATGAAATAATTTGAATTAAGATTTTAAATTCCATGAATTAAGAAGGATCCATGATATAACCTATCATAGGGGAAGTATATAAACCTCATAAAATTAATATTATTTGGGTGAGTTAAAGTGTCCTATTAATTTTAATGATAAAAATATCATATTATAGACGTTTAAAAGGATTATATTTGAATTATATCATTGTCATGCTGTTGTTAAAGTCTAATTAGGTGAATTGTTCTTATAATAACATTAATAGTCTTTTATGTTAAATAATATTTTAATAAATTATTTAGGAATCATAAAAATATTTCAAGATGAAAATTTTGGTGATAATGGCAAAAAATATCATCCCTTAACCATTTATGAGAAACTTTTCACCATATTTTTTAAATTTTAACCTTTTAATAATGAAAACTTTGTTACCATAGTTAAGGTTAAAATTGGTTAACCAACGCCTTAATCAAAAATATAATCTCTAAATTGATATCAAAATCTATCAAAATTTAATTCAGTAGATATATTTATACCATATACTCTTTATCTTAGAATCCATGACATTTTGATACCATGTTACATGAGTTAGACACATATTATATTATAATATTTCATGTACTTCCAAAAATGATATTAATGATATTTAATAATAAATAATATTTTATTAAATTATTTAAAACGCAATAAATTATTATCTTTGGTAAATTTAATGGGATACTGATAAAAATATCAACCATGTTTCATATATGTGTCACTTTTCATTTTATAGTCACTTTATTCACTTGTAAAGAGTGAAAAAAACATTGATATTATGATAATTATCAAAGGGATAACGGGGGTTAAACTAAACTATATTGGTAGAAACATGTCCAAAATTTTTAAAAATTATATATGATTATTGGGGTTTTATTATTCTCATCAAATAGATTAAATTCAAGTGTTGTGGGAATTTTTAGTCCTTATTATATTATTTTTAACCACAACATCCGGTTTTACCCTTATCGAGGTGACACTATTTACTATGATTACTATTCATAACAAAGAGAAATTAAGTGGGCCTACTTTCCAAATTTGAATCTCATTATTCAAAATATGAAATACATTTTTGAAGATTCAATTTCTATAAGTGGTAGAAATAAATTCTAATATAAATGTATAAAATACCATGAAAATATTTTTTTTAGAAAAATGTCTTTTAAATCCTAAAAGGGAAAATTTACCAAAATAATTTACAATGGTAATTCATATGTAATTAATATCATTATATATATTTAATGATTAATTTTTTTTAATTTATGACCAAATTCAAATAATAATTTTACTTTTAAATGAAATTCAATACATATTTATAAATATCAGTAATTTTCTTTATTCACTGAAGAATAAATATTTTTAAAAAAATACAGAAATTTCATCCAAGGATATTATTGATATCCTAATTTTAAAAAAAGAAATAATTTTATCAAATAAAATTTCTAAATGTTCTAAATAATAATTATAATATTTACTCACAAAAATAAATAAAATTGATTTTTTTTTGAATAATATAATGATTTTACTGAAAATCATGTTCTTAATTACTAATAATTAATAAATACATATGTATTAAGTAAGAAATTTATACATCTATTTTATAATGTGGTTAATCCTATTCATAGCTGTTGATTAAAAAAATATGTTGTAATGTTCATATTTAAAAAATAATATTTCATGGTTCATTTAAGCTTAGTGTTATGTATCTTATAAGATTTTGAATATAGTATTTCTTATAAAATATTGGGGTATTTTCTCTCCCCCACCCAATTAATAGATTTAATCCAATAATTTTGAAATATGCTCAGTAATCAGAGGTTCAAAATTTTAAAATTTCTTCTTTAAAATCCCACATTTTAAAAAGGGTTAATAAAGCTTCCTTTTGAAAAGAGTGAAAGGAAAGTATGCTGGTCATCTATAATAATACATCAATAAGTTTCCAAATAAAAAAAATTATTTGGAAGTGAAAAATAGACATAGAGGAAAAAAATAATCTATAAATAGTGATGGAGAGTGATAGAGATCATTAATCATAAGAAAGTGAATGGTCATGAATAAGTCAATGACTACAAAATCCAAAACCATTAAGGTGTTCAAAATACTATCAATTCATGGGATATAAATATAATAGCATAAATTTTTATTTCAAGATCATTTTCTTAGAGTTTAAGATTTCCTTCACTGTCTGGACTAAGAACATAAGGAAACATGCTTACATAATAAGTAAAATTTATTCTATTAATCAATTTCCACCACAATATCATATTTCACTCCAAACGATTAGTATTCAAGAATAATTTTCAGGCCTAAAGAATTAAAATCAACTTATATTGGATCATATATTTCCATAAAAGGGTAATAATTAATCCCTCTTGCCTTTAAACATTTACCAAAATGGTTATCACATGGTAAGATAGTTTATGAAATAAATAAATATTCATATGGTGAAATACAAAATTAATATATAAAGACTCAATAATAAAAAACAAATTTCAATTTAGTTCATTTGATAAATAACTATCCTGGAAATTATTAAAAATATTCTTGACCAAGTCCAAAATGAAACAACTAAAAAGATTTTATCACATATTCTTCCAATATTAATTTATCATTTATATCCAACTAATATTAATCATCCATGAATCCATATACCCAAAATGTATATTCCCTAATAATATAATCTAAAAAATATACTAATAGTTTCTATAAATAAAAAAAATGAATCACTATAAATCCATATTAAGCTAATGAGCATGTAGCCGAGTTATGGAGGCTTCTTCTTGGCATTTGAAATACCCATGATCAAATCCCAGTGTGGGTGAATTTATGGATTACTGTAGCAGTATTATAGTAATTAGTTTATTAGATACTATGTGGAACTATAGTATCAAGAAATATTCATTAGATTTGGTCCTTGAGTCCATCATTTTGGGCCATTAAGTCTTATGGAATTTTGGCCACCCATGACCTTTGGGCCCTAGGGCCTTTTAGACACCAAAGGCATTCGGGCCATAGAGAATTTATTCCACAGTGCCCTAGGTCCATAGGGCCATCAATCCACCATTGGCCATCAGGCCAACATGATTCTAGTCCACAAAAAGGTCTAGAAGGAGACCAAGAAGATTACACAGGAGAAAGCTCCAAATGAGGATTCAGAGTAAGTAGTATAAACCACAGTGGAGGTAACTGGGTTCAAAGGATGAGAGGGTATGCCAATTGCCTTCAGTACCAGAAACTGTGTAGATTTTCATGGGGAAATTATAGTCAATAATCCATGCAAGTTGGGGACCTAGAGGCCTTAAATGATTAAGATACTAGGCAGGGGTAGTTCTTTTGTTGTCAGGTCTTGGGCCTTCAGGTCATTTATTAGGCATTCTGCCTTAGTACTTTGGTTCATATAATGGCCCTTATGAAACCAGTCCTATGAGTCATGTAAAGGTTACCCCTCAACCCATAAAAGGGGATTATCCAAAAATAAATAAAAATATTGATGTCCTTTGGTCCTGGTTTACCACTATATATAAATTCATATTAAAATCACATATGCTTATAGAATTTAATTCAACCTTTATGACAAAAATAAAATCCAATAATATTACCTTTACCTTATTTGTATAATTTTCCCCAAATTTATAGTGATATTATTCTGAAATAACATTAATCAATTATTCAAAAAATCACTTTTCAATCCCATGGTTATCTATACAATAAAACATACATTCCCAAATTTTACTAAAACATAATTATCTCAACATAAAAGATAATAAGATACTTAAAGGATATCAATAACTTTATACTAATGTCCCCAAAATTAAATGGAATTATTCATTAAATAATATGTTATTAAAATAATTTAATATTAATGATTACATATATGTAAAAAATATATTGAGACTAAATAAATATCTCCAAGTTACCCCCATCACATAAAAATTATAAAGGGTACTAATTATTTTAAACTTATTATCTTACTTAAATAATATTTTTTTAATCCCTATATACTAACACATCAATCATTAAAATTTATTCATTATCTATTAACTATGATTTTCTATACTTTTCGTTAATACTCCGTTACTGTAGTAAAAAATATTGATAATGTATTAATATACATCAATTTAAAAATATAAGTCAAAATATAATCCATACTATTTATATGTAATTCACAGTATCTTCATCTTCAACTGTAATGGAATTAAGCATTGATAAATCGTTATCTATACAGTATTAGTGATCCACTTATTTATAATTCCCCATAGGAAATAAATATTCATAATACCTATAATCCTCACATTTAAATAATTAAATCGGTACCTTAGGATGAAATTTAATCCCTTTCATTGTGTTAGTCGAAATCTTCCTTTTTTCTAGGAAATTTATTTCTTTATGTCCTCCTTTACCACATAAAAAACCTCTTCCAATTATTTTAATAAAATTTATTTGGTATTTCTTCCCACCTTCTTAAAATATACACCATTTAATCATTTTACCTTTATGATCTTTATCTCTTAAACTTCCATGGAACTGTATTTTTCTCTTGTTTTTTGTGTAAGAAAACTTAACTATGTTCATATTATTAACCAAAAATCATGATTGTTGGTTGAGAATAACCACATGAGTTTTCAATATAGATCTTATTCTATTTTGTTTTTCATTCATAAATCCAAAATATTTTCCTTCACATATATTATTAATTTGTTTCATTATCTATCTAACCATTTACTAAAACAAAATAAAAAATTTATTTTGAGTATATTTATAAAATCATAATAAACCATCTTATGAGGAGGATAACACTAAGATATCATTAACCATTCTATATTATATTCAACTCTTTCAATTTATCCAGAATAACTATAATTATCTATAACATATTATCCATTTTGGTTATAGAGGAATTTTAACTTATGATCAAATAGAATTCCAACCACTAAAGTTATCTAAACCATTACTATGATACCAAAATATGGGCCCGACTTTAAATTATCCACAAAGTGAAACTTTATAAAATAATTTTATTTCTTTCATTTCAAGGATATTTTTAGGTTTAATATTTTATATAATTAATTTATAACTCTTAATAATACTATATAAACTATATGTTGTATACTTCCTCTAATATCCATTTTTTCCATAATAGAAACTTTTAAAAAGAAACATATTCTCTTTTCAAGAATAATATTTATGATTATATAATTGAATTCTTATTTATTTTTACTCATTGTTAAAATCTTTTAAAAACATTTAAAAATGTGGGATCATAACAAAATAATAAGTAAGTTATATAAAAAAACACATTACTTCATTTTAGAACCACGAGACAATAAAAAGAATTTTTATTTAACATAACAAATATTAAGCTCTAATAATAATTAATTACACATGAAATCATATTTACTACATAAGTTTTTTATTACAAAAAACACCTCATAATAATACAAAAATAAAAATCATAATCATGATATTTTATTATAAAACATGAGAACCAATGAAAATAGTTTTCATAAAAACATAACTTTTTACCACAAAAGGACATAACCCTTACTTTAAAGAAAATATTATTTTAATATCTTTTTAAATCCAAGAATTTTCATGAAAAATAATTTTCAAGAATAGAAAAGTCTTTTAGGTTTCATTGTATTTCATATTTATAGAACCCTTACAAGAACCCTTATAATTGGAATACCATTATTGTCAACTTCAAACCTAATTCTCCAGATAACATAATCAATACCCAATGAATCAGAGAGATATAATGGGATAACTCAATCATAAACAATGTTAAATGACTATATAATGAATAAAATATTTTTATCTTTTAATTTTTCATCATAAATCCCTTGAATTAGTTTTTGAAACCATATGTAAAACACTTTTACATATTGAAATACCCTTTTTTAAACACCTATTTAAAAACTTAAATACACGAAATAAAGGACCAGAGGATTTTTCATTAAAGAAAACATGGAAGCCTTTAAATTAATACAAATATAAAATAACTATTAGGGTTATGGGAAAATCTTTTGACACTACATACATTAAGACAAAACATTTTTTTCCCTTTTGAATACAATGTGAAAGATTATGTAAAAATGATTCCATTTAAAAACCCTTGAAGGAAAGTAAAAATAGACATAAAATTTAATTTATAATTTATTTTTCCCATAGAAAAATTATTTTTAATAATATTTAAGGTAAATATAAATATATAGAAAATAAATCTTTAAAACATTTAGAATGATGTTTTTTAAAGTGAAGTATCCCTTACTTGGACTCCGACTTTCACATACATTACTTATCTTCATGAATAATAAACTTATTCTTATTACATAATTTATTAAGAACCATTTTAATGTTTTTTATTCTTTTTATTTTGTTTATTAATATGTTATATATAATTAATTAATCAATAAACTTCACATTAGATGTTTTGATGATATTCAACTCATATATCCAAAATGACATCAGTAGGTTGAATATGTTAAATGAGGACATTATTAAATCATATATAAAATAATAATCATGAAATAATGATAATTTATATATATAGATTACACTTTTAATACCATACATGAAATATTTCTAGGAATAATGAACTATGTTATAATTATGTAGATTGTAGGTTGTATATACACACAAGAAACATTTCGATTTTTCAACAATCGTGATATAAAAAAGAAAATTTATAATTTAGGTCTCTATAATAATTTCTATATCATAAATATAATATCATTTCTTTAAATATTTTTATATATAGGTTCAATGTAACGTGGTTATGAAAAACAAATCACATCGCTTCATGGAGGTTGAAATCCACTAGTACACACGAACAACATTATTATTATTCAATGGTTTGAAATGTAATAATATATATGATATATTATCTTTAAATAAATTAATTTATTTCATAAATATCATATATATATATATATATATATTAAATATATGATTATAACCTTATGTGAGAGTCGATGATAGTGAAAGAATTGCATTGGTTCATGAAGTGGTTATCTTCCGTACACACAAATGATGGTTTCATTTCTCATTCGACAGAAGATGATATGGATATAGGTTATTAAATGAAAATAATAACAATATAGTATATTTAATATAATTTTTTTATTTTTGAATCAAGGATTAAAATTATTTTATGGTGGTTTAAGAAAAAATAAAATGAAAATGCCCAGTTAAGTACTATACATCTTCTTTTTATGACCTATTTATTTTTATACCCAAAGCCTTCCTAAGTTGATTTTATGATCATAAAAGGGCCTATAGGATTTTTTATGTATGTATTTAATGGATATGGGTAGGTAGAGGCTAAATTTTTTTCTTTTAAGTGTGGAGAAAATATGACAGTAGTTTTACTTTTTATAAGTGAGGGGGAACTCTTGGAGTTAATTAAAACATTAAACTAATATATATTACTCTTCATGAACACTATTTAAAAAATGATATAATTATAATATATGATTTTTTAATGTAAATACAATCATATAATAGAATTCGGACATGGTTTTTTTTTTATGTTTTTACCATTATCTATTATTTTTAACCCCCTAAAAACATTTTTGACAATAACCATGTTATCAATGTGTTTTTATTCATTAGGGGTCCAAAAAGTTACTATAAAAGGAAAATTTACCAATAAATGGACTAATTATGATATTATAATCAATATCCCATTATTTGGGAAAAATATATTATTTTTATTATTTTCAAATCATTAAATGAAATATTAATTTTTACAAAATATTATTCATATCATTTTTGGAAATAATAAATACTATAATATAATATGTTTCAAACTAATGTAAAATGGTTAAAAATGTTATTTATTATAAAATGAAGAGTATATGGTCTCAATATAATTAAAATATTAAAATTTTATAGGTTATGATATCATTTTAACCTTATCTTTGGGATTAATCCATTATTTAAAAAATTTTAACCGTAACTATGTTATTAAATTTTTTAATATTATAGGGTTATAAATTTAATTATATTTTGAAAATTAGAAAATAAATGTGAAATTTATAGAATTTTAAAACATTTTTAAACCTAATTATTCTCTTTAAATATTTGTTTATGATTTTAAAATAAGTTAATAAAATATTAGTTAACAAAAAATTCTATTAATGTCATTTTAAGAACTATCCACATAATTTGAATTTAAAAACAACATAAAAATAATGGAATTATAATATAAACCTCTAAAAAATATATAATATGATATATTTATCTTTAATATCTATGTTAAACTTTAATTCACCCATAAAATATTTCTTTTATAGTTTTTATAATCAATTACTTGATTTTTTACTAATTCTACAAACTTTATGTCAGCGTTACACAATCATTGAATGTAATTGTTCAATCATTAATAGTAAAAAATAAATTATAATTATTAAAAATTCATTAATATTCCAAATAATAATTTATAACTCAGAATACTTTGTTTTTAACCCTTTCACAATTTTTTATTGATATTAAAATCAAGATAATATTATTTCTAAATGTATATATACAAAAAATAATATATAAGTCAGTTATAAAGAAAATGGATCTAAATTTCCCTAAATTTTAATATTTTATGATGATTGTAGAAAACCTCTCAGAAAATATATTAATGTAAAGTGTTACAGTAATTTTTAGTCATTGTCATATTATTTGTAAGCTTAATTACTTGATTTACCCTTACCATGAGGATAAAATTTACTAAGGTTATTATTCACAATGACCAAAAATAAAATAGAAATGTTTAACAATTTTGAACCTCCAGATTCCAAAATATATAATCTATTGTTAAATATAAAATTTATATAAATTTTAGAAATAAATTTTAATATAAATTTGTAAAACGTAACAAAAAATAGTTTTTTAGAAAAGTGTGTTTTATGCCTAAAATTGAACATATACCAAAATAACGAAAAATAACGATTTATATGTAATTAATTATATTATATATAATTAAAGATGTTTTTTGTTACTTTAATATCAAATTCAAATCATTTAGTGAATTTAAAGGAAAATAAAAGGCAATTTTAAAAAAAAAATGGTATTTTTAAATATTAACTGAAAAATCAATATTTTAAGAAAATTATAAAATTTTCATCCTAAGATATTTTTGATCTGATGATTTTAAGAATGATATAATTTTTATCAAATAATATTTCCAAAATTTCCATAAATTAATTATAATATTTTATTATAAAAAGAAATAAAAATTATTTTGAAGATAAGAAGTTTTTGAATAATAAAATGACTTTACTAAAAAATTATTTCTTATTTACTAAGAATTTCCCAATACATTTTTATTTACTAGGAACTTTATACATATATTTCATTATATGGTTAATCCTTTTTATACCCACTAATTCTATGGCTAAGTTATAATATTCTTATTTAAATAAATAACTTTTCATTGTTTGTTTAAGCTCAATGTTGCGTATATTTTATATTATTTAACATGATATTTATTTTAATATATTAGTTATTAAATTATTCCACTAAATTACTGAATTTGATCCTTGAATTTTCATCTTGGTCTTGGTAATCTGGGGTATGACATTTTAAAATACCTTTTTTGAAATACCATGTTGTAAAAATGGTAAATAATATGTGATCATCAATATAGGGAAAAGGAATAATGAAAGTCATATAGAATAACACATAACTAAGGTTATAAAATGGAGAAAATTAGTGGGAAGCACCAATATAGAAATGGAGGAAAAAAATAATGTATGAACAATGTTAGACAGTGAAAGATATCATTGATCAGAAGAAAGTGATTGATTATTAGAAAGTTAATAACCATAAAACCATAAAACAATAAGGTGTAAAAAGAACCATCAATTGATCAATAATGAATGTAATATATATTTGTTTCAATATTATTTTCATAGAGTTGAGAAATTCATTTACCATCTATACTAAGAACATAAGGAAACATACTTAGTTTATGAGTATATTTTCATCCATTAATCAATTTGCACCACGATATCATCATTTTCTCTAAAAGATGAGCATTCAAAATTAATTTTTCATTCCTAAAGCAATAAGAATAATGATTTTAAAAAAAATATAGAGTGAGAATAAAATTTTCAATTATAGTTTCTTAAAAAAATGAGTGAATACCTTTTTAGAAATTCTAGAAAGTGATATAAAATTATCTTTGAAATATTTGGTTTTAATAAATCATATCAAGAAGAGTAAACATTTATTTGAAACAAAATATATAGTTTCATAGGATAAAATTAAACTTTTTAATAATTTACTTATAAAGAGCCTTTAAATCACTTTAAAATCAAGGATCATCCTTCAAATAAAATAGTTTCATTTTTATGAAAACTATATAAAAATATTTTCTTGTTAAATTCAAATGATATTATGAAATATTAGAAAAATACATAGGCCACTTGGAACATTGAAAGACTATATAGGGCATTCCCATAACATTAGTAGACAAAATCACCTTAAGGATATGGGTTCACTCCCCATACCTTGTCATAATTTTCAATTAATAGGAACTATATGTTAATAAAACATTTTGGTAACATTACCTTTTCACTCTAGATTCTATTATAAATTTACCTATATAATCCTTTTCTTCAATATGAAAATTAATTCAAAAATTTATAATTAATCACAAAATAAAAAAATATGTTTCTTTTAAAAAATACATACTTTAAAAGGATAAACATATTTTTTTAGAAAAAACATTAATTTTTTGGGGAAATCCTTAAAATAAAAAATGAAAATTAAGAATGAAGAGAAATTCAATTAAGAATAGTCATGGGTCACTGAAAGATTATGCATAGAAAAACAATTTTTTACATGGAATTTTTCAAAACATGTACGATAAAAAAGGATGATGCAAACCCATAAAGTAATTAATTTCAAATGATATCATGGTTTTATTAAAATACATATGATGGGAGTACTATAAAAAAAACCTAAAAAATAACATGACATCTTTACTTTTAAAAACCATTTCAGATAAATGATAATTTCCCTTAGTACTTTTAGATAGATATTTTAAGATTATTTACTTAACTTTTGAATAAAAAGATATATTAATTGAAAATAACTCATTAAAACATTTTACCCTATAATCTGTAAAAAATAAAATTCTCATTGAATTTCATGAAAACTTTCAATATTTGAAATTTTATAACTACTAGGAAGGGGGTGGATCAATTTTTTAATTTTATGAACTATTTTTATTTAAATTAAACATCTTGAAATTGTTGAGGTTCTCAATCCACTATGTGATTATCATAGTCTAACCTTGTTTGTAAAAATGATATGTGTTGTTACAGAATGTGGTATTTACAAGGTTTAGCTTAAAGGAATACTCCTTACCAGGTTGATTATACCTCCAACATGGATTCTTGAGTATAATATTTTTATCAGTTATGATTGTTGATATATAATTACACCATATATTACCTATGGAATGCACAAACGAGTATCTTTATACTACATCGTGCATTGTTACAATAATCTACAATTCCATAATCTAGAATACCACTAGAGTCTTCTCCTACTTCAAGATCTAACCAAAAGACTTATTTTTCTCCTAGTTTTGACCTAAAGACTTATCCAGTTCTAAATTAGAATCTAATGACTTGTTATTCTCCTATTTCCACTTGAGAGACTTATACCTTTATTCAAGGCTAGATACACTATAGGATGATCTATTAATATTTCTATTTGAGCTTGCTGGATCTAATTTTCATGTATACATGTTAAAGTAATTTTACATCTTTCTAACCTTACTATAATATTCTAATCACCTATGAATGAACAGTTTCCTTAGTGCAAAAAATTCATAGGTAGTTATTTCTTTTATTAATAACATTCTAGTCTCAATAAATTTGTGAAAGTGGTTCACATACGTTCTTTAATATTTTATGCAATAATTTCACTTGTACAATCTCAATGAATATTACCTCTTGAGTAATTAATTATAGTATCTAACTTGTACTTCATGCATGCATTACATGGGGTTGTCATATTCATAAACCCTATCATATAAAATTTAACTATTTTTTTTATCTTATGTTTTATTATTAAATATTAATATATTGTTATTGATTCTCAATTATTTCTCATAAAAATATATGTTATATGCATGCACTACCTTCTTCTATTTTGGTTATATTATCAGGTTTCACTACATTCACATACTCCATGAAAGAATTAATGCACTGTATTCTCCTTATATATTGTGCTCTCCTTCATATGCAATAGGTATATCATGCAACCAATTATTCACAAAAACTTGAATGGGTGTGGTTATTGATCCTGAAAACATGATCCCAATATCTCCTTTATTCTTTATAGAAGACCTTCATGTAAACAAAAAGGATTATTCATGCAGTGGAATGTATACATAGGGTATTATTTTTATTTCTCCTTCATAAAACATAATTAAGTTATATTCACTAGTTTTTTGGAATAAGTTCTTTATAAAACCTTTTAATTCCATGTTTGTATGTCAAGAAGACACGGATTATCTTCGTTATCATGGAAGCATGGTGCTTTAAGGGATTCCTCTTGAAAAACCAGAAGACATCATGGTACTATGTTTCAAGGTAAATGATAGAAACTTCTCAATAAAGGTAGAATCTGAAGGATCATACCACCCTTATTATTCCTATGAGAGTGTCAAGGATGTCTTAAACCAAGTTATCTCTGATTTTAAGAAATTTTAAGGCTATCTATAAATCTCCAAAAATAAAGTCGTTTCATAGATTTTGTAAAACCTGAACATTTCACCATTTCTCAAATTATCTATCCAATAGAACATCATGTCTTCCATTACATGAGTGTGAGTGTGATCCTTATAGGTAATCTATCATGTGCATGTGATTATATCATTCTAATCATAAATCTTGAATATATCCATGTTTATCAGATTCTCAAACAGGCTCATGCAATTCAATTTGTATTTAGAAATGACGTATTTCTAAAAATACTGAAAGCATGAAAATCATAGAAATCATAAATATAGTTTTTCATCTCATAATATCATAATATCATACACATAATGATCATGTAATACTTAGTTTTGATAAAAAAAGGGTTATGTATATTCTCTGGTGAATAGAAACCTTCATGCGTTACTAGAGGTAGAAGGTGATCTCCATGTCGATTAGATAGATCACATGAAAAAAATCAGATATCTGAGATTCATTCCATATATTTTAATAATGAGGAATGGTAACTTCATTACATGAATCCCTTGTAGATATCATGGAAAGTTGATAAATTCCATATAAAACAATATGTGCTACTAGAATTTCAATCCATGACACTAGAATCGGTGGCCTAAACACTTTCACACACGTAAATAGGGTGTGGCCAACACACTTTCCACATTGAGTGTGCTACCTACACACCTAAGAGCACCATGTCCCCCATCTCAACACCTGTGCACCTCATGCATAGTTCTTCCTTCCCATGAAGGCATTCACACCTTCCTACCTTGATGCTGGCTGGCTGGGCTGGCTCCTAGTCATGGTTGAGAATACTCCCGCAATGCATGGTAGAGATAACCATTATAGTTGTCTTGGATGGGAAATTTTTTGTGTAAGTCCCATCCCAAGAGTTAGATAAATTATCATATAACTTCAATATGACATAAATAACTTTTTCAAAATATTATTAATTATTAAATAATATATATTTATATTATTACATATTCTTATTCTTCTCCCATCATTCAATTAATTTATTTTTGTATGGAAAAATTTAAATCTTCTTCCAAAAAAAATTCATCATGAAAATGAATATTCACATATTCATTTTCTATTATTCTTAATAAAAATAATGGATTTTCACTTATTACAACATTGTAAACTCTTTATAATATGTATTTGACATTGAAGAACATTTCATTCAATCATCACATGTAAAAATGGAAAATTTATAAAGAATGAAATTCAATTCCATCATGTAAATCCAAAAAAATTACCCAAGAATCACTACTTAATCCACCAAAAACTTACCAAAAAATATTGACACATCATTAAAAACAAATGAAAAACTAGGCCTAATAATCTCGCCTTTTTTATTTTGTTAGCAATATCTGTTCACACATTTAAATGTCAATATGTGTTCTCAAAACCTTCTCCCCCTTATTGGAAATCAAATGTAAACAGAAATTGGGGCTATTATATTATCATGAATTTTCTCAAAACATTTTATCCTCCCATAAAATATTTTTTATTGAA
The DNA here is from genome assembly GCA_963277665.1 of Viscum album. NCBI lineage: Eukaryota > Viridiplantae > Streptophyta > Magnoliopsida > Santalales > Viscaceae > Viscum > Viscum album. Next base: position 817,159,006 of record OY728146.1, on the reverse strand, counting down.
CACTTATGATAGATAAATGATATCACATGTTTTCTATTAAGTAAAGAGCCTTTTGTTATCCAACTCTAAGTCTATATGGTCTAACCATGTATAGGAAAAATAGATATATAATTAAGGTTTTATATTTTTTCTATAAACAATCATGGATATGTAATCATGATTAGAAATTCTCAATTATCCTTTTAGGGGTTGGATCAAATCATATTTATCAATGAAATTTTAAATCTTTTATACACTTCAACAAACACATCAAAAAGTCCGAGTGAAAAACATATAAGTATCCCCTTTGTCTTATTTTTTTTCATAAACCAAGAACTCCATATTAATTGATATGATTAATTAAATTAATAATGATGGATAAAAATGTGATTAGAATACCATATATTCAAATTTTATAAATCTTTTTAGATGTTTCACATTCACTATTTCATGAAGATTTAGCAAATTCATCAAATTAATGGCCCACTCATGTGAACAATCCATCCACTTCCATTCCTTTAATGTTTTTACAAAACAATATATATATAGACAAACACACACAAATATATATATATATATATATATATATATATATATAAGGGAATAATGTGGCGCCACTTGGTTTTTCTTCAAAATAAACCCTAAGGTTGAGAGCTTCCTCTCAACCCATGCCACCCTTTCCTTTATAAATTAGAATTTATTTTGTGTCAAATATCCTTTTACATTATATTAATTTGATTATATGAATCCTTAGGTGATTTTATTTTATTTTTAAACAAATCCCACTATCTAAGAAGGAATGGAGATATTTTTTGTGTTTTATTTCCTAACTTATTACTTATTTCAAATAAGACACTAGCCATCTTAATTTCTGTAGCTAATTTAGTTCATTCATATTTTTCATGTTTTTAATCAACCTCAAATTTCATAGAAAATTTCATTTTTAGGCTAGGAAATATAATTATTTTATAACATTATTTGTCTTCTTAGAAGATTTATATGACTTGCAACTATTTTTCTATTGAAATTTTTCCCATTTCCCAACATAGTGAACATATCCCAATAGTTTAGTCAAACATTTCTTAGATATGTGACCTATATTATTATATATGTGAGAAAAAACTTTTAATCATTCATATCTGCTCTAAATTGGAAGCTTGTATTTATTTTTATCACAACATTCTTTCTTTTGATGAATATTTGTTTAAAAATATTCTTCTTTTGTTCAAATTTCAATACTGAAATTTTCACATTCTTTTCTTACCTCCCTTCCTTTTTTGGGGTCTTATTGTCACATTTTTAGTTTATTTTTTTACAATTAATACATAAAAAAACTTATCATAACATTTAAAAAAAATATGTTTATTAATTAAGGAAATTTTGAATGCATTCAAATTAGTTCTCTATCGACAGATTCATTTTCTGTGGGTTTCTCTTCTCTGATGCGTGTTTTCTATTTTCATAAAATTTTATCCCCCTTTCTTGTAATATTATATTATTTTCATGAATACTAATATTCCAATTCCTTGTACCCAATGTTCTAGAAATACAGAAAATATCTAATGACTCTCCTCTTATTTTCTAGTGTAGACTTCCCAGATTTCACATACTATGAATTTTTTTGTTTCTGAGTGGAAACACCACTTATTTGGACATGGAAATAGATATTTATACATCTTTTGTCATCCACTATTGATTTAGTGGGTTTTATAGAATTTTTGAGAATCCATACATTCCTAGAGTTTGGTTTAAAACCTGTACTAGCACTTTAGACAATATTAATACATTAGATAGTTTTTGTGTTACAATAAACATTATTCCTTGAAGATGTTTCCATTTTATTAGAGTGTGATCTCATTCAACTCTGAGATTCATGATACTTAATGAATCTTTTTTAGAAACATCTCCTTTACAACATTATGGAATTTTATAGCTTGTAGAGAATATATATTGTTCAATTTCACCTCTATCTCTAAAAACTTCATATTGAGTGAATTATTATCATTTTCAATTGATCTTAACATTGATTCTGAATCCTATATAAATTATATTATTATTTTTTCAAGTATATTTCATGATTATAGAAAATAATATTAAATATCCTCTACCTTGTTAATTTTATGCTCCAATTGTGAATCTTTATCTATTATTTAAACATTGTAAAATTTTTCAAAAGCATTTAAAGAATATAAAAACATAATCTCAAAGAAATATTTCTGACAAAAATTTATTTAAAACTTTTCAACTGCTTCAAAATTCATTTCATTAGAAAGATAAATTGATTCATATTTTTCATTCATTTGTTTTTTGAGAGTGTTGGATATGCCAAAACATTTATATAATAAATATTCCATGGCATCAACCTATTCATCCATCAGTAATTATTTATCCTAAAGACCCTTGTTTACTTTAACAACACATTTTACCTCTTCTTTGTGGTATACGATTATTCAATGTCTTCCTTTCCTATATCTTCATTCTATTCTTCTGATACTTGGAATAATTCTCCAAATTCATATCCTCAAGGGTAGATTCCTTTTTTATCAATCTAATTTAGCTTACCCATTTCCTAAATTCTGTACATCATAAATACTCACAAAGGTCTTTAGAGGGAACTTATGCTCTGATACCACTTATAGAGCCCCATGCTAGATTTAACACTAAGAGGGGGTGAATCAGTGGTTTTATTTTATAATTTGTTTCTTTTGAATTCAAACCCTTGAACTTTTTTAGGTTCTAAATACACTTATTATTACTAATATCCTAACCTCTTATTCAGAGATGATATGACATAGCATAAAATATGGTATTTAAAATGTTTTATTGAAATTACTACACCTTTCCATGTTTTTATACACATTAACATAGATTATCCACTATAATATTTTTTATCAATTACAATGGTTGACTTAGAAACACACTGTATATTAACTCTAAATTCACATAGGAGGATCTTTATATTGTATCACACAGTGTTATAGAACCCACACTAGACCCCTTTAGAACCTCTCTAGAGTATTCTCTTTCTTCCAACTCTAATCGAAAGGCTTATTCTAATTTTAGATCCAACGAAGAGATTTATCCTACTATCCACTCTGAATAAAATATATCTTATGCTTCAAGATCTAATTAATGACTTGTAACTTTCTTCAATTCTTGATCCACTTTAGGATTATCTCATGACCTTCCTGCTCGATCATTCTAGATCTGAATATCTTAGGTAATTGTTAAAGTACCTTTTCATCTTTTTGTATTTTCGTAAATATTATGGTCAAATATTTATGATTAGATTCCTCAGTACAATAAATGTATGGAAAATTATATATCTAGTTAATGAATTCATGAAATCAATTAATGTGTGCATGTGGTGCACATAATTTATTTAATACTTTAAGAAATATAAATAATTTCACAATCTCGATGCATCTTCCTTATTGAATACTCAATTCATATTTCTTACTTTTAAATCATGATATAATTTCATGGGGTTATTGAATTTATAAAACATAGAAAATAAAAATTAACTATTTTTATTATCTTTTTTGATATTATTAAGGTTCTCTATATTTTTCTTGTTTCTCAATGCTTGTACATGAAATTTTTGATTACATACATGCACTTCCTTCTTTTTTTAGTTTTATACTCAAGTGATACTATATTCATGTACTTCCTGAAAGACTACATGAACTATATTTTCCTTATATATATTCACTCTTATTAATTCATAATAATTATATCATGTAACTACTTCTTCATGATGACCTGAAGGGGCATGTTTCTTGATCACAAAAACAAGATCACAATATCTCTTTTCTTATTCATGTAAAACCTTCGTAAAAATAGAAAGGCACCTTAGAGTAAAAATAAGTATACATAGGGTCTTATTCTTATTTCTCAGTAAAAAAATAAAATTTATATCCTTTGGTCTGTGGAATATGTTTTTTATGAAACCCTTGGGTTTTAGGTTTGTAGGTTAGGAAGCCACAAATTTTCTTCTTCTTCATGGAAGCAAGGTGCTTCATGAGTTTCCTCTTTGCGAACCAGAAGTATTTGCGATGTTCATTTTCAAGGTAAACAATATCCTATTATCAATAATGGATTTAAATAATGGATCATCCCACCCTCATTATTTATAGAAAAGGATCACTAATTCCTTTCACCACCTCACCTATAATATTTAAGCTACATCAAGGAAATCATAAAATATAGAAAAAAATATAATGTCATGGATTTTTTTAAACCCAAATATTTCATTGTTTCTCAAATTATCTATTCCAAAATATAAGTATTTCCTTATGATGTTTTGATTGTGATACTCTCTAGGAAGTTCTCAACTTCATGTGATTATCATATTATCCTCCTAAAGCTAAAATGCATCCATGTCTATCTGATGCTTGAATTTCCACATTCAAATCTATTTTCATTTTGTAAAAGCATGTTCCTCAAACTCTTGAATGCATAAAAAGAATATAATGAATGCATAATGGTTTTTAATATTATCATCTCACAATATCATCAACAAAATGATAGTATAAACCATGGGATCAATCAAATGAGGTTTGGAAATATTATCTAGTGAATAAAAACCTGTGAGTGTCATTGGAGACAGAAGATAGTCTCTACCTTGATTAAATGACTCTCATGCAATAGATAAAATGGTTGTGTTTATTTCTGAGTAATAGTAACTATATGAGACACATCTAAAATCAATCCCTTGAATGGATTTCTTCCATATAAACTAGTCTGTGCTGCTAGAGCTTCAACATATGACACTATGGTCAGCACCTAAAAGAATTTAATACACATACATGGGGTGAGGCTAACACACTAACCCCTTTTCACATGGTACCAATTTGCCTATTAGAACTATTCACCCAATCACTACACCTGTTCAACTCATGTACACCCTTTCAAGATCATGCAGAAACTCACATCTTTCTTTTACTATGCTCGATGGCTAGTCTTACACCCATGAATTAGTATGATCCTAAAATTTATGGTCAAGATAGTATAGTTAGACAAATTAGTTGTTTAATTTTTTTATAAGTTCCATTCAAATATTTTTACAATTTCTCATATAATTCTAAAAAAACTGAAATATATTCTTCAAAATCTCCTTCATGAAAAATAATATATATTTATATTATTGAATGGACTTATTCATCTTCATTCATTCAATTACATAATTTTTTACTGAAATCCTTCAAAAAATATTTGAGAAACAATTTATCATGAAAATGAATATTCGCATGGAAAAATTATATTCTTTTTCACCCAAATAAGGGATGGAGACCAATTAAAACATTGTAAATTAATTATCACATCTCTTTGACACTAAATATCGGTTTAATCAATCATGAAATTTAAACATGGATAATTTCTAAAGCATAAAATCCAATTCTATTAAGTGAATCCATAACAATTCTTCAATAATCACCAATTTATCCAAGAAAAACTCACCAAACATATATTTACACATCATTGAAATAAAATAGAACACCGGGACCTAAAAAAACATTCATAAAACTAGAATTTTATAACATTAAATAAAATAAAAACTCATTACATTATACTTTTATTAAGGTGAATCTTCCTAAAAAATCTTATCTTTACAACACACCTCAAACACCCCTAGAACTTCAAAACCAAAAGATGAATCCTTGAAAGTTAGTATAGCTATAAAATTTTCCCCCTCAACTAGTATAAATAGTACCTTTTATAAGTGAGGTTTAAAGGTATTTCTTCAATTAAATATTACTTAATCCTTACTACCCAATAAAAAAATATTTCTCTCCATTTAAAATCAAGATAACATAATGTATTCCCTTACGATACCCTATTTATAATATATATATCCACAAATTTTATCCCTATACATGACACTATCTACTTCACATATACTTCATCTCTTAACCTGTTATAATTATGCTACCATAAGCAGGAATATACACAACACATATGATAATTAATGAATATCTAACTATGATCTTGCTCCATAAAACCTCATGATATTTTCCGTTTAGTAATTTAAAATCTTCTAAACTTTTCTTTTTCAAGGAGGATGATCCCTTTAATAAAATAAAATGTATACTCTTCTAGTGTATGGGGTCTGATGAATAAATTTCATTAATCTTTTCATCAAGATCATATTTTAATTCAAAAAAATAAATCCAAAGTGATATGTTTTCTTGATTATATATATATATATACAAAACTACAATACATTAGAGGTAGAATAAAAATATTACCTTAATCCAAATAATAAATACCTAACATTAATAAAAAATTCAAATGTTTATTTTTTTTAATTTTCTATAAATGATATGTAATATATATTTATATATAATTTAATCCAATGACATTATAGAACTACACTCAATAATAAAAAATGGTAATAAACATAAAAAAAATCAAAGAATATATAATGATCTTTATGATAAAATTTCCTTGAAGAATCAGTCACCAAATTATGAAATATTTATACACATACCTCTAATTGTCTACGATTCATTTAGTCATAAGGGGGAGAAAAAACTAAGTCACTACTGAGCCAAAAACGATCCTCAAAATATGATTTTCATGATGATTCTAACACCTATATATAATATTCATACATATACCATCAAATATTTATAAATAATTATACCAGAGGTAGAATGTGATGGGATTGTCTTCCTAAACAACCCACAATCTATTTTCCATAATCTGTATTTAAATCCCTTTCAATAATTGATCAATTTTAAAAATTCAATATTTCTAATCTGTATTCAAATATCTTTCCATGATTGAATCCCCTTTCTATGGGAAACCACCCCTTCGGTGTTAAATCCTCTACGTTCATCCCCATTGTGAAATGAAATCCATTTGATCAATTTCCCCCATATGAGTTTAATCCCCAATTTTTTCTTATCTTTTTTAATAAAATTTTAGTAATATTAAAAGTTTCATATATTTTATAAAAATATATTTCCTTTAATATTCATAATTATGAATATTTAAATTTTATAATAATTTTTTTAATAACAATCCTATAATATTTGTCTTTTAATTTTCAAAAAATATATGTTATATATTAACCTTTATTTATAATTAGAAACTTAATGTATATATTTATGTATATATATTCTATTTTAAAACATATGAAAACAAATTCATTATAATTTATAAAATAGTTGTATAATTAATCAAATATTTTTGTTCAAAAATAAATACCATTATGGTTAACATAAATTTTTTATTGAATTTATTTTTTTTATAAACATATATGTGCATTTTTATTTCTTATATAATAATAGAGTCATATTTAAAGAATAAATTCTAGGATTTTAATAATATTTTCCAATTTTTTTTATATTTAAATTATTAAATTTTACAACAGAAATAAAATTTATTTTTAATTAACTAAAACTATATTTAAATTCAATTAAAAATATAATTTTCAGAAATCGCATTACTTACTTATATATATATTTATAAATATCATTAGATTTAAATTAAATATTTATTAATATTATAAATAATGTTAAATAAAGAATATTTTTAAATAAATTATATCTATAATTTGTATTAATTGGTCATGAAATACATTTTAAATAAATATTTCAAAAATAATTATAAATTCAAAATATGAATAATATTTAAATTGGTATATTAATTTAACGTTTCTAATTTTATTTTAATTCAATATTTTTTTTCAACATTGAATTATTTAAAGAATATATATCCCAAATTTTAGGGAATCACATTCCACCCCTTAAATAAGTTTCATTGTCAAAATTTTATTTATACAAATAAGTTTTTAAATTTATTATTAAATTAAGATCAATTAGGTTTTTTAAATCACATATAGTTCAATAAAAGTAATTTTCATATGAAATTTTCATGTAATTTGTCCATGATAAACGTTTCCTAAAAAATACACACTACTGACTCTTGACCCCAAAATAAAGAAACCTTAGATGATATATAAAATCCATTTTTTAAATCTCAAGGAAATTATAAAAAAACTTTTATCTAATATACCATCAATTGATTAAAATATACCATCATAAAAATTAAAAATAGTTTCTTACTTCTATATAATCCCAAGACGATATCATTCTAATAATTTAATTACACGTGAAATTAGTTTTTATGACCATTTTTTTCATAAAACACTTTATAAGAAAACATATAGGAAAAAATCATAATCATGGGGCTTCTTAGAAGACATTAAAACCCATGAAAAACAATTACCTTAAAACATTCATTATTACACTAAAATATAATAATCATTCCATTAAAATAATATATCATTATATTACTTTTTTTAAATCAAGAAATTTCATTAATAACTAATTTTTAAGCATAGAAATGTATTATTTTATCTTTAGGACATCATCTTAATGCATCCCTTACAAGAACCCTTACAATTGGAATAACCATTACTATCAACTTAAAACATAATTCTCCATATAACATAATCATTACCCAATTTATTAGACAATTATAAGAGGCTCACCTAATCATAAAATTTCAAAGGAACTTATCATGAATAAAATATTTTCATATTACACCTTTTCATCATACATCCATTGAAAAAGTCTTTTAACCCATATGTAAAACAATTTTAGATATCGAAATACCCTTTTATTTTTTAAACACATTTTTAAAAATAAAATATCCAGAACAAATGGAAGGATGATTTTTTATTTAACAAAATATTCATTATTATAAAGGAATAATAATATCAAATAATGTTTGTAGTGGTGGTAAAAGGTGCTGAAACATCCTACGTTAAGATAGAGAATTACCATATCCTTTTATAAAGAAAGTTCAAATAGTCTATATAAAATATGAAAAAATATTCTTTTTTAAAACCATTGAAATAAAGTGAAAATGTACATAAATGTTAATTTATAATTAATTTATTTATGTATAAAAATGATTTTAATAATGTATACTTGGAATAAATGTATTTTTAAAATAAATGATTAAAACATTTAAATTGTGATTTTAAAGTAAAGTGTCACTTACCTTAGGTCCAAATCATCACATACGTTCCTTATCTTCCAGAATAATAAAATTATGTTAATTATTTACATTTTTAATAACCATTTTTATTTTTTATTATTTTTATTTTATTTATTACCATGTATTATACAATTACTTAATCAATTAAGTTTATGTCGGGTGTATTGAAGATATTTGAATCATATGTCAAAAATGACTTCAGTAGGTTGATTATGTTAATTGAGGTAATTATTATATCATCTCCATAATAATAATCATGAAATAATTATAAATTTTATGAATCAATTATTCTATTAAAACCAACCTTGAAAAATAATCTATCTTACAATCATAGAGATGGTAGATTTACGAACACATGATTAACATTCAAAATTTTCAACGATCATGACAGAAAGAATGTAATTTTTATTTTACTTTATAGATTTATTTCTATATCATAAATATAATATCATTTCTTTAAAAAAAATTATATATAGAAACCATGTGATGTGGTTTTGAAAAATGAATCTCATCAATTTGTGGAGGTGGTAATCCACACATATGAATGAATGAAATTATAATTTTTCAATGGATGTAAAGGTTAGAAAATAGATGAGAATTTATATTTTAAGAATTTTAATTATGTAATAATTATAATATTAAACAATAAATACATAATTATAGACTCCCATGTGAGGGAGTGATAGAAAACTAATTTCATCAGTTTGGGAAGCTATAGTCCACCGTACACATGAACGACGGTTTCACTTCCCATTTGAAAAAACTGGAGATGGATATAGGTTATTCCAAAAACCTAATAAAATAAATGTATATGAAAAATACTAATTTTATTATTTCATTAGATTTTAAGAATATTTTAGGTATTTGTAATAAGAAACAAAATAAAATGCTCGGTTAAAAACTATACCTCTTACTCAGGAAACCACTTTAGGTTTTTACTTAAAGCTTTCATATGTTTGTTTTATAATAAAAAAATAGCCTATAAGAGATGTAGAGTGATTTATATGAGATTTATTGGTAGTTATTTTCCGCACCAAAATTTTTTATGTGTGAATAAAATAGGATAGGTGATTCCTTTTATAAGTGAGGGGCGGGGTACTCTTTAAATTAACTAGTGTTAAATTAATATAAATTAATTTTAATTAAAAAATGGATCAAAAATGATATAATTATAATTATAATATTATTTTTAATCTGAATATTTTCATCTAATAAATTTTGGACAAGTTTTGGTTATTTTTTACCATTATCTTTTAATTTTAACACCATTAACCCTACCATGATATCAATTTTTTTTACTAGTTTGTGGTAATGAAAGTAAATATAAAATGAAAAGTGACCCATAAAGGGTAAATGGTTGATATTTAAACCATATTCCATTAAATTTCATGATTATAGATTTTTTATGAATTTTAAATTATTTAATAATTTTTTATTACCAAATATTATTAATGTCATTTTTGAAATATATGAAATATTATGATAGAATATTTGTCTTAGTCATGTAAAATGGTTCCAAAATGTTATGTACTAAAATATAAGGACTATATGGTCTTTATATAACTACTTAATAAAATTTCTATAGGTTTTGATATCATTTTAGTCCTTATCTTTTGGATTAACCCATTGGTTAACCAAATTTAAACATAGTCACAGTAATGATTTTTTCAATATTAAATGGTAATATTTTTTTATAAGATTATAATTGGATCATAAGTGGACAAGGGATGATATTTTATACCATTTTTTTTCCTAATTTTACAATTTAATTATTTTATGATTTTAAAATAATTTAATAAAATATTATTTAACATAAAATCTATTTAACTTTATTTTCAAAACTATTTACATAACTTAACATTGAAAAACACATGAAAATAATGAAATTTGAATATAAACCTTTTAAAAATATAAAATATTATATATTTATCTTTAAAATATTTGATAAACTTTAAATAATACAAATTTGTTTTCTCTTATATATTTTTAAATCATTTATTGGATTTTTTTACTTCTTACACAAGCATTCTGTTGGCATTGCATAAGCCTTCAAGTTAATTATATCATCATAAAAATTTAATACTACATTGAAATGATAAAAAACCATTCATATTCCAAATAACTATTTATAACTATGCATAAGTTATTTTTATCCATCTCAAAAAAAATTATAAATATTAAAATCAATTTTGTGAATTTTTTTAATTTATATTTTCTTTAAATAATACATAGTTTATTTTTGAAGACAAATAGCATGAAATAAACATAAATTGGAATATTCTATGATTATGGTAGAGCCCATATTGTAAAATATATTAAATTCAAATGTTAGGGTTATTTTTATTCCTTATCAAATTATTTTGAACCTTAATTACCTGATTTTCCCTAACCAATGTGACAATATTTACTAAGGTTACTATTCATAATGACCAAAACTAAAAGAGGCCTATTTACCAAATTTGAGTATTATTATTCAAGTTCTATAATCCATATTTCATTATTAAATTTCTAGAAGGGGTAGAATGAAAATTTAATATAAATATGGTAAACACAACGAAAAATGGTTTTATACAAAAATGATTTTTAAGCCAAAAAAATGAAGATATCTCAAAATAATGTGAAATATAGAAGCTTATGTAATGCATTAGATTATATATAATTAAATAATACTTATTTTGGTTTAAGGTAAATTCAAATCATAGTTTTAATATTAAAATAAAGGAAATTTTTACTAATATCGGTATTTTTATATATTCATTGAAAAATCAATATTTTCAGAAAAATTTAAAAATTTTACCCTAAGATATTTTTTATATATTAATTTAAAAATGATATAATTTTTATAAAATACAACTTCTAAATGTTCCATAAATTAATTATAATTTTTTTTTAAAAAATTAATACAAATTATTTTGATGAAAATGAATTTTGTAGGAAAATATAACATATTAGTTTTGTGTGACAGGTTTATATTTTAATTCCTTTATTGACATGTTTTTTTTTGAAATTAAAATTATATGGATAGTTTGAAAAATGACTTTAATAATATTTTATGTTTAAAAATATATTACTAGATTATTTAAAAACCATAAAAATCATGTAATATGGAATTTAGGATGTTAAATGACCATAAATTTTATCCTTAGGTCGTTTATGAGACAATTTACACCTTATAATTAAATTTATAACCCATTAAATTTGAAAAAATCATTACCATAGTTAAAGGTAAAATTGGTTAACTAATGGGTTAATAAAAAAATAAGGTAAAAATGATATTAAAACTGGTTAATATTTGATTGGGTAATTATATAATGACCATATAATCATTATCTTATAATCCATAACATTTTGGAACCATTTGAATTAAGCTATTCCCATATTATATTATAATATTTCATTTATTTCTAAAAATTTCATTAATTAAGTTTTATAATAATAAATTTTAAATAAATGGTTTAATTTTCCTAAAAATACTATCTTTAGGAATCAAAATGCGATATAGTTGAAAATATACTCCATGCCCCATTTATGGGTAACTTAACCTTTTACAGTGACTTTCTTAACCCCTATAAAGTAAAAAAACATTAATATCATATTAATTTTCAAAAGGGTTTACATAAGTTAAAAACAATAAATAAGTGTAAAAACATCCCCAAAACATGTCCATGTTTTTAGGGATGAAATTATTTTGACTCACCCACATTCTACCTTCGAATAATATAATTTGGGATCCATTTATCCATGAAAATTATTTTATATTAATTTAATACTTTATGTAATTCAAAGAGTGTTCCTCCACTCACATATAAACGGTCACATACCTTCATACTTTCTTCACATATAATAATATTTTTGTTTTGGATAAGAACTTCCAAAATCCTGTCTATATATCCCTCCCCACATCCTAGATAACCTGGTTTAATAAAAAAACTAACGTGAGTTTATTAACCCACCAAACAAGAGAAAAATGGAGTTTTATTTATGTTTAGGTGATAAATATCATAAAGGTAAAAAATATTCAACATCCTATGTGTCAATAATGCGGAAATAATAACCTAGAAAAAATTATTAAATGAACTGGAACATGTTTTGTATACGGAAAAGGATAGTATAATGTGATAAATTTTCAATGAAAAAACTATGAGTTTTATTAACACTATAAAATAGATTAATGTTATTCCTAAGGTATAAATTGAATTATTTATATGAATGGAGTGTGGAAATTATGAAAATAAATATTCTAGGGTTAATGCTAAATAATGGGACTTGGAAGAATTTATAGATAAATATTTAGCAATGTCAAATTCCATCATAGTTGAAGATGATGAAACCAAGAATGATATATAAATGGCATGGATTATATTTTAACTTGTGTTTTGACATTAATAAATCTAAGTACATGGTACATATTTTTAATATAAGAAAGAATTATTATGGAATAATATGGAAAATCATAGTTAATGTATTTTGAATAATGTTGAATTATTGGGGTTCCTATATATAGGGATTTAAGAATTATTATTCAATGATGTTTTTATGTTTTAAAGAATTAATGTTCATGAGGTTTTAGGTGATGAGAGTACCGTGGAGTCATTTATTGAGTATTAATTGGTTTTAGGGTTATATTTAAAATTTATTACTAACTTTTGTTTTAATTAAAGGATATTTGAGGAATAACTCCTTCATTATTTCTGGACACAAGTTTAATGTTATTTGTAACCATTCATGATCCTATAATCTTTGATATTGAGGTAATTATGGGTTATTATAATTTGGGAACATTTTCTTTATTGTATAGATAACCATGGTATTGAAAAGTGATTTTATGATTATGTGATGAATGTTATTTTTTAAGAATATCACAATAATTTTGGTGAATATTATATGGTTAATGTAAACCTAATATTTTGGGTTTTTATTTTAGGAATGAATGTTTAATTATCTTTTTAAATCATATATCATTTTAATGTGTCTTTATGATGATTCAAAATAAATATAAATGATTATCATATTTTTGATATTATATGATTAAGGTGAAAATTTATTTGGGTATATGACTTTATAACTAACTAATGTTAATTGGTGATAGATGCTATATTAATCATAGAATACTATGTGATCAAATTATTTTTATTTTGGGTTAAAACGATTTTAAAAATATTTTACATAATATTACTATTATTTATTTATCAAATTATATAGTTTTATCTTTAGGTGTTGTTGTTGAGGCTTTGAAGATTAATTTTATATTTCATTGTATAAAGGTTTATTCATTTTGGGAGTTTTCTACCATTATTCTAACCTTCTTAGTTAATGAATAAGGATAATATGAATAACTTTTTATACTTTTTTAGAACATGTGATCTATTAGAATTTTATTTTACTGATTTAGGACTGAAAAAAAATTCTTGAATATTCATGGTTCAGAGAAAAAGATGATATTGTGGTGGAAATTGATTAAAGGATTAAATTCTACTCATCAAGTAAGTATTTTTAATTTTTTCATAGTATGGATGGTACAATAATACCTCTAATCTTTGAAAAGGATCTAGAAACAATTTTTTTTCATCATATTACCTTTGTTTATGAGAAATCATTAGTCTTTTTTAAACATCTTTGGTTTATGGTTTTGTAGTCATTGAATTTATTTTGATCATTCAATTTCTTGTGATCAATGATCTCTGTCACTCTCCATCATTATTTGAACATTAAATGTTTCCTCCATGTCCATATTTTAACATCCCACTAATTTTTTCATATTCATAAACTTAGCTATGTGTTATTCTAGATAAAATTCTCACTTTAATTACCCTATTTTAAAGTTGATGTTTTATTAACCCTTTTTATGTTGTGGGATTCAAAAAAAGGTATTTTAAAATATAAAACCCTTAATTACCAAGAAAAAATTCAAATTGAGAGGAAATAGTCTATTGGGGGGGGGGGATTAAATATTGTATGATTTAAAAAAAACTATGGCCAATGGAATATATTGTACAAAAAAAAAAAGAATAAATGAACCATAATATATTATCATATAAATATGATAATTATAACACAGTTGTTAAATTGAAAGGTATGAATATTATTAACTACATTAGGAAATATATTTATAAATTCTATTATTAATACAAATTTATTGATTAATTTGTGATAAATAAGAACTCAATTTTTTGTAAACTCATTTTAATCTTCAAAATTCTGGTTTATTGAAAATGGTCTTTATTAATTTTTGTGAGAAATATTATTATTAAAAAATATAACTTTTATAAATTTTATTTCATTAAAATTATATCATTTGTTAAATCATTATATCAAAACTATCATAGGGTGAAATATTTTGATTTTTCTTAAAAGAAATATTTTTCAATGAATATGGAAAATAATGTTTTTTTTGTAAAATCATTTTTTTTCACTTAAAATTATCATTATTATTTGTTTTATATATTAATGAAAAAAATATTATTTAATTATAAATAATCCAATTAATTATATTTTAATCATCACTATAATTGATTTTGCTAAATTTTTAATTTTCGTATTAGAATGTATTTTTCTAAAAAACTGTTTTCATTAGTGGGGTTCAAACCTACTCCTCAAATACTCAAAATTATAGAAACTATTTGTGAAATTTAAGTGAAAATGACTTATATATTATTTTAAGTAAATATAAAGTAAAAAATATCACTCTCTTTCTTTTAATATGTATAATCCTTTTATAAGGGAAAAAATATTATTTTCAGTTATAAATTAATTATTTAAAATATGAATTATTTTTTATCATTTTTTTAATTTTTAGTGATAAAATAATTACCTTATATTTTTAGGAAACACTAGTATAAATCTTGTTTAAGTTGAAAATAAATCTAGTAAATGATTTAAAAAACACTAAATGTTATATTTTTTGGGGGATTTTACATGATACCCTAAACCCGAGTTCAAATCAGAGGTTCCTAGATGCCGGTGGTCCACATGGCCTCAAGCGCATATCCTAAAATTATAGAGGCTTCTAACTAGTAGAGAGGGCCTAGGTTGTGTTTGTGGGGAGACAATTCCCTCACCACCAGAGTGTAGAACAATAGAAAAATAAGATAACAGTAGGTAAATAGTGGAATCGCTATAGTAGGATAGGTGAAACAAAATAATAAGACATAATAATAAACAATAGAAACAACTAATGATAATATATAAAAGATAATGATACCTTACAAATATCTAAAAATCTATAAAAAAGGGTACAAATAAGCAGCCATACATGCTATATAACAAATATAAAAAAGAAACCATAATTTATCCAGCATTCCTAGCTCCGGCTCAGTCATCTCCTTCCAAGATCCATCTTGATGATGTATATCATAATTGAGTGACCTTGGTGGGATGCATCCCTTTGTCATAACTTTCATACATGTAATCTGTATGGGTACTAATATAATCCCAAATAGGGTTTGTGATAAATCTCATTAGTCCACTACCAACGGTTTCTATAACATCAAGTCCATATAATATAAAATAAATCAATGTTTAGGAATGAATATATAATATTAAAGCAATACAGTAATTTAAATACCCAAGTACCTAAATCATCCTCAGTCGGTGTCTAAACATGTAACCATTTCATTTATTAATTATGTTATAGTTTATATATTAATGTCATGTGAGGTCTAACCATCACATTCATCCTAACAAGATATTAATAGTGAAGGATCCAAGATAAAATAAGGCATCCATAAAGATGATAATAAAGAAGAGGATCCAAGATAACCATCAAAGAATACTTGAACTCAGGGGTCAATTCAACTCAGGTAAAAAACTATAGTTTTTATATAAGGGGTAAGAGTGTAATCCAAGGGGAAGTTCCTAAGGAATTCTGGAATAACAATTCTATCCGGGACCAAGGATCTCATCCAAGGTAAAACATGTAAGCAATGATTGGAACTGATAGATTTAACCATGGAATTTCATGTCCATATACATCATGTCTGATCTAATTATTGTATCCATGGAATATTTTAATGATATTTTAGGGGTCCTACGACATCATATTATACATCCACTAGTAGACATGGATCGGGTTCCAAGGTGGGTATCAACCTTGGAAACAGGTACCCCTGAATCAAAATGGAATCCACAAGTGTTCAAGGAATTCCCTTAGGAATATAAGGCTAGGTAAAGTCTATCAACTCCTATGATAATGTGAAGGTCCATATACAATAGGCACCCTGTACTTGATTAATTAATTAATTAAGTCTATGTAATGATCATGCCATTAAATAAGTCAAAGGGGTTTATTCCATACCTTTCATTATAGTGACATGGATTGAGGACATGAAACCATTTATTAATTCATATTAGATATATTCAATTCATTAGGTTAACTGTGTTACCTTCCATAAACATGGAAAGGTGTGCTATGGATGTGCAACCAAGTTCTTTAATTTCATTTAATTAGGCCAAGTCATATATATATTATACTTTCCAATTAAATTTAATATTAATTTATCATATTGAAGGACCTTCCTTATAAGGGTTAAGTGATAATAATACATGTGATAGTAGTTAACAATTACTTTATTTTATTAAACACTTACCATAGAAGGGTTAAGTTAAGGAACACTCGAACAGTGTTTCCGATAAGATTAATAAGTCACTAAAATCATAACTAGGTAAAACATGCTACTTGGGATTGATAGCATTGAGGTTGTATCCACTAAGAACAAGAATAAAATTTATGAAACGATATATAGAACATGAGGATAATGATTATAAGTAGTACACCTGAATTAAATTGGCTACGCCCAATGAAATCAGTATGCACACAATTATGAAAATTTATTAATCAACGAATAATGAGGGATGAGTTATATACCACATACCTCATACTAGTATTAATCTCCTCATCTAGTATAAACCTATTGTTTTGACTTGGATAGATGATATCTAAAGACTGGATCATTACCCTGAAGATAGGGAATATGATCCTGAATCTAAATAACACTATCAATAGAAATAATAACAACAAACGACTAAAAATGAATCAATATTTTACTGATTCCCATACAACATGATGAATTCTGATCAAATCAAAGTTTATAAGATGATTCAAGATCAAATACTTAAATAGAGAATCAAAGGATCTTAAAGAAGGAGAAATGAGTGTTTTATTTATACTAGAGAATAAATAAAAGGATGGGAGAGTTTGGATATTTCATTAAGATTGGATTGGTCATTTTACTAAAAAACATGGGTCACATGGTTTGTTCACATGGTTGTAAAAACTACGTGACAACCACGAACCATATTTTGTTATAAGGAAGAATCCACATGGTTATGTCGCACAATTATAGAAATAGTTTTCCAACTGTGAAAAACACCATTGATAAAATGATTTTAGTTTTTGTATGAGTGTTCATCCCCTGGTACTAAATTAGGGAAAACCGTGTTCCCTGAATCACCACATTGTCCAACCGCTCGTGGTTTAGAGAGACCATGTAGCCTGGGGTTCATGGTTTCTACTAACCATGTAGATTAGTGTTTTTCTCTAATGATCTGGGTTCTGAGCTTCGAACATGCCTCAAACACCCCTAAAACCTCTATAACATCATTATGAATCTGTATGACTTCCATAATAAATAATTAGACCAAAATTAAAAAAGACCCATACCTGAGGTAAAAATCAAGTTCTTATAGTATTCCACCCTTAAAATAACTCATCCCCGAGTTCACCTTCCAAGGGTAGTGAAACACTTTCTAAGAATAAATCTGGCCAATTGGCATGTACATTGGCCTCCCACTCCAAGGTCTCATCTTATACATGGTCATACTCTCATAACACTCATACTAAAAATACATAATGACCTCAAAGATACTTGATGATCCACTCAACTATACGTATAGGATAATCCTCAAACAAATATTGAACATCTAACTCAACCTCATCGGGATAAAAATTATGAGACAGGTTAGCATGATAATGGTGCAGCTTTGAAACGTAGAATACTTCATGCATGACATGATACCTAGGAGTTAGTAGAAAATGATAGGAAACCATACTGACTCTATCTATGATCTCAAAAAAACCTACATAATTAGGGAACAACTTTCTTTTCCTCTATATCACTCTATAACCATGCCTAGGAAATACCTGTGGGAAAACACCATCCTCTACCTTGAACTCTATAGTTCATCAATGGATATTAACAAATTATTTATTTCTATAATGAGTAATATTCATACACTTTTTGATCAACTAATCCTACTCGAAAGACTATTTCACAAGATGATCACCCAATAGTACTATCTCCCCTACCTCTAACCAGCACAGTGGTCAATGGAATGACCTACCATACGAGGCCAAAATAATATCCATCTGAATTGTAAAATGAAATCTATTTTTATAGTCCAAATAGATGAGAGAGATATGATTCTACCAAGAAAAACCAAAATCATGTATGCATGGTTGAGCATTTACTTTAAAACATGAATCATATATTCTGAATAATCATTGGTCTTTAGGTGAATTTTTTTTCTTGGAGGAACCTATATACACATAGGTTTCTATAAACCCATATAGAACTGTGATATGAAATGAGAATCCCTATCATAAATGATATTATGAGGGAAACATTATAGTCATACAATATTATAGATATACAATCTTCTCAGATCATAAATCGAGAATGTCTCCTAGATTGGAAGGAAGCTGGATAATTTCATTAGTCGGTCAATAACCCCCCCACTTCGTCTCTACCTCGAGACGACCTCATAAATCTGAATAAAAAGTCCTTATAATCATATTCCCATTTCCATTCCAATACTAAATGTAGTTTTAACAAGCCTGTAGGTCTCTAGTTCTCCACATTCATCAGATGACATGTGGAACACCTAGTAATAAAACCTTCTATCTAACATTTCATCCCAGGACACCAATGCTGGCATCACATATCTCGGTAAACTTTAGAGATTCTTGGATGAACTATCCACTATGAAGTGTGGGACTCATGAATGGTTTACTATCTCTTATATATATAAACCTATACACATTCATGTATATATATAATGTCATCTCTATCCATAGAACAATCTGGAGGTAGGTCATCCCCTAAAATTATCTCATAGAGAACCAATCCTTCAGGATATGAAAATTGCATTCACTTAGGAAAGGAATAGGTAAAGATCTGGGATGTGAGATAATATTGATCATGAATATCTTCAAACTATAGATGAATCTCAGATGATGGGGCCATTAATTTTCATTCATTATTGGCTTCTCATATGGTTTGTGCCTGATTTTTCCAACTCAGTTCATCCTCTACCACATCTACTTTTCCAATCATATAAAAAATATCAAAATATAAGGAATGAAGATATTCAACACATTTTTATGTTTGAGGTTTAATTAACACTGTTTAATGATATATTTGAGGCTCTTATGGTCTGTATACATTATAAAGTACTCACCCAATAGATATTGTCTCTAACAATGTAAGGAATAAACAACTACTATTAGCTAAAGGTAATGCATTGGGTAATTTATTTGATGAGGTAAAAACTTCCATGATTTTTATTCAAATAATAAATCCTCCTAAATCAGCACTACTCCTATGCTGATTCACGATGCATAACATAACACTATATATCCTCTTCTTGGATTTGGCAGAATCAGAATAGGTGCCAAGACAGGCCTTCCGTTATGCTACTAGAAGGATTTCTTGTACAATTTTTACCACATGAACTTGAAAAACATCATTATTTTACCAGTAAAAGGTGTACTAAGGTTTGATAATATCTATATGAAAGTATTTTAATATACATCTAGCCAGATGAAAACCATTATACCAAAATTTTCTTGGGCTGCTCCTAGGAAACCACAATACTCATATTCTCTTGATCAATAGAGAATCATAATTCTAAGAAAATATAACTTAAGAAGTGAACCATGTCAATCCATAAGATACAATTAGAAATATTTTCATAAAGATGATTCTCTCTCAGTGTACTCATAATGATATCAATTTTCTTATCGTTGTCATTGTGAGTGTGAGAATACACCATGACGTTATCCATAAATACCACAAAAATAGAATCCATATAGGGGTGGACACCCTACTGATCAATTCCATAGGAATAGTGGTTTTGTTTATAATATCTAATGGAATAACAAGATACTCATATAGACCATATATACTACCGATAGTTGTACGTGGTATGTCTGAAGGTATGACTCACACTTGATGATAGCCCGATCTCAGTTTGATCATTGAAAACACCCTAACTCTTCAAAACTGGTCAAGGAGATCACTATTCAATGAATTGGATACCAGTTCTTGACTGTAAGCTGGTTCGACCAAATATAATCTATGCATAAATAATGTTTCCCATCCACCTTCTTGGTGAAATACATAGGTGAATTCCAAGAGTCAGTGTTAGGCCATATGAAACCATTGGCCTCTAGATCCTTTAACTGTTTCTTGACGTCCTAGAGCTCAGTAGGTTCCAACCTATATAGAGGAATATATATTGGATCTACCCCTAGAATGATCTCAATAGTAAAATCTACCTCTCTCGTAGGAGGTAATCCTAAAAAATCATTAATAAATATTTCCATGAAATGATCTACTACTGGAGGACAATATTCTAGGTGTACTCCCCACTCCTCTATGAATATATTAGCGATGTAGTGATCACTCTACCAAAACCATGATTATATGGTCCAAATATACTATCATAGACATCCCAATAACCATTTTGTAGATAAGTACTTCCCTATGGTAATGTAAATGACACCCTATGTTGATATCATTCTACAAGTGTGATACTAGACCAACCAACCCATCCTAATAATTAAATTGAATCCGGTCATCTCGAGAACAAAGTGGTCCCACAATAAAGTGTAACTGCATACCATAAGGGGAAAGTATCTACATTAGAGTGTTCCATTTGAACTTACTCCCAATGGTGTATCCATGGTCATTAAACCACAACAATACTATTTTTCTAGCCTGATACTTTCCATGATAGATGAAGAGATGAAGGGAAATGAAGCAGTTTTATCAAATAAATAATATATAGTGGAGGATAATAAATCAATACCTTTCACATTTGATGTTCCTTAAATATAATCCTTGTGTATCAGTTTCAAATCATGTAACTAGCTAGATCCACAACCCTATGCTACAGCTAGAATACCACAATCATGATGGCTATGCTGGTGCTGTTGTTAATATGAATTCTGTTTGCTGTGGCCATGACCTCATCATCGGCTAGTACTGTCAGTGCTACTTTGACTCCCCACCTAACATGGAATAAAATAACTTTACCCTAAAGGAATATATGGTGAGGATCCTCTTCCACTAGAAGAAAATTTAATGTTCTAACAACATCTCAAATGGTTCCTTATATGGTCATAATCTCAACACCTAGAGGGTCTCTATCACATTGATGCTTTAGGATCCCCTTTCTTTCACATTGATGGCATACCACAAATCCACCAGTATGGGTACTATGGTTACCACATACCTGATTATAAACTCAATAGAATGATTCTTTCTACTAGAGGAACTACCAACCTACCACGACAAAGATCCTCTATGACTAGTACCATCACCTTCTATCATGTTGTGATCAGGGATAAGATATTGATTAACTGTATCAAAAAATGTTGGTAGGATAAATATGTTCACCTGAGTACGGATGGAATACTATAGTTCATCCTTTAAAATCTAGCACGTGAAATATCATCACTCTCTAGAAGATATGTAAAGCTATTGAACTCATTAAAACTCTATGAATACTTTTGGAATGGCATAACTCCCTACCCTGGATGATTAAAACCTCCAGCTAGATTAGGTATAAACACACGTGGAAATAATTGATCATAGAAAGAAGTTTAAAAATCATCCTATAACATGCCCTGATAGAGACCAGCCTGGGTAATTACATCCCAACAGTGCTTGTCTGAATGATTTAGTATATAAGTAGAATGCTTAACCCTATGATCTAGAGGTGTCTCTAGGTGCTCATAGATAGAAAGAGTATCCTCCATCCAAGACTCTGTACCATGTAGACCACAATTCCCCAAGAAGGTCATAGGATTATGTTACTGGAACTCGCGTGTCAGATCAACCATCATAGGTGCAGGACATAGAGCACTTTTAATGGATTTAATTAAATGTATGAATCTATCATGAAGATGATCATCAGTTCCCAAATCAGGTATAATAGGTGGAACCTCAAGTGGAACTCTAGGAGGTAATACTGTCAGCCCATGGACCACCACATTTGAAGAGTGGTCTTCACCACCCTCCTGGTGCACAATACAATGATGTTGTCGTGAAAATTGTCTAAAAATGTTATGCACATGCATCAAAAAAACCTATAATAATATAGATACACAAGAATAATAATAAAGTAGAAAGAAGGGATCACAACCTAAGGTATATTACCCCAAAACCCCTCTTAGAAGTCTATGTATCAGTAAGTATTAAAGTTTAAGTTACTTGGGTTCTAGTATTTGAATGATCAATAGAATATTTACTATTCATTTACTGGTAAATATTTCATTTTTAAATCTTGTTCTACATTCATAAGTTTCATTTTACTATAAACTTATATCAAACTCAGAATTGAAATTGATTGTCAGTCCCAGTGAATTAGGGCCCATACTTCTTATCACTAAAACAAACACCAATTTAATTTCAGTTAATTCGGTATAAATTGAGTCTCAGAATGTAATGGGTTATATATGATGGCTTGACTTAGTAAACTAATCATTCCAACCCACAAGGGCCCATAAACATCAAGAACTGAAACTAGAAATCACTCAATCATATAAAAAATGTATCATAGGAATAATATAACTACTATATCATCACTCAATAATTAAAAGAAATAAAATAAAATGAATGCAGTGAAATACAACTATATGGAATGACATATTCATGACATATGAATTCTAGGTGCCTAAAACGATGCATATAACAATGCTCATTTCCATCATATCAGTAGTCCAAGGATTAAAGAAATACTCAATCAAAATAATAATAATAACCACCATATATAATGTGCATGAACCATTAGTGAAAGGGTGTCAACTGTAATAGGAAAAAGCATAACAAAAATTATAATTCAGGCAACTCATAATTTTCCCTCAAAAAGGACTATATATTCCTAATCATGAATTATAAACATCTACCAAGCATTTATAATCACAATTGTATTGAATAAAAATAGTAATTCAATACAGTAACTTCTTTGATACAACTTTGTGGAATCCTAGACCAGGGAGACACTCATTGGTACCCCACGTTTGGTGGGAAACATGGCCTCAAGTGCATCTCCCCAAATGTCAGAGGCTTCCAACTTATAATGAGGGCCTAGGGTGTGTCCATGGGGAGATTACAACCTCATTACCGTAGTGCAGAATAGAGTAAAAATAATATAAATGCTAGTAAATAGTTAAAGAAATATAATCATATATATGGGACAAAATAAGAAGTCAAAATAATAAACAATGGAAACAATTGATGATAATTTACCAAAGTTGATGATACAAGTAATGTATCTACAAATATGGAAGAAATGGATTCAAATCATCAAACATACATTCTATAAAAAAAGTTAAAAAAGAAAAAGAAAAATCCATTATCTCAAGATCCATATTAGTTATCTACCACCAATCTCCATCCTAATGAAAGCATACAATATTAGGTGTCAAAGGTGTGATGCTTACATTTTTCAACAATGACATACATGTAATCTCTCCAGGTACCAATGGAGGATCCCATAGGGTGTGAGATAAATCTCAATATGCCACCACCAATGGTGTCTATAACATCTAGTCCATGTAATATATACTAAAACAAGGTTTAGAAATTCATATATAATAGTAAAGAAATTCAGTAACATAAATACTCTAGAAACTGCTTTATCCTTATCTAGTTTTTGAAAATCTTACAATTTCATTTATTAATTATGTTATAGTTTATACATTTAAGTCATGAGAGGTATAACAAACACTCTCATTGTAATAGGATAGTAATAGTGAAGTTTCCAAGATACAACAAGGCATCAATTAATATAATAATAATACAGAGGATTAAAGGTAACAACCAAGGCATCCTTGACCTCAAGGGTTGATCCAAATTAGGTAATAAACTATAACCTGACTATAAGAAGTAAGAGTGTAATACAAGGGTTATCTCATAATAAATTCCAAAATAATAATTCTATCTATGTTAAGGATCTTATCAAATTGAAAATGAGTAAGTAGTGACTAGGTTTGATGGGTGTAACCATGGTGCCTCATGTTTATAGACATCATACTGGATCCATGGAATATATTCAAGGAGTCCTGTAACAATATTGTGGGGGTAATATGGTTATATACTAGATATCCACTAGTAGACATGGATCAGGTTCCAAGGTGGGTATCAACCATGGAAATCGACATCCCTAAATCTGAATAGAATCCACAAGTGATCATGTAATTCCCTAAAGAATCCAAGGAAAGATCGAGTATGAACACTCCTATGATAATGTCAAGGTCAAAATACAATAGGCACCTTATACTTGATTAATTAATTAATTAAGTCCATTTATTGATCATGCCGTTTAATAAGTCAAAGGGGTTTAATCATAGATTTCATTAGTATGACATGGATAAAGGATATGAAACCATTTATTAATTCATATTAGTTGTATTCAACTCATTAGGTTCCCTCTAATGATTTCCATAAACTTGGAAAAGTGTAATACATGCATGAAACCAAGTTATTTAATTACATATAATTAGGCCAAGTCATATATATAATAACTTTCTAGTTCCATTTAAGTTTGATTTATCAAGTTGAAGTAGTAGCCTAATATGGTTCAAGCGATAAGAATAATTTTTATATAAATTAATAATTCATTGATTTAATTAAAATCTTATCTTATAAGGATCAAGTTAAAAAACACCCAAACAGTGGTGAAAATAAGCTTAACAAGCCACTAAAAGCATTGTTAATGAAATACCCTACTTGGGATAAATATCATTAAGGTTATAACCTCAAATAATATGAATAAAATTTATGAAACAAGCTATATAACATGATCACAATGAATATAAGAAAGAAACATTAATTTAACAGGCTATGCCCGATGAGATCGGTGGGCCCACAACTATGATAATTTATAAAATAATGAAAACCCAATGGATGAATATATAACACCTAACTCATACTCATATCACTCTACTCATCCAATATTATCCTCTTGATTGGATTGTATTAGAAAAGACCTAAAGAATCAATAAACTCCCTGAAAATAGGGCATATGATCTAGTATCTAAATAGCATCAGTGATAGAAATAATAAAGACAGATAGATAAAAAAGAATTGAGATATTACTCATGTGCATCCAATGTGACAAACAAGGATCAAATTAGAGTTTGGATAGTGATTTGAGATAAAAAACTACAAAAGTTCATCAAAGGATCTGAAATATAGAGAAAAGATAATTTCTTGTCCACTGGAGAATAAATAATATAGAGGGATAGTTTAAAACTCTCATTAAGGGTGGTTTGGTAATTTTACCCAAAAATCCTGGGTTGAACGGTTGGAAAAAACCTCCACAAATTATGAAACATATAATATGATAAGGGGTACCAAAACATTTAGGTTACATAGTTAGAGAAAGCAGGTACCTACCATATAAAACACCTATGCTAATTTTTTAGTCTTTTCATGGGTGTGCGGCCTTGGGCATAAGGTTAGTAAAATTGTTCACCATGCTTCATCCCATTTTCTAACCCCACACTATTAGGAGAGACTATGTGGTTTAGGTCACAAAGTTTCTACTAACCATATATCCTAGTGTTTTACTCCACCAGCTGGGGTTTGAAGCTCTGAAAAAACCACGGACACCCACCCCTAAAATCTCTATAACCACATTAGACATCCGTATTAGGTCTATAATATAGAATTAGAACAAAAGTAAAAGGATCCAAACTTGAGTTAAAAAATGATCTTATAGTTAAATCATCCCATTAATTTTAAAGATAAATATAACATATTATAAATTTCTTAAAGGTTTATATTTCAATTAAATTATTGTTATTTTGTTTTCAAAGTCAAATTATGTAAATAGTTCTTAAAATGACATTAATAATACTTTATGTTAAATAATATATTTTATTTAATTATTTAAAAATAATAAAAAACGTTCAATATAAAAATTAGGATTACAAATGGTAAAAATTTTCATCCTGTTTTTATTTATGATTACAGTTTCACCTTATAATTAAAATTATATAAATTTAATAGTGAAAAAGTCATTACCGTAGTTAAGGTTAAAATTGGGGCACAAATGGGTTAATATAAAATATAAATTCTAAAATGATTTCAAAACATATAAATATTTGATTGGGAAATTATATTATTACACTATCCTCATTATATTAAAATTGATGACATTTTTAACCATTATACATTAGTTAGACACATATTATGTTATAATATTTCATGCATTTCCAAAAATGATATTAATGATATTTAATAATAATCAAAATTTTATTAATTTATTTTGATTCATAAAAATACTATATTGTTCAAAAATAGGGGTATATATTTAAAATTATCATACATTTCTAATTTATGGGTCACTTTTCTTTTTATAGTATTTTTTGGCCTCTAAAGAGTGAAATATATTGATATAACAGTAATTCTCAAAAGGGTTACTGGGGGTTTAGACTAAAATATAAGGGTAAAAAATAAACAAAATTACAAAATTTAAATGTATGAGATTATATGAACTCATAATCATCATTTATAATGATTATATCATTTTTAATCCATTTTCCCAAGAAAATTAATTTATATTAATTTAATACTTTAAGTAATTCCATGAGTTCCCCTCCCTTGACTTATAAAAAATACAACTCCCCTCCTATTTTATTAACTACTAAAAATTATTTTGGTTCTTACAATACCTAAAAAAATATGATCATTACATCCCTATTTATATCATAAATTCCCTATTTTAATCGCAAAACCAACCTACAAAAATGCTTTTTATAAACCTAAAGAGGTTTTCTGAAGAAGAGATATAGTTCTTAACCATGAATTTTTATTTTATTTTTTCTTATATTTACGTAAAATAATATTAAAATAGAATTAATTAATAACATAATTATATTACATATACGTATATCTTATTATGTTAATTTCATCACATATATCAATATCTTATCCCATCGAATGGGAAATGAAACCTTTGTTCGTGTGAACGAAGAACTACAGCCTCATGAACAAATGAAATTCATTTTCTATCATCGACAATCCTAGAAGGTTATAATTTTTTATTTAATATATATATATATATATATATATGATATTCATAACATAAATAATATTTTTTAAAGATAACATATCAAATATTTTCTTACCTTTCCATCCATTGAAAAATTAAAACATTATTCTTGCGTATGAGTGGATTACCACCACCACGAAGTGATGTGATTTTTTTTGTTACCCCATCACATGGATTCTATATATAAATTTATTTAAATAAATTTTATGATATTTATTATGTAATAATAATTATATTTAGATAGAATAACACTTACCTTTCTTCTATTAGGATTGTTGAATAATGGGAACATTACTCATGCATATGTACGACCTACCGTCTCTATGATTGTAACATGTTTAATTTTTCATAACCATATTTCATGGTTGGTTTTAAAAATATAATTATGTAATTATTACTATTCGAAATATGATGTAATAATGACCTCATTAACCATAGTCAACCTATTAAAGTCAGTTTGGATATATGATTAAAATATCATCAAAACATTTGGCTTGAACATAACTGATTAAGTAAATGTATATAATATGATAATAAATAAAATAAAAAGAGTAAAAAAGAAGAAAAATATTATTAAAACATAATTAATTAACCTAATTTTATTTTTCATTAACATACATAACACATGTGATGAGGCAGACTCGAGGTAAGGGACACTTTACTTGAAAAAACCACATTTTAATATTTTTAAAGATTTATTTCATAAATATTTTTTTCCATTTACATATTATTAAAAATTATTTTTATGTACATAAATTAATTTTTAATTAACTTTTATCTATTTTTTTACTTTCATTTAATGGTTTTCAAATTGAATTTGTTTACATATTTTATACAGATTGTTCTTATTTTTTTACAATAGTAAAAATAAGTTGTTCGATTTTAACATATATGGAATCAAAACAATTTCCCTCCACCAGAACTATTATTTTACATCTGTATTATTTTATAATCTTCCATATTTTATTTATAGAAAAACCTTCCTTCCCTTTCTTATGGGATTTTTTTTTGAAAATGAGTTAAAAAAAGAAAAGGGTATTTTGATATCTAAAAGTGTTCTAAATATGGTTTCAAAAGAGTTTTTCATGGGACTTATAATGAGAAGGAGACAGATTAATTTTTTTCATTCATGTCATGGTCCTTTGAAATTTTTATTTATTTAGTGATCTAGGTATATTTTTCCAATAAATTGGTTAAGGATTATACTCTTTGGAAAATTATATTGTAATTCAATAATAATGGTTATTTTAATTGAAATGTTTATTGTATGGGTTATATGAAGTTGATGTCCCAATTAAAACATAATACTTTTATGTACTTTCAGAATAGTCTTAATTTAAATAATTCTATTTTAAAATTTTGGATAATGATCTTTTTTATAGAAATATTAATCTCTTTTAGTGTAAAAACGATTGTTTTTAAGAAATTTTTTTTCATGGTTTCTCATGTTTTCTAAGAAACCCTAATGATTATAATTTTATATTTATGTTTTCTTATAATGTTTTTGGATGAGAAAATTTGTTTAATAATTTTTATTTCATGTGTATATAAAAGAGTATTTGAGATCAAATTTAAAAATATTAAAATAAAAATCTTTTTATGATCTCATGGTTTTATAATCGAATAACAATTTTCTTTTTTTTATATATCCCTTACTGAGATTTTGGTGATTATACCATGTTTCAAAATATTTATTTATAGTTTTTGAGGATTAATATGAATAAATAGGAAGTCAAGTTTATCATATTAAATATTTATCCTGAAAATAAAACATATTTACTGTTAAAAAATATATATTATGGGAAAAATGGATACTAATAGGATGTGTCCAACATGCATTTTATGGGTTTTTATGTAAGAGTTATGGCCTAATTCGACAAAACACTAAACCTAGAAAGATCTTAAAAATGAAAGAGTGTGAATTATATTATAATGATTAAATTTATGAAATTTTTAATTTAGGACCCTTAAATGACCAATATATTATATTGTGGAAACTTCTTATTAAGTATCCAATTTTTCCACAATATAAACTTTTAAAAAAGTGTTCTATTTTCATTAAAAAAAATTATAATTTTTAAATTGAATTATTATTTATTATAAATCACCCTTAAAACATTTTAATTTTTTTTCAAAATGTGCAGTCTGTAGAAAAATCTCAGTAAGAACTATATAAAAAGAAAGAAACCCATTAATCTATTTTAAAACCATGATATTGTAAAAAGAGTTTTCATATAACATAATAAAATTTCTACTTAAATAATCATTTACTTACACATGAAATCTGATTTACTAAAAAATATTTTACATAAAACACTTTAAGATAAAACATAATGGAAAAAATCATAATTATTAGGGTTTATTATAAAACATGAGAACCCATGACAAACTTTTTCTTAAAGACATACATTTTTACACAAAATGGTGCATAATCATACATTAAAATAAAAATTTAATTAGATTACATTTTGAAATCAATTTTTTTTTATCAAAACTCATTCTGAATCATATAAACTTCTTTTAGGTGCTTTGGGACCCCATATTTATATAATCTTACAAGAACCCTTACAAGAACCCTTAAAATTGGAAAAATCATTATGGCTAACTTCCAATAATTTTTTTTGGTGAAAATAATAATTAACCAATGAATTGGAGAAATATAATAGGGTAAAATAATCATAAACAATGTCCAAGGACCATATCCTGAAAAAAAATCTTAATCATTTACCTTTTCTTCATAAAGATATAGAAAAAATCATTTCAATATATATGAAAAATAGTTTCAGATATCGAAATAGCCTTTTCTTTTAAAATAATATTTTCAAAACTGAAAAACCAAGAATAATAAGATAAAATTATTATTTTAATAAATCATGGAATATTAAAAAGGAATGTAAATATAAAATAATTATTTTGGTGTTAGGAAAATCCATTGACACTATGTATGTTAAAATAGAATATTTCCTTTTCTTTTGGTAAAGGAATTCAAAATGTTCCATATAAAATATGTAAAAATATTACTTTTGAAAAATATTTAAATAATTTAAAGGTAGACATAAATATCCTTCATAATTGATTTATTTATATATAAAAATATTTTCTAATAATATATTTATGGAAGAAAAATATTGAGAAAATAAGTCTTTAAAAAATTAAAAATGATTTTTTAATGTAAAGTGTCCCTTAACTTGGGTTTTGCTCATAAAAAATGTTCAATTTATTATTGATAAAAAAATTAATTTAATTATTTACTTAAGATCATTTTTCATTCTTTTTTATCCTATTATATACAATTGTTTAATCAATTAAGTTCAAGTGGTACATTTTGAAGATATTCAACTCATATGTCCAAAATAACTTCAATAGTTTTTCTATAGTCATTGTGGTTAATATTATATAATCTATTTAAAAATTATTATTAAATATTTTCATTTTTTGTACAAAAATTTTACATTTAAAATCAACCATGAAATATGGTTATGAAAAATTAACTATGTTATAATCATAGAGATGGTAGGTCATACGTACAAATGTGTAATGTTTACATTTTTAATGATAATGATGGAAAGTAGGTAAGTGTATTATGATCTCTTGAAGTAATAATTATTATATCATAAATATCATATAATTTCTATAGAGACACTTATATACAGTAGTCATATGATGTAGTTAAGAAAAACAATTCACATTGATTTTTGGAGGCGGTAATCCAAACATACATACGAATGATTTTATATTTTTTAAAGGGATGGAAAGGTAACAAAATATTTTATATTAATCTTTCCAAGATTATAATTATGTAATTAATATCACACACAAAAAAAAAACACACACACACACACAAACACACACACACACACATATATTTAATCCATCATTATAACATGTTGTGAGAGAGAGTGATGTCAAATGGATTTCATCGGTTCGCTAAGTAGTAGTTTTCTATACACATGAACGATGGTTTCATTTATCATTTGATGAAGGAGGTGATATATATAGGTTATTAAATTAAAATAATGACATATAATTATATGTAATATAATTATGTTATAATTTATTCATGGTTTAATAATATTTTATAGAGGTTAAAGAAGAAATAAAATGAAAAAATGTACGGTTAATAATTATACATCTTCTTTAAAAAACTATTTAGGTTTAGACCTAAAGTCTTACAAGGATGGTTTTATTTAAAAAAAAGGAATCTAAGATCATGGGATTTTTTTAAGGAAAATATTTTATTATTTATTTTCATATATATCATTCTCAAATTGTGTTAGGAATAGAGAATAAGAACAACCATTTTATAAGTGAGGGGAGGGTCATTATTGGAATTTATTAATTTATTGAACTAATAAAAATTTATTTTCTTATTCAAGTGATTATAAATTGATATAATTATAAAATAGAACTATTATGGGTCTAAATAATCTCATGCAATGAAATTTATATATGTTTAGGTGATTTTTTCACCCTTATCTCTTTGTTTTAACCCCTTGTTATCACTTTTAACAATTACCATGATATCAATGTTTTTTACTATTTAAAGGTTAATAAAGTTAATAAAAAAGGGAAAATAACCAATAAATTGATTATGGTTTATATTTTAAATCATATTCCATTAAATATTTTTAATATAGTATTTTTATGAATTTTAAATCATTTAATAAAAATATTATTTATTATAAAATATCCTTAATATCATTTTATAGAAATACATAAAATATTATATTATATTATATGTTTAACTCAAGTAAAATAGTTCAAAAATATCATTTATTAGAATATAAAGAGTATAATTTCTCCATATAATTAACCAATAAAATCTTGATAGTATTTTATATCATTTCAAAACTTATCATTTAGATTAACCCATTGGTTATCCAATTTTAACCTTAACCAGTGTAATAAATTTTTAAATATCAAAAGGTTATAATTTTACTTATAAAATAAAAATTGGTACAAAAAATAATAAGAGATAACCTTTTCAAAAAATTCCTCCTAATTTGTCTCTTAAAATACATTAATTATTTTTAATATTTTAATAAAATATTATTTGATATAAAATATTATTAATGTCATTTTAAGAAATATTCACATAATATGACTTTGAAAAGAATATGAATCTAATTGAATTAAAATATAATCATTTAAAATATATTTAATATTTAATATTTTTCTAAAAATTTATGGTACATATAAAATAACAAAAAAAATTATTTTTTCAATTTCTATAAAATTATTCAATTTATTTTTTCACTACTTTCATAACTACTTTGTTAGAGTTACATAATAATTTAAGGAAATTATTTCATCACTAAGTATTAAAAATAAATTAAAATGATGAAAAATAATTCATATTTCAAATAACAATTTTGATCCAATCAGAAGTTATTTTTATCCCTTTCACAAGAGTGATATTTTTAACTTTATTTGTACTTAAAATAATATATGTCTTTTTGAAAGAAACTTACCATAAAAATTCCATAAATTAGAATCTTGGATCAGGATAGTAAAAAACACTCATCCAATATATTAATTTCATGTGATAGTGTAATTTTTAATCCTTATTATATTATTTTTAACCTTAATTACTAAATTTACGCTTACCGAGGTGACATTATATACTAAGGTTACTATTTTTAATGAAAAAAAATAAAAGGTACCTATTTTCTAAATTTGAACCTCTTAGTTCCAAATATAGAATCCATTTTCAAGATTAAATATCTAGAAGTGGAATAAATCAATTTTTATATAAATGTGCAAAATTCAATGGAAACCCGTTTGTTAGAAAAATGTTTTTTAAGCCCAAAAAATGAACATATTCAAAAATAAAATACAATGTTTTTTACTGTGTAATTAATGATATTATATATAATTAAGTAATTATTTTTTAAGATAAATATAAAATTAAAATCATAGTAATTATTTTATAAGAAAATAATATACTGTTTAATAAAAAAAATCATTATTTGTCACTATTTATTGAAAAAAGTCCTTTTAAAATGATCCAAAAATTTAACCATAAGATAATTTTGATATGTTGGTATAAAACATGATGAAATTTTTATATTTAAAATTTCTAAAAGTTCACAAAAAATTATTATAATATTTTTTCACAATAAATAATAAAATCCATTTTGAAAAAAAAACTAATCTTTGAAGAATAAAATGACTTTACTAAAAATTAAGTGCTTATTTAATAAAAATTAATAAATATAATTATATTGTGTATAAACTTTATACATATATTTTATAATTTTGTTAACCCTATTCATACCCACCAATTCAATGACTTGTTTATAATAGTCATATTTAAATAATAATATTATGTGGTTTGTTTAAACACAATGTTGTGTATTATTATGCTAATGAACATAATAATTATCTTAAAAAATTATGATATCAAATTCTCCTAATTTAATAATTTTAAAACTCAAAATTTGAACTTGGGATTATTAATCAAATTCATAAATTTAAAAATACCCTTCTTGAAACCCAACATCATAAAAAGGGTATATAAACTTCATCTTTAAAAGAGGGAAAGGGAAGTATGAAGATCATCTCGAATAACACATAACCGAGTTTCCAAATAGGATAACATTAGTGGGAAGTGAGAATATGGTAATGGAAGAAAAACATAATGTATAAGTAATTATGGACAGTGAAAGAGATCATTTAAAACAAGAAAGTGAATGGTCATGTGAAATTCAATGACCAAAAAATGATAAACCAATGAAGTGTGAAATGAAAATAGATTTGTCAGAAATGAAGGTAATATGACAACATTTTGGTTTCCATATACTTTTCAAAGAGTCAACTAATTAACTTAATTTCTATATTAATAACATAAGAAAATATACCTGATAAGTGTAGTTTCATCATTAAAATAACTTCAAACAAAATATAATCTTTGACTCCAAATATTGAGTATTCAAAATGAATTTTTCAGGCCTAAAGAACTAAAATAAAATTATAATAAATCATATAATCCATAAAATGATAACAATCTATTCTATCATTATTTATAAATTAACCAAAACTAAAATGGTAAACATAAGTTAAGATAATTCCTAAAATTTATATACCATCATATGAAGAAATAATAAACTTTACTCCAAAATTAGTAGAATAACACCAAAGGTTCAACTTAGATCATTACATACACAACCAACCTAAAAATTATTCAAAATATTATTAACCAATTTAAAACAAAAATTATTAATTATTTTATCATATATTATTATGATATTAATTTAACATTTATCTATAATTAACATTACTGGATTAAAAGCAATATACCCAAAAATGTATATTCCCTAACACTATAGTCTCAAAAATATGCAAATCATTTTCATAAATAACCTAAACCACTATAAAGACACATTAAAATTATATATTTTTTCAAATGTAATTAATCCTTTATTCCTCAAATAAAATATCATCATATGTGATAATTTTTTATTTACCATAATCATATATTGTTCCATAAAATTATAATGATCCTATTCCAAAATAACATTAGTCACTTAATCACAAAACCACTTTTCAATCCCATTTTTATTTGTAAAATAAAACCTATATTCCCATAATAAACATAAATATTATATATCAAATTATCTAATTAAAAAAAATTCATACAAACTAGGAATTCATGTTGGATAGTGGTAGGAACTACACCCATGTCATCCTTTAGTTGGGGATTCATTCTTTGTGATCTTTCTGGATGTGATGAGATTTACCCCAGAACACAACTCTCCCTT
The DNA here is from genome assembly GCA_963277665.1 of Viscum album. Classification (NCBI taxonomy): domain Eukaryota; kingdom Viridiplantae; phylum Streptophyta; class Magnoliopsida; order Santalales; family Viscaceae; genus Viscum; species Viscum album. The sequence continues at coordinate 817,122,914 of OY728146.1, read as the reverse complement.
TTACTAAAAAAATATAAATATAATTTGTATAATGTTCACAAAAATTAAATAAGGTTTTAACCACAGAGGTTAGATCATTCCCTTCAGCTTACATCCCAAAAAATGTAATAACATTCATCCGAAATAATCCTTCATTTTAAACCTATGGGTTACATATAACTCAATCCAATAAATAGACTCCAAAAATATTATTAATCACATAATAATACCATCACATAAAACCACAATATGGGTGCTTAATCCTTCGAACTTTTTACAAACCTTAAAATCATAAACCAATGATGGTAACAAAAAACTCATAAGTTAACCACACATGAAAACATACTTGTCTTTTTAGTTTTATATTTTTATATAATTGGGTCATAAATATAAAATAATAAACCAATAATATTCATGTTGAATAATTCCTCTTTGTATCCATTTTCCCATAATATTTTTTTTAAAAACACATTTTACTTTTATAAAGAATCATTAAGATTTTTAAATTTACTTCATATTTATTTCTAATAATCACTAAAAGATGTGAAAATTTATTAAAAACATTGGATGATAAAATAAATCTTTTTAAGGTTTAAGAAAAAATTTAAACCTCTATTTCAATACCATGAGATCATAAAAAGCGTTTTCCTTTAAGAAAATAAATGTAGACCTCATATAATCATTTACTTACACATATAATCATCTTTACTACCCAATTTTTTTTATAAAATACATTATAATAAAATATAAATGAAGAATCCAAATCATTAGGGGTTCCTATAAATCATGAGAAACTTGGAATAATTTTTCTTATAAAATATATTTTTAACCTAAAATTGAATAATCATTCCATTAAAACAATGTATCAGTATATTACCTTTTTGAGATCAAATAATTTCAATGAAAACTCATTTTTGATCATATAAATGTCATATAGTTTCTTTTGGACAATTTCATATTAGAACCCTTAACTCTTACATGAACCCTTATAGGAAACCTTATATTTAGAATAACCAATATGATAGAATTACAAAATAATTTTTCTGAGAAAGTAATCATTACCTACAGAATTTGAGATCTATATAAGGCATACCCAATCATAAAAAATATCCAAGGACTATATCATGAGTACATTTTTTCATTATTTCACCTTTTTATCATAAATACCTTGAAAAATATTTTGAACCAATATGTAAAATACTTTCAATTAATGAAATAGCATTTTCATTTAAAAAATTACCATTTTAAAAAATAAAATACCCAGAACAAATGTAAGTTAGGTTTTTATTTTAATAAAACATGGAATATTATAAATTAATCTAAATCAAATAATGTTAATGGAAGTGGTAAATTTCATTTATTCCACATAAGTTAAAATAGAACATTCATTTCACCTTTTATAAAGAAATTCAAAATAATCCATATAAAATATGTAAACTGATGCCTTCTGAAAACCATTAAAATAAAATCAAACAATATATATTAAAATTAATTTATAATTCATTTATTTCCATATAGAAAGGATTTTTATGAATATGTACATGGAAAAAATGATTAAGAAAAAATCTTTAATACATTTTAAATGAGGTTTCTGAAGTGAACTGTCCCTTACCTCGATTCCAGCTCATCATGTATATTCCACATCATAATGAATAATAAAATAATGTTAATTATTTAATTTAGTATAACCTTTGACAATTTTTTCCCATTTTATTTTATTTTATCACCATGTTATATACTATTACTTAATCAATTAAGTTCACACTGGATGTTTTGATGATATTTGGCTCATATGTCTAAAATGACTTTGGTAAGTTGTATGTTGTAAACATAGACCTTAATATATCATATCCATAATGATTATAAGGACATAATTATTATTTTTATACATAATTTATAATTTTAAAACCAATAATGAATATTTTTTATAAAAAATAAATTATACTATAATCCTCGAGATTGTAGGTCGTACGTACGCATGAGTAAGGTTTACATTTTTAAATAACCATGATAGAAAGAATATGGTTTTTATTTTGTTTTTCTTGGATGATAATTATATCATAAATATCATATAATTTCTTAAATACACTTATATATATAATCAATTTAATTAGTTTATGAAAAATGAATAACATAGATTTTTAGATGTGGTAGTTCAGACGTACTCACAAACGATGTTACCATTTCTCAATGGATGAAAATGTAATAAAATAGATTATATATTATATTTCAAATATTTTAATTATTTTATGAATATCATATATATACATTACATAAATGGTTTTAATAAACCTTGAGTGGTGTTAATGGAAAATGGATTTCATCGGTTCACAAGGCGGTAGTCCGTTGTACACATAAACTATGGTTTAATTTTACATTTTACGAAAGATTATATGTATATAGGTTATTAAATTAATGTAATAACATATAATTATATGGAATAGATTTATTAAATTATTTAATTATTTTCAAATAATATTTTAATGTGGTAGAAGAAGAAATAAAATGAAAATTCTATGCTAAGAACTATATATATTTTTCATAAAATCACTTTAGGTTTAAACATAAAGCCTTCTTAGGTTAGATTCATGATAAAATAAAGTCTCGTAGGAAATGGGGACGGATTTATGATATTTTTTAAGCTTTTTATTAACCAATAGTATGTATAAGCATGATAAAAAGAGGCTAGGAGGTGCCCTTTTTATAAGTGAGGGGAAATGAACTATTGAAATTTTGTAAAGTATTTAGTTATTAAAAATTAATATTCATGTAAAAGTGGGTCCAAATTTATAAAATTAAAAAATTACGATGATTAAAAATCTAAATACCCTTATTAAATAAAATTTGGGCAATTGTTTTGTTTATTTTTTTGACAATTTTTTTAACCTCTCGTTAACCCTTTTGACAATTTCCATGATATCAATGTTTGTTTACTCATTAGGGGTCAAGAAAGTTATATAGAAGGATACTGGACTCATAAATGGACCAATTATGATATTTTAAAATATATCTCAATCACTTTTATAAATATAGGATTTTTATGAATTTTAGAACATTTAATAAAATATTGTTATTATAGAATATCATTAATTTCTATTTTGGAAATGCATGGAATATTATAATATAATATGTTTCTAACTAATGTAAAATGGTTCCAAAATTACATGTATGATAATATAATGAGGATATAGTCTCAATTTAATTATTATAAAATTTATATGGGTGTATATATTATTTTAAAAATTATCTTTTGGTTTAACCCCTTGGTCAACTAATTTTAACCTTAATCTTAGTAATGGAATTCTAAACATTAATTGGTATTAATTCTCATTATTAGGTGAAAATTAAATCATGAATGTTCTTAGTATTAAATGTTTACTATTTTTAATAATAATTATCCTCTGGAATTTTTTTATAATTTTTAAATTATTTAATATAATTTTTTTCCATAAAAAAGTATTAATATCATTTTAAGAACTATTCACATAATTTGAATTTTAAAACAACAATAAAGAAATGGCACTAAAATATAAAAATTTCACACAACTCGGATACATTATATTTACCTTCAAAATTCATGGGACACTTTATCTAACCCAAAAAATATTAACTTTAGAGTTTGAGAAAAACATTAATTTTTTACTGCGTGAAAAAACATTGTATCTGCATTGTATAAGAATTTAATGTAATTATTTAATCAATAAAAAATAAAAGAATAAAAAATTATAAAAAATTTATTAATATTTTAAAAAAACTTTTGTAACCAATCAAAAGTTTTTTATCACTTCCACAAAATTTTATAGATATTAAAATCACGAGACTCACTTTTTTGAATTCATATTTACATAAAATAATATATGTAATTTTAAAATAAAAAGGGATTTTCCCTAAATTCAAATATTACATGAGGATGGTAAAACCCCACACATATTAAAGGAAAATTATTGGGTAATTTTTATTCCTTATCATATTATTTTTTTCTTTAATTACCTAATTTACCCTTATTGAGGTGGAAATATTTATTGAAGTTGCTATTCCTAATAAAAAAATAAAAGTGCCTTATTTATCAAATTTAAAAATTCTAATTCTAAATTTAGAATCCATTTTTCAAGATTCAATTTCTATAATTGGTAGAAATAAATTTTAAAATAAATGCATAAAACATAATGAAAATATTTTTTTAGAAAAAATCATTTTTAATCCAAAAAAATATCATATTCCAAAATAAAGTTCATTGTTGATTCCTATGTATGATATTGAATAATCAGAATTTTTAAGCCTGATGCTTTTTATCTTTTATTATATTTAACATTTTTTTATTTTAAAATATTAGGATATTACATTCTCCCCCTTAATAAATTACAACCACAAAATTTGAACTTGGGCTCAGTAATCAAGGGTTTGGAATTTGAAAATTTCTTTTTTGGAATACCACATCATAAAAAGGGTTAATAAGACATCCTCTTGAAAATAGGGATTGTTAATTATGAAGATAATTTGGAATAAGACATAAATAAGTTTCTAAATAGGAGAAAATTATTGTAGAGTGAAAATATAGTTATGGAAGAAAGATATAAAGACTAAATAATGATGGAGAGTGAAGGAGATCCTTGGTCATAATAAAGTGAATGATCAATGGAAAGTTAATTTTTACAAAACCATAAACCAATAATGCATTGAAAAAAACTATTAATTCATCAATAATAAATTTAATATGATTAAATTTTGGTTTCAATATCCTTTTTATAGATTCGATGGATTATTATACCATATAGACTAAGAACATAAGGAAACATACTTACCTGAAAAGTATAATTACATTATTTCATCATTTCCACAATAATATCACTTTTTATCCAAACAAAGATTATTCAACATGAATTATTCATTCTATATCACTAATATTAAATTCCAATGTTTCTTATAATTCTATAAACGGAAAAAAGTTGTTCCTAATGTCTTTATATATTGACCAAAATAGTTAGTATAACGTAAGATAATCCCTAAAATGAATAAACCCTAATAAGATGTAATAAAATATTAATATCCAAATCCTCAAAAAAAACACAAAGTTAAACTTAGGTTATTTGATAAATAAATTACCTTAAAATTATTCAAAATATTCCTGACCAAGTTTGAACCCCAAAAATCTAATGGTTTTGATAACATAGTCTTCCAAAATTAATATAAAATTTATCTCCAATTAACATTATTCACTCATAAATTCATATAACCTAATATGAATATTTATGAATCATACAATCTCCAAAATATGCTACTAATTTCTATAAATAACTTTTATCACCATAAATCCACATTTAAGTAAAATATTATTACAATAGATAATTCAATATTTATTCCTAAAATAAAATCCCATAATATTTTTTTACCTTAATAATATAATGTTCCCCAAAATTATACTCATATTATCTATAAATAACATTAATCACTTAATAACAAAAATACTTTTCAATATCATGGTTATCTATGAAACATATATTCCCAAATTATAATAAACCACCATTACCTCAACATCTAAGATCATATGAACATTAAAGGTTATCACTACCTTTAAACTTATATCCATAAAATGTAACTAAAGTCTTCTTCAAATAAACTTTCATTAACACACAAGTTAATATTATGTTTACATATACATCAAACATCTATTAAGTCTCAATAATTTTTTCCAAGGTACAATCATCACATAAAACATCAAACGAGTAATAATTATTTGAAAATTAAGATCATACTTAAATAATAATTCTTGAAACCCTATAAGTTGATACCTGAATCATTTAACATTGTTCATAATCCACTAACCAAGATTTCCATCCCATTCTATAATAATTCATTAATATAGTAATAAATATTAATCATGTAAAAAGATTCATCAATGTCAAAACACAAGTAAAAATATAATTCATACATTTTATATATCATTTATAGTTTCCACCATTTCAATAATAATAGAATTAGGAATTGCCAAATATTTATCAATATGATCTTGTTGATCCCTTATTGAGATTTCCCCCTAGGAACTCAATTTAGATAATTCCCATACTCTTCATGAGATTAGAAAGAGAGTTTTCCTTTAACATCATAAACTTTAAGCTCAAATGGAACCATATTTAATTACCAAAGTTTGTTTTTAAAAATACATTATAAATAAAACACAAGGTTAAATTCATAATCATTAGGTTTTCATTTAAAAAAATAAAACCCATGATTTTTTTCCTTAAAAATACCTTTTACCATTAAAGTGAATAATTAATTCTTTAAAAATACTATTATCTTACCTTTTGAAATCAAATGATTTCATTGAAAACTCATTAATAATTATAGAAAAGTCAGATAGATACCCTATAAGATTATCTTCATAGAACCCTTACAATAATTTTTAAAATAACACTGATAATTTTAATAACCTTTATGTTTCACTTCCAACATAATTCTCTAGAGAACATAATTGTAACCCAATTCATTGGAATGTAATATTTGGCTCTCCCATTTTCATGAGCTATATTGGGCTCACCCATCATCATGAGCAATATCAGGATCACCCATAATCATAAAAAATATTCAAGAACTATATTAAGAATAAAACATTTTAATTTTATACCTTTTTATTTTAAATCCCTTGAAAAACTCTTTTGAACCCATATGAAAAAGAATTTTAGATATTGAAAAACCATTTCCTTTTAAAAACCCATTTTACAAACAAAATACTCTGAACAAAAGGGAAAGACAATTTTTATTTGTTGAAAAAATTAAATCTTATAAAGGAATCCAAAAATCAAATAGTAGTTATTAAGGTATGAAAATCCATTTATGTTGTATATGTTAAAATAGAAAATTCATTTTTTCCTTTGTAAAATAAGATTCAGACATTTGTTATAAAATATATACTAATATTCCTTTCAAAAACCATTGATATAAAGTCCAAAGTGATAAAACATGTCATTTATAATTAATTTATTTCCATATAAATATGTCAAAAAAATAATTTTTAATAATATAGACATGGAAGAAAATTATTTATAAAATAAATCATTAAAACATTTAAAATGAGATTTTATGTTAAAGTGTCCCTTACCTCAAGTTTAAATTGTCACAAATGTTCTTTATCTTCCTTAATAATTATATTATTTTAATTACTTACTTTATTAAGAACCATTTTGATGTGTATTATTCCTCTTATTTTATCTTTTAGTATGTTATTTTTAATTACATAATCAATTTAGTTCACAACAAACATTTTGATGATATTTCACCCATATATCAAAAATGAATTCGGTTGGTTAACTATGGTCAAAGAGGTCAATATTCCAATATCTATAGAATAATATCATTGAAATAATTATCATTTCTATAAATGAATTTTATTATCCCGGATCCTAGTATCACTTCCATTCTATATTTTAGATGTTTTAGGTGTCCAGTGGAGGGTCGAGGAGGAATAGGATATTTAAGATGAAATCATACCTTAATATAGGATTATGCAACATGGATCCTTGTTTTGTAACATATTATGGTTTACTATGGCATGGAAAATCCGAATACTTTATAAGGTCCTTGGAGGAAGGTATTTAGAGGTACATCTATTTTTGGAATAATTGCACCATATATAAGGGTTGTGGAAGAGTCCATTTGAGTGATGTAGTGTGGAGAGGCTGGATATAGTGTTAGGGTTTGAGGGATGAATTTGGTTTGGTTCTCCTAATTTTGAGGTTGTTGAAATGTGGGGTTAGGCTATGGAATAACCTCCCTTATAGTAAGAGGGTGTTTTTTCATAGAGGTTTACCCTATTTCATGGTTCTCTTCCAATTTTATAGGATCGACAGTGTGACCTGCATCATGGTTATCAAAAAAAGTTTGATCGGGTAGGCTATGACATGGTCCCTTGCATCATGTCATACTTTTTTAAATTTCATCCAGTTTTGTGTCATGTTCAGGGGATACATCATGTTGTGGTGTTTTTTGAATACCTATTAATATCCAAAATCTCTCTGAACCCATTATTATCTCCACTTTCTCTCTTTATACCTAGGATCCCAATAGATATTTTAAATTCCTTTTAATCTCCTTTTGTTCAGAATCACCCTCACATTCTAGGAATTAAACTTTGGTGATCCAAGTTATGTTATAACATTTTCCTAGAAATTTCTTCTCCATTTTATTTTGATTCCTCCTATGATATATTTCTATGAGATTTATTTTCATTTCCAAAATTCTAATGGAGTTTTCTTTTGATGTATTTGGTGTGGTTGTAGTGTGGAATCCTTGAATGTGTGCAGCTTCTTCACAGGAGTTGTGATCAGAGTTCCATGTTATGGTTATTTTCTCATTTGAATAATGTTTGTATATTGAGGTATCTGATTCATTAATGATCCTTTTATATTATATAGAATAATTATGTAATATTTATTTATATTTCTGGGTTTCACTAGAATTAAACCAAAGAGAAAATAAACCATATTAATAAAATAATGGATTATGGTTAGTGATTGCATGTGTTCTTCCACCTTTATTACAGTTTTTCTCTTTATTTACTGTATAGTGTTCTATCTATCTTATTATGCTTATCATGTTTATTATGCTTTGATTATCATATGATAGTTTTTTGGAACTGGTTTAAAAATGTAAATTTTATAATGTTTTGGTTGGATAAATAATTTAAGAAGCATATGTATAAAATCAATTATTTCTTATAATTTGATGGAAACAAAATTATTCCTAATTAATGTTTAATTTAATTTGATTATTACTTATACTAATAGTAATGGATAAAGATGTTTAAGTTTTAATGTTTTTTGCTGATAATAATAAAAAGTAATGTTAAATGAGATTGTTCTTCTCACTGTTTTTTGAAACTAGAATTTATGTTAGAGAGAATGTTTAAATAATTTAATAGCATATTATTTTGAATACCTTTTATTACCCCTAGTTTTAACCTGTAATAATTGAATTGTTTAACTCTATATAGAATAAAATCAGTTTCTTATAAAGATTAATTTTTTGGGGCTGAGTGAGATCATTTTCTTATGAAGACTGAATGTGTTGTGTTTAGGGTTCACTGAGCCTATTTTTATATAAAGGATAAATACCTTATATTTATAACATAATTTCCCTATTGATTTTTTTTTGTTTTTCTACCTTATATGTTTCTCTGGATATGACACTGGTTATGGGACATGGTATGAGATTGGGATAACTGATGTTTTTATTATATATGTATGGGGAGGCATGGAGTCTATGGAATTAGTGAATCCAGTGACAATTAGATTCATGGTGATAATCATGACAGTACCAGGGATGGAACTAGGTTTGATGAAATATGTTATGTTTTGGTCCACCCATTATTGTTCTTAAATATAGGATTATTTCTTGATAATATTCTTGAAGAGGCTATATGGCTGAGTTTCTTGTTTATCTACTTTCCTATTTCCCACTTCATGGGGAAATTTTTTGTGTTTGGATATATATATTTTAATGGTATCTTGAGGTGTTTCCTATAGTACCTAAAATAATTGAATGGTGAATGAATAAATTATATTCTAACACATGGTGTTGGTGCTTTCTACAATGAAAATGTTGATGATCTTGAGAAAACAAGGAGTTTTTTTGGATTATTCATGGGGGTAATGTAATTCAATTTAATGGTTAATAAAATATAATTTAGAGTAATGATAACTAATGTGTAATGAATTAATTAATTAAAGGTTATTTTCAAAAAGAAACAAGTAATTTAATGAAATAGATGATAGTTTCAGTTCATCCTAAGAGTAGGTCGATGTCAATAGTATTATATTCCTTATGTATTGTGATTTCATAATTTACCCCACTCATTTCAGAAGTGATATTTACCCCTTGAAGAATCTAGTAGGGTTCATCCGCCAATATATATGTTAGAGATGTATGGATAGCTGACTACAACCTCTAGCCCTACTCCCTTCTTCTCCTAGTGTTATGTTATAGTATGTATGGTGGTTCTATTTCCCATATATGTTTATATAGGGTTGTTATAGATTTTGGTTATTTTCTACCCATGTATCAGTGGAATTAGTATCCAAAGGACTATTATAGGTATGATGTGTATGGTTTGTAATGGATTGAGGTAAATTACTAAGCACATGTCCTGTGATGGATTGAGGTATAATACATGATGTATAGTACATGAAATATGGGCTATGGTGTCCCATATAAACTAATTGGTTACTATATAAGTATGTGGGATGGGATGATGGGATGATATGATGCATGATATGCATGTTGTGATACATTAGAAAAAGTGTTTTTGGGATGTATTCTTTTTGAGAGAAATGGATCGAGACATACAATATTGGGGAAGAGTATAAAAATAGCGGGGAAGTGGTAGTGGGGTTCCTTCATTTGATATTATATTACATTATCTCTAGCATGTGATACTTGATGATAGATATCCATGGTGAGGATAGGGACTTAATATACCCATTTAGGTGAAGAATTTTCTTTACTTGTTCATTGGTATTTAGTATGCTTTCACTATCTTGATAATGAAAGGATCCAGGGAGAATCCTACTAAGTATATTTGTTAATATAAATATATGTATATATAAAATACATCATGCGATGTTTTCTGATTGGAGAGGATATTAATATCTTTTTGTTGTTTAGGGGTTGTTTGGTCTTTGTGGTCATTGTTGAGTTTGTATTTTGGTAATTTTATTTCTTTTCTAGTTATGTAATTTTTGTATGAAATTACATGTATATACTCAGGATCTATTTTGTCTTTATCTAAGTAGGTGTTTATTGGTGTTCTTGTATTATATCTTGTTCCTTGTTTTTTCAATTTTAGGGTAATGACTCCCATTTATATGTATGATATACTTTGGTGCCTGTGACAAACTCATGTCCTATTAGAGGATATATTCAGGCAATCTCTATCTCCCCTCTCTCATTTTAATCCCGAGAGGGGTACCTTTGGGGGGAAGGGTCATGATAGATTACTATCAAAGGTTCAGGTTGAGTGATATAATAGAGATTTGAGTTAATCATAGGTGGGACTACATGGGTTGGTTGGGAAACGGTGTCAGCTAAGTTTAGTAAGTGATGTAAACAAGGGATACTAGATGAGGCATAGGTATTTAGGCCCCCCTATGATCTAATTCATGTAACATTTTGTTTATTAACCCTACTAAGATAAGTGATCCTATTATAGGGTTGAGACCTAGGAAATGATTATGCATAATTATTCTTTGTGCCAGTATTTTAAATGGGTTGAACATAGGATTGGTTGAACCTTAAATAAAAATAACTTAAATAATTAATTAACTGGTGTTAAATATCCTATATTATAGTTTTATGAGCCTCTAACCATTTTTTATCTTTTCGATATGGATCCATGTTGACATCCTCCTTAGGATCACACAGAGTATGTTTAGTAGAATGTTTCAATAGTTATCCATAGAATAGAGTCCAAGAATAATAAAACATTGAAGAGGAAACTCTAAAAGATTCAATGCCAGATTCTGAAAAAGTATTAGGTCTCTATTTTAGACTCAATGATAGTATACTAGTTATATGATTTTGATATATATTTTAGATTGATCTATGTTTGGAAGCATAATTGGGCTTTGTTAGATGTGAAAATTCTATGTGGAGTAGTGAGATAGTGGTGGTTCTGGTTCCTTGGGTATTTTTTGAATTCATAGGTTTCATGGGAGAAGTTTGTGGACCAATTATGAGAATATTTTCTTTCTTTGAATTCAAGGGAAACAAGTTTCTAAGAGCTGATTACCCTTTTACAAGGGACATAAAACATGAAAGAGTCTATGATCTACTCAAAGAACCTTCTTCCATATGCATCAAACCTATTTGTATATGAGGAGGCATGAGTGATATATTTGAAGGAGTATTTTCATCTAGATATCCCATGGATGTTCACCATGATTTTATTATCAACGTATCTTGATGTTCTAGTCAGAGTAGAGGGTTTTTAGAGGAAAAAACCTAGAACCATATATTTAAAAGAAAGGATTCATTAGTATTCCTCATGAAGAAGAGCTACAGTTTGGGGTTACCAATTTCTAGGATAGAGGATATTTCAGATAGTTGGGTGTGTGTCCCAACCATCATCATATTTTTTCTTTAAAGGTGGATTCTCTCAGGCCTTTTCAAAGGGATGAAGTGTTTATTTTTCTTATAGAGGTAGAGTTCATCAGAAGTGATTAGGGATAACCTTTTTGAGTATGTATCATGTTCCATGTGTTCCAATTTAGGTTCCTCTAATGAGAAAGATTCATCTATGGCATCAGTATTGGGATGATCTGGATTAGGATCAGAATATGGGAGACATGGTTTGTAGAGGACAACCCCAAGATTTTTATTATCCTTAAATAGTTTATCACAAATGTAGAGGTGGTCATCATTTGGGTTAGATATTCTTTGGAGCTGGTCGTGGACAACTGAATTCTCATTTGTTTCTAGTTTTGGGAAACCCAAACATTTTTTGATTTATGATTTTCTTGTTTTCTATTTGGATTTATTCTTTATTTGATTCGAGAGAAACACACTCTTTCATATGACCTACCACAGTCCATTCTTTTGAACTTGATGTGGATAGAATTCCAGGGCCTTTAGTGTTGACTATTCCGGATGGTGGTCAATATTACTTGTATTAAGTATGTATAAACTATGAGCTAGTTCTATGGAAGAACCCCTATTTAGGATACTTATTTTGTTTATGGATACAACCATTTGACTTCATCTTTTAAATGTATGAAAGCCATGTTTTTATACAAATTAATTCAAGATTTGTTATATAAAGGTAAACATAATACATTCCTATAAGAATATGAAGCATAGTTTTGTTGTGAAATTTAGGTACAAAATATAATGACATGAACTAAAGATGAAACTGTATTATTTAAATACATCAAAACATGCCCATAAAATCCTTTGATCTTCTAATATTCAATGGGATAACATGATGATGTACATACAAAAGGGTTGAGATATAAATCCTTATGAGGGAATAATTAGAGCATAATATAATGAAAGTAATACATTGTAGTAAATAGGTATATCAAAGTTACATAAAAGTATTTATAATCATAAACATGATCATCTAATCATGATATAAGATTATTATATAAAGAAACATGGTAATGTTGAAACCAAAAAAAACATGACATCATAAGTATAAGTCAATGAAAAAGGATAATACAACATAACATATTGTTCTTAGGATAACCTCTCATGCATCTTACAATGTATATAATTATATAATAACATTCACTAATGCATTGTAGGGATAGATAATTCTAGGCCCACCCATAACATTCATATCATGTAGATGCAAAAGTGTGCCACATATATCATAAAACACAAGAATGTTTTAATTAATGTTAAGCCCTTGATTATGGAGTGTGGTTTATATATGAGGAATTACATAATCAATGAAAGATAGTTACATCAAATTTAATACCCTTGAGTGGAAATGGGGATGGTTATTCACTACGCAAATGTTTGGTATGGAAAATCACAAGATAATTTCAGCATCCTAATGAGAGTACATGGTGATTCGTAAAAGGGTTTAGTGAGAGTGAATGGTGTCTATAAAAACTTATAAATCATAAGGATAATAGTATTTATGTTTAGGAACATATCCCAATATGAAAAATTATAAATGGAAAAACAAAATATAAAGAAGATTCTTGAATAAAGAGGGAGGTTCCCTAACATTGAGAGGGAACTTCTAAAATCTTGGGAGGAGATTATTGAGATAATGGGGGAACCTTGGGAGGGATTTAGAGAGGTAGAGGTATAATAATTTAAATATTCAAGTTTTTTAGTGAAGAGGAATGGGAGGTTGGGTGGGTATTATACAAAAATATAGGGGTATTCTTTATTAATTTCTAATGTTAGGATTTGGACACTATATGATAAATTTATCCAAACCACAAACCATCTCATAGTATTTTACCATGTATTTTACCAAAGTGTATAGGGTTTCATTACCTTATAAGTATAATAATTGAATCCATTAAAATAATACTATTAATGATATGAAAGTGAGTCTTGTCTATAAAGAATTTATTTTAAGACCAAAAAATATAATATAGGTATTGGAGAATTCATTAATGGTTTTTATAATTTATTGAATAACTTCAAAAACAAATTATTTTAAATAAAAAACATAATTATGGCCATGGAACCTATTTATAGAATTTATTATATCACTTTCAGGATTCTTTGATGTCACAATATAAATCGTATTTAATTTTTTCCCAAAAATTTGACTATCTCGTAAAATTATAAAAAATAAACATTAGAAAATTTAGATTTTTTGATTTTAAAAATAATAATTTTCTATAAAATCACTGTCTAAGTATGAAAATTTACAATTTTAAATCAAAATTCAATATTATTTAAAAATATTTGGTTTTTATAATGATTACAGTTTATATCCCATATAAAAATTACATTTGACTTCATAAAAATATATTATCATTTATATTTAAATAAATATTATTTAATAAGAATATTTTATTAAAAAACTATATTTCTAAAATTATTAAATTCATTAAAAATAGTGTCTTGATTAAAACTCTGCATTTCTCAAAAAGATATTATGTGTTTCATCATATCAAAATATAATTTTTATTAATTTTTTTTATAATCTTATATAAAGTAATAAAAAAGGGTACATATAATAATTATTTTATTAAAAATAAAAATATTAAAATTTATACTATTATGTTCTAGATATGTAATAACTTATTTCAATAACATATTTCCTATGGTTAAGGTGTGTGATATTGATACATTCTTAGGGCGTTTCATAAAACATGGTTTGGGATGTGATCTCAATAAGCCTGAACTTATCTGGTAAAAGGTTTCTATCATTCTTTAGTTATTGAGTCTCAAGATAGGATTTGTCCAAGGAAAATTCCTATATTACCATTTCCCTTAGAAGCTCCGATAAATAGGATTCATAGGGTACGATCCTAATGGTTGAGGTCATCACATCATCCATATATGTCAATTGGAATTTATCATAACCTTTAAAATAATAATCTTAAGGGTCACCATACAATGGATATGTTATCAATGGTTATTATACTTTAAAAAAATTAAATATGATATTTTATGGTTTATAATGATCCCAAACAACAAAATAAGTTCTTGGTTTTTTAATAACATCATTACTTAAAATGGAAATTATTTTTTTGAAAAGGGAATTTGATTTATAAAACTTTAGGTTGTTACGTTATTCCCCCTTTAGAATTCTATCCCCCAAAATTTAATTTTATACACTAAAATATATAGGGTAATTTATATATCATAAAATTTTTTAGTTCCAAATTTACTACATAAAAATTGTGGTTCAATCACAAAACATTAACCATGTGAGTTGTCTAGTTTTATAAAACTTTGTCTCTATAATTTATGATATTCATTGGCTTCTCCTCGTATGAATAATCATTATACTATGGAACCACCTCATAACTTAGTACATGGGAGGGGTCTAGTATGTAGTTCCTTAATAAGGATACATGGAACACATCATATTCTTGAGTTAGGTTAGGTTGGAGTGAAAGTCGATAAGCCACAACTCTAATTCAATCAAGGATATCAAAGGGGCCAATATATCTTGGAGTAATATTTCCCTTCTTCCAAAAACTCATGACTTTATTCCATAAAGATACATAAATAAACACTTTATATTCAAATTCAAACTCTATATCATGTTTATAATTGTCTTTATATATTTTATATAACTTTTTATGGATTTCTTATGAATTTTAATGGTTTGAACCTTCTTGGTCATATCTTTTACTAGACCAGGTGTCATCAGCTTCCACTCTCCGTCTTGATTCCAACATGTTGGAATCCAACAACAATTCCTATACAGATCCTCATATGTCATCATCTGAATTCTATAATGAAAACTTTTATTATATGAGAACTATTTTAACGGAATATGTTGATCCTAATATCCTCATAAATCCATTAAACATGATCTCAGCATATCCAATAGAGTATGAATGGTTCTCTCAAATTAACCATCCTTTTGAGGGAGATAAGTAGTATTGAAATTCATATCTATATCCAATTATTGTGGAATTATTCTTCAAATCCTTGAGGTAATCATTAGATCTTAATTAGATATAATTGAGAGTGTCACTCCTTGTAGTCTTACCACTTCTCTTATGTATATCATGGAATGTTGGTTAAAATTATAATCTTCATTTATATCAATTTAATTAATTGACTTTGTAATGAGGATGACTATCACCTAGATGACATCATTTCTTCTAGAAGTCATAGGGAGTCCTAAAATGAAATCTATTATTATGTTTCCACATTTACATACTACTATGGAAGATGGTTTCATTATACCCTAATACTTAACTCATTATTCCTTGAATTTTTGGAATACCAAGAATCAAGATACAAATTATGAAATACCCCTCCATATGTTATACCACTAGAAGTTTTCATTTAGATATCTATATGTAATAGTGATTCCTAGATGAATAGATAATGATAGGCTATGTGCATCACCTAGAAGTTCCCTCTTCAGATTTGGTTTCAATGGGACACATATCTAGGTTCCAAACCGTAAAACTCTATATTTAGAAAAATTAAACTCAAGAACATTTTATACATTTGTCTATAATGCCTCATCATATTTTAGGCCTTCTTAATCCCTTCATAAATAGATAGATGATAATTTCTTTGAGAAAGGAAGAATATAGAACCTTTTATTATTCTCATGTATATACTTTTAATGTCTAAGAATATTGGATCGCTTTCAATTCTCATCATGCATAGGGTTACATGATCATGTCTATTCAGAGCATCATCCACTTTTTTTCATTCTAAAAATTGTATGGATTAAAAAATCATAATCATTGATCATATCTAACCACCTTTATTGGCACATGTTCATCTCTTTTTGTGTGAAAATATACTTGAGTCTTTTATAATCTATATATGTGTCATACTTCTCACAAAAAAGATAATTTCTTAAAATATTCAACGTAATGATCATTATATATAACTCCAGATTATGTGTGGGGTATCTCTCCTCATAGATATTTAATTGGTAGGAGGCATAGTATATTAATTTTTCATCTTAAATACAAAACCCAAACCCTTTTGAAAATATCATTATAGATCATAAATACTTTCCCAATGGTGGATAATGTGATTACTAATTTAGTGATTAGCCTCTTCTTTAACTCTTTACATATATTTTCACATTTATTAGTCCATACAATATTGAATCCCATTCAAGTGAGCTTAGTTAGTGGGGCATAAAATAATGAGAAGTTTCTCAAAAATAAATGATAGTACCTAGATAATATAAGGAAACTATGTATTTCAATAATAAAGTATGATCTGGTCTATCCAGCAACTAATTATATTTTTAAAGGATACACATATATCACTTTACTAGTGATAACATACCCCATTAATGATACATGATCCATCCAGAACTCACATTTACTTTACCTAACATACAAATTTTCTTTCTATAGAGTCTTCAGTGCACCAATAAAATTCTCCTAATGTTATTATTTTATTTTGGAATATATACGATTATAATATGTAAATAATACTATAAATATGTTAAGGTAAACCCAAAATAATCAATTCATCAATTACATGAAGATAGTTGGAGTATTAGTGAATCTATTTCGAATCACTATGAACTCATATTTCTTATACCCTGTTTGAAAATTAGTCTTGGGGATATCCTCCTTCTTCACATTTACTTGATAATATCCTAATCGAAGTTCCACTATGGAGAATTTTTGAGCTCCACATAGTAGATCTAATAAGTCATCAATATATGGAAGATGATTCTTTTTATTTATCGTGAACTTTTTGATCTCATTATAATCAATAATAGGGTCTATTGAACCATCCTTCTTCTTAATGAAAAGGACTGGTGCACCTCATGGTGAAGCACGTGGGTGTATATATCCATTATCTAGATTTACTTATAATTTCTTCTTTATCTTCTAAAGTTCAATATTGGAAATTCTATATAGAGACTTTTATATTTTTGAAGATCCAGGTATATGTTTTATTGGGAACTAAACCTCTCAACTAAGAGGAAGATCAAGAAATTATTTGGGAAACACATAATTTAATTCAATTACAATGGGAAAGTCTTCAAGGATGATCTTTTAATTAGTCTCAATCATTTGAGAAAGATATAATTGATCACAAGGCAATAATATCCATGACGGAGATGATGATACCAAAGTAGATCCTTCCTCCTACTTGAATTTGTATAGAATCATATTGTGATTTTCAATAAGAAGGGTGATTTTCTTTCTCTCAATTTTTTTATCTCTATACTAGGAAATTTAATCCATTCCCATAACAGAATTGATTTCTAGTAAAAGTAGTATCATAATGTTTTGGAGAAATTTATATCACTATTTTTTTTATAGGGAGTGTGTTATATGCTTATGATATAACAATTGACCCATTTTGCATCATCGCTGATAAAATGAATTATATTTTTTGATGTTTTTTGAATAGTTCTACTAAACATCTGTGATATGAAATAATGCATAGAACCATAGTCACATAGAAAATTTTATGTTTACGAATACACATTAAGCCTAACTTTTACTATTTGATTCAATTTATAATTTTTTACCATATCTAAAATAAAAGGATGAGAATTTTCAAACTATTAAACCCAAAAAAGAGAATCGATAAACATTTTATGGGATAAATCATAAATTACATACATTACTTAACGTATTAATTTCTCAGTTTCAATCTATGTTATCTACGGTCTTTTTCCAAACGTACAATACTTTGGGAATTTTTGTTCCCTTAATAATGGTTCATAAGGAAATTGTGAATTAACCAAAGAATATCCCTCAAGAGTTTCAAACTACGTATGAAAAAATTCTAGTTTTTTATGCACGAGGCGATGACCATGTTAATCCCAATGTGAATGTTTTGAGGTTTTTAACCCTAGGTACAACCATTCAAGAGCCACACCCACTTTTAGTATCCTTACCAGGATGTATTTTCTTAGAAAACAATTACTCTATACTTTACCAAAATTTACAGATGTTTTCATATGTTTAGTCATATCCCTAAGGATTCTTCTAGGGTTTTCTAATCCTAGTCCCCAAAAATATCTAGACTTTGATCTGATGCGATCTATGACAACCCATTTATTTTATACACTTTATTTCATGGTTTATTATATAAAGTTATACATAATAAAATCTAATGAGGTCACGATGCCTAGTGTATTTGGGAAATTAGATACATAAAATAATAACATTAAGTAGACATACAAAAATATTATTTAAAAACATTAAAACATTCCCTTAAAATCCATTGATCTTCTAATATTTCATGACATAACATTGGGAGGTACATAAGAAAGGGTTAAGGAATAAATCCAAGTAAGGTAATAATCAAAGAAAAACAAGATGGAAGTAAAACATGTTATTAAATAGAAATATCAAGGTGACATTAAAGGGGTGAGAATCATAGAGATGATAATCAAAGAAAGATATAAGATGATAACATAAAGGTAATATGGGAATTTGAAAACAAAATAAAAAATGAAATCATAAACATTATTCAAGTCTAAATTCCAAAATAAAATAACATTGTGTTATTAGGATAACCTATTCTGTTCCATACATGGAATCTCATGAGATAAAAACACTACTAAATTCATTAAAGGTATATATAATTTTGGGCCTACCCATCACATTAATATCATGTACATTCATAAATGTTTCATATATTTCATACAACATAAGGATGCATTTAATTAATTATAATCCTATGATTAAGGTGTGTGGGTTACATACGTGGAATTCACAAATAAATGAAGGAAAATTATATAATATTTGAATACCCTTGAGTGGAGATGGGTATGGGTATTCACTATAGAAATGTTTGGCATAGAAAAGAACAGGATAATTTTGGTGACACAATAAGGGTACATGAAGATTAATAGAATGATTTAATGAGAATGGAATGGGTATCTCATCACTTGTAATTAATAATAAAAACAATAGTGATATTTCAACACATATCTATACATGAAAAATTTTAAATTAGAAGATATAATATAGATAAGGTTCTTTAATAAATAGTATAAGGATAAGATCCTTATCCTTGAGAGGGTGCTTCCAAAAGTTTTAGAGGAACTTCTTGAGTGCTTGGGAGATCCATGAGAGGGATATATAAAGGAAAATGTAGAGATAAATGTTAAAAAGGGTTTTGATTGAATATTAATGGGGGGTTAGGTTTTTTTTAAAGAAAAAGTGAAATTAATTATTTATTAATTTTTAAACATAGGGTTTAGACTTAATATGATAAATTAATCAAAGACAAAAACCATCTAATGGGTTTTCACATGGTTTCAGCCAAAGTGGATTGGGCTCCATAGCTTTATAAGTATAAGAATATATCTCATTTAAATAATAAACCTGGTGATTTGAAAGTGAGTCGTTCTCATAAATAATTAATTTTAAAACTATAAAATATAATATAGGTTTTGGAGGATTCACTAATGGTTTATAAAAAATAATCAAATAACCTAAAAACACATTATTCTAATGGGGAAAAAATTATGGTTCTTTGTACTCTATATAGTATTTATTAAATCACTTTTTGGATTTTATATTATCATAATACACACAATAAGTTTATATCATACTTAATTTTTACCTGGAAATTCAGATATCTTAGAAAATTATGAAAAAATAACCATTGACTAATTTCAATTTATTGATTTCAAAAGTAATATTTAATTTATGAAAATAATTATATTAATATATAAATTTTCACGTGTAATTAAAAATTCCTCATTTATTGAAAAAATATGGGTTTTTATTGTAATAACAGTTCATAGACCTTATAAAAATTACATTTGACTTCATAAAATTATATTATTATTTACATTTTAAAAATTAATATTTAATAAAAAAATTATTAATTCTTTTTAAAAAAATTATTCAATTCATCAAAAATAGCGTCTTGATTGAAATAATATGTTTCTAAGAATTTTAATTTCTGTTTTAGTGTATCAAAATATAGTTTTTATCAAACTAGTTATTTATTCATTTAAAAAGTAAAAACAAAAAGGATAAATATAATAATTTTTTGTTAAAAATATATATAAATTAATATAGTCAGTATCTAGGTACAAAGCCCCTTATTAAACTAATGTATATCCTATGGATAAAGTGTGTGATTGTGATACTTTCTTGGGGTGGTTTGGTGGATATGGTTTGAGATAAGATCTAGATAAGCTATAAATTATCCTATAAATGGTTTCAAGCATGAGTTATTAGTTGAATATTAGATTTGGATTGGTCAAAGGTAAAGCCCAAGGATGTCATATTCATTGGAATATCTGATAAATGGAATTGATGGGGGTATGATACAACTATTTTATGCCATCTCTTCTTCCATACGTTTCAATTGTAATTATCATAACCCTTAGTATATTGATCATAGGGGTCAATGTACAATAGCTTTGTTATCAACTATTATGATGATCAACAATATTTTAAATCTAATAGGTTATTTTTTTAATGGTTGAAAATAAACAAAGAATTTTATGTGTTTTCTATTACAACAATACTTATAAATGAATTTATTCACTTGGAAAATGTTATTTCATTTATAAAACATTGGTGTATTACATTATAGATTGGTTTTATTTGGTGTAGGATATAAAATATTGATTCAGGAGAAACATTTTATTCTATAATGTTGATGAATAGACTATATTATTTTTTTGGTTAGAAATACCCTTGAATGGGTTAGAGGAATGTTCCACACTTATCTTCCTTGAATATTGAGATGATATTGAGTTCATCAGAGGTTCATCCATCGATGATTCCTAGGGTTTTGGAAGAGTAAACAAACATTTCTCCTAAGAATAATGTTTTATTACCCCCTCAATGTTAGATTGATATTGGGATAGATCTATTATTTGGATCTTCTCCAATCTTGATATCATCATATAGGCTACTACTCCGATGTCATCAAAGATGGGTATATGAAACACATCATGTTATTTAGAGAGGTTAGGTGGAAGTGATAGTCGATAGGACACTACCTCGATGTGATTAAGGATTTAAAAGGGGTCAATGTATCTAGGACTATGATTTAAATTCTTTTAGAACATCATAAAATTATTCCATGGTAAAATATAGTGGAAAAACTTATCTCTGACCTCAAACTCTAGGTTTCATTGACAATTTTCTACATAAAGTTTCTACTAAATTTTCATGTATTTTATATAACGGTTATTGGTTTTAACCATATCTATCATCTCTTTGAAGAGATCAAGTCTTGTCAACTTCCTCTCTCCAAAACATTCTCAACATGTCAAAGTCTTACACCACTTCCTTTACAGAACCTCATTTGGTGCCATTTGAATGCTATAATGGAAGTTATTGTTATATGATGACTCTAATTGGGGAATGTGTTGGTCCTAAAGTCCATGGAAATATATTGAACAAGATATTATAATATCATTTAGTGTTGGTATGATTATATAAATATAGCTATTCATTTAAGGGTGATAAATTTGTCTGAATCTATTTTCTCTATCCAACACTTACTGAATAATTCTCTAGAACTTTAAGGTAAACCTCAGATATCAATTGGACATAATAGAGAGTGTCACTCCACACAATATTACCATTTCTCTTATGTATATATTAGTGATTTTATTAAGATAAAAATCATCCATGATGGAAAGTTAATGTGTTAACTATGTAAGACGATCAACTACCACCCATCTATCATTATTTCCATTAGGTTTCCTGGGGATTCCTAGAACAAAATCCATGTTTATGTTTTCCCATTTTCATACAATTATATGAAATAGTTTCATCATACCCTTATACTTATATCATTCAACCTCTAAATTTTGGAATACCAAGAGTTAAGATACATATTCTACAACCTCCCTCTTCAAATTATCCCACTAGAATTTTTTTATTTGGATATATAAACATAATAGTGCATCCAAAATTAGTAGAGAATGATGAGATATTTGTATTCTCTAGAATCTACCTATTAATATTTTGTTTTTATGGTATTTATATCTAGTTTCCAAAACTTATGACACCAAATTCAATAAATTTGAAATCCAGAATACTAATTACCTTTTTCCGTATCACATCATTATCTTTATGGGCCTCCTTGATCATCTCTTGAATGGATATTAGAGTATTTATATGAGAACTTTAGGATTAGGATCCTTTTATTAATCCCATATCCATCCTTTTCAAATAAAATATGATATGATACTTCTCAATTCTCTTTATTTATAAAATTTTTAGATCCTTTCTACATAGAGAATTTTCCAAATTGTTTTTTTCCTAGGATGATAATGGATTAAAAAGTCACAACCCTTCATCAGCTCTAATCATCTTTTATGGAGTATGTTAAGCTCATACTATGTGAATATATATTTTAAGATATTATTTTATTAATAATTTTTTACACTTCTCCCTATATAGATAATTTATCCATATAATAAAAATAAATATCACTACATCCAATTATAGATCATATTTTAAATAGTTCTTCTCATAAACTTTCAATTTCCTTGAGACTTTGGCTATAAATTTATATTATTACAAAACATAAAACCTTATTTTAAGCATTATTTTATATCACAAAATATTCCAATGTTGAGGGAAGATTGAGTACCAATGCAATGATAATCCTATTTTTCGACACATTTAATCTTTCATCACATTTAGTGGTCCAGAAAAAAATTACTCTATTCTGAGTTATCTTGGTTGAATACTACAACAATATTCTCACAGATTGTTGGTAATACCCATATTGTTGAAGGAAAAAAATGAATATATTTTTGAAATTCTGGCTTGGGCCACTCATAAATCATAATTTTAATATAAGTGACCATAGATATCCATGTACTAGTATAAAGTTTCCCCAATAATGATAATTCATTAATCGAGAACTCACATATGTTGTACATTTAATATAGATTCTCTTTTCTCAAATCCTCTAGCACAATATTCAAATGCATCTCATGCACAACATTACTTTTAGAGTATATCAGAATACCATCTATAAATACTTCCAAAAATTTGTTGAGGTATTTTCTAAATACTCTATTGATTAAGTTTATAAATATTAATGGTAATTAGGGAGTCAAAAAGGCATCACCATGAACTCATAGTGTCCATAGCTTATTCAAAAGGCATTTTTGGGAATGTCATCCTTATTCAACCATAATTGGTGGTATCTCAACCGAAGTCCGACCTTACAAAAACAATGGGATCCACATCATTGATCAAACAAGTTTCTTATAAATGGTAGAAGATATTGTTCCTTTAATGTGATTATTTTTATCTCATGATAATCAATGTAGAGGCGCATTTACCCAACCTTATTCTTGAAGAAGATGATTGGTTCACCCTATCTTGATAGACTTGGGTGTATAAATATTTTATCCAGATTCTATTATAGTTACTTATTCATCTCCTCCGGTTAAACTATTTCCAATATATATATATATATATATATTTGTATATTGGAAAAAATATCAGTATAATCTTGATTAAATGTTCAACCTCTCTAATAGGAAGAAGATTGGGAAAATCTTTTGGTAAATATATCAGTATAATCCCTCATAATGGTAATTCCATCAAGAATGATCTTTTCATTAGTCTTAAATCATTTTATAAATATGTTACTTCTCAAAATGAAAAAATATCCATGCTTCAGATGACAATACTAAATAGGATTCATCCTCCTCCTTGCACTTTTATAAAATCAGATGATGATACATGATTTGAAGAGTGATTTCATTCTCTCATAATTTTATATTTATTCCATATAAGTAAAGTCAATCTATTCCCCTAATTGCATAATATTTTTCTAAAGTATAATAAATTTTATTGGTAATATCAGCCTATAAATATGTATAGGGGATGATTTATATACAGGGGATGCAATAATTGACCCAATCACCATCTTGAATGATAACTTGACATCCATGTTTTTATATGGTTCTTGAATAGTTCTTTTAAACATTAATGATATAAAATAATTAATAAAACTATAATAAATAAAAATGTTCACTATTATTGAAATAATGATTACTGTACCTTTCACCACTTAATTATTGGGATCCACCTCCACATTTTTTATGGAATAAACTTTCCCTTACTCTCTAAGACATGGAAGTTGTTTTCATCAATTTCAATTAACAACCCTTGAATTAATGATTTAGTTTTCATAGTTTCCTCATACCACATGCTTTATACATTGGAAAATTCGATGGGGGTCATCTATATCATTCCTTTATTTCATCATATTGGTGGGTTTCTCCCATCTGTAACAACTATAGATTCATTTATCTTTATTTTATCTTTGTGATCACATATGATCATTTACTCATAGCTATGAATGTCATGAATTTCAAAATAATTCCATATAATTATATTTATTCCATCAAAGAAGTTTCCAACTTTACATTTTGGTGAGATGATAAAGTTATAGATTTATCTAGTAGGTCATATAAAGTTTTCTTCATATTTTCCAATGGATTCGTCATCATTTTTCATGAGAAAAAAATCCCTTTCCTTTTTATGTTGGAGAGTGAGAGGAAAAGAAAATTTTAAAAACAAAATTAGAAATTCATTCCACTACATCTATTTTATATCTTCCTTAGGATTCATATTTTGGATCAAAATCCACTAGGGATTAGATTCTTCCTCTATGTGATAAACATCCATCACAACCTTTACTTTCTCAAAGCATTGAAGGATGGAGAAGATATTTTCAATGTAGTAAATCCATTTTTCTCTGACTAAAGGATATAAAATTCCACTAAAAGTTGGATACATTTATCACGTAAGGTTCTCAATTTACAATTTCAATTTATTTGGCGGATTTAGTCATTCCTCCTAATTCAAGTTTCAATTAAAAAAATGAGTTAACAGAGAAATTATTATCATTAAGTTCCCATCTCTTTCTTCCATCATATTAGTCATATTTTTTTTGGTAATTCAACACATTTACCATCATTTTTTTGTTGACATGATTTTCCCTATTTTCAAAAATTGATTGAAAAAAGGTAGAATCTGGGATGAGTACTTTTAACTATTAAAAACATACATGGGAAACCACAAACATTAAAGGGATAATTCATAAATGGCATATCGTCCTTAACATATGGATTTATATGTTTCAATATTAGTTATTCATTATCTCTATCCTAATATAAAATATTATGGGCATTGTTTCCCTCTATAATGGTTTGTAAATTGATTATGATTTTTCCATAGCATATCCCGTAAAAGTGTAAAACCTAGTGTATAGCGAGGCATGTTTCCATGCACCAAGTGATGATCGATTCCATTTCAATGTGAAAATTTTACGGTTATTACCCATTGGTACATCTGTTATAGAGTTACATCCACTTATATTATCCGAATAGGGATATATTTTCTTTAAAACAACTCACTCTATACTTAAAAAAAACATGGACATTCTCATGTACATTGTATTATCCTTAATCTTATCCCTGGGGTTTTCACTTAATGTTTTTCATCCAAGTTTCCAATGGTTAAATAAAATTTCACTAAAATACCAAATATATCATCCCATTCAATTTAAAAATATTATTAGATGATTTTTAAAAATAAAATACAATAATATAAAACAAGTATTGAAAATTCCTTGTGAATTTAAAAGGCTACATTCATAATTCATCAAAGAAAACTGAATCATAAAATCCTTATTTTATTCTGTGTAGTGTGATTATAAAATCCATTTGAGCTCATAAAACTATATTGGATAACTTGGGTAATACATGAAAGAAATGGGTGAGATAAAAACCTAAGTATGTGAATACAAATGATAATAAAATATAAAATTTGATTCAATGGTATAACATGATATCATTAAATATAAGGTAAATGAGTAATTAAATTGAAGAATAATATAAACGATGTAGTATCATAATATTATTTCATCATAGGAAATTTGGAACCAACATAAAAGATGACAAAAAAATAAATTCAAGTATAAATTCTAATACAAAATCACTTGGTGGATAGTGTCCCATAATAGACTAGGCTCAATCCCAAATACAATACCTAACATCTCATAAGACTATAACATTACCCGATTTTTTGGAGGAGTATATAATTTAGGGACCACCAGTCAAATTCACATAATGTTCATGAATATGTGTTCCACATAAGGGAGTTAATCATAAAAATAAGAATTACCCATGTAAATAATATGAGTTTCACAATCTTTCCAAATATCATAATCAATAGAGGTTTTAAAAAGAAGGCATTTGACAAATAAACATAAGAAATTTATTACCCGATGAATGGAATGGATAATATTCAAGGTATATATATTTAATATAAGTATATAAATAATTGATAACAATTCTATAAAATTACATATATATATAAGGTAGTTTATAGAGAGAACAACTATACCCCAATAGAAATGATGGCTTTGAGAAATACCTCACCTCAAGAATGATTAATCATTAGAATTATTTATATTATTAAATAATAAAATTATGATAATTATTTATTTTCTTAAGAACCTTTTTTATTTTTTATTCCATTTATTTTATTTATTAGCACTTTATATTCAATTTACTTAATAATTTAGTTATGTGAAGTACGTTTTGATGATAATTTTTCTCATATAACCAAAATCATTTTTGTGAGTTTCTAAGGATAAATTGATTATTAGTTCATCATATCATGAATAATATTAATGAAATAATTTCTAATTTTCTAAATTAATTTTACTTATAAAACCAATAATGAAGGATGGTTATGAAAAATGAACTACTTTATGATCATAGAGACTCTCGAATATACGTACACATGAGTAACATACCAATTTTTTAAATATCATGATTGAAAGATGGTTAGTGTTATTTTATCTTTCCAAAATGATGTTTATATATTAAATATCACATTAAATATTAAAATTCACTTACATATTCCAAAATTTTTATGCAGTAATATAAAAAAATCATATCGCTTTATAAGGCGGTAGTCCACCGTACACACAAATGATGGTGTCGTTTTTAAATGGATGGTGAGGTAAAACGTTATATGATATATTAAATTTATACAATGATTAATATTTCATGAAAATAATATATAATAATTAAATAAATCATCATAAATAGTTTTTAGAGATGATGATGGAGAATGAATTACATTAATTCGTGGGGAAATAGTCCGCGTATACACAATCGATGGATTCATTTCCCATTTGATGGAAGTGGAGATGGATTTAGGTAATAAAATCAACATAATAAAATAATATTATATGATAGATATTATTTTTATTAAATATTTAATATTTATTAATATTTAATGGATGATTAAGAATAAATGAAACAAAGATGTTCGATTAAGATTTATACCTCTTCTTCAGACCATAATTTTAGGATTATACCTAAAGCCACACTAGGTTGGGTTTATGATAAAAAAACTTCCTATTGAAAATGGTAAGGGAATTAATTAAATTATTGGGGTAGGTATTGGATGAAAAAAATTAGTTTTTTAAGTGTGTAAAAGAGAAGATATGGGTTCCCTTTTATAATTGGGAAGGACAATCATTCTTGTAAATACTTAGAACAATTTAATAATGGGAAGTCACACTTAAGAAAAGTGCCTCAAATACTAAAAAAAGGGATTGATGAAGAGGTAAGTCTGATAAAAACATATAAATTAATTTTTTTTTTAAGAATGTTATTCTATTTACTTATTTAGTTTGACCCCCAATAAATGGTTTTATCGTTAACTATGGTAACAAAATTTTAATGTTTTTACTATACATTATTACAAAAAAATTAAGTTGAAATAATTATAAAATATAAATGATTATTATTAATAATATGGTATCAATTTTATCAATTTCATTAGACAAAAGTGGAATAATATAATTTAAAATTAAACCTATAAATATTTTGAAAATTATCTTTTCAAGAACAGAATTTTCCAATAACAATGTGATATTATAATAATTATATGAAAAGTAGTCATCATAACATGAATTTAAATTACTATTTAGATATATATATATAATAAATATAATTTAAATCACTCCTCATTAGGTGTTAGTTTAATTAGTTAATATAAAGAAACATTATTCACTTTAAAACATGTTTTAGAAGAAAAAATGTGTTTTTAAGCCAAAAAATAAACTTATATTAAAGTCCAATATAAATATGATTTTAATTTAATTAACTGGATTAAATATAAATAAATAAAACCTATATTACTTTAAAATTAAATTAAAATAATAATGGGACTTTAAAATTATTTATTTAATTAAAAAGAAATGACTATTTTACCAAAAATCTATATTTTACACTATTAACTGAAAAACAAATATTTTACATAAAAAACATCACCCTAAGATAATATCAATATAAATATTTGAAAGATTATTTTCCTTTTTAAAAAAATCATTTCTAAAAGTCATAACCAACAATTAAAATAAATCAAATCATTTTTGAAGAAAACTTATTTTTTTGAAGATTAAATGTCCTTATTAAAAATTCAGTGCTTATTTATGAATCATTTATAAATTGTGTTTAAATTTTTTTTATATTTAATAAATTATTTAATTATATCCATACACTTTAATTTAATTTCTAGGTCATAATGTTCATATTTAAATAATAACAGTTTATTTGGGTTTAGCATTGTGTGTTGAATAAGCTGTAAAACACAGTTTGATGTTTGAAGTTAGAAATAATGTGTTCTTTAAGGTTAGTACTCATCATGTGGAGTGAGGTTTTGGTAAGGAGAGTAATCTTTCTCAATGGGTTTTTGGGCCTTTTGAGTTGTTGGCTCATGTTTTTACTGTGGAATAACAAATAGCACTTCCCCGAAATATGATTAAGAAACATGATGTATTACATATGTTGTAACCCCAATATTCTCTTCATGATGATTCCAAAATAATTAATTGCTTAGAGATAAATATTTATGATTATGTGACCTTCTTGGAGAGTCCTATGGGTATCTAAGACTACCATGAAAAGGTGTTGTGTGGGTTTTTTTCCTTGGTTTGTGTCCTTTGGCAACATGGTGGCCTAGAGGAGAGCACCAAGGAATGTGACTTATAGATATTTTCACAATATCATTATATGTTTGTTGTTTAGATATTCTCTTATAGTAAATCTCATTGTGGTTTCATACCTTTTTATTTTTTATGATATGGATTCCACTTCCTTTTTTCTTTATTGGTGACACTTATCTTGTTTGATTGGTATCTCCCTAGGATAGTGTTTTGGAGCTAGTTATTGTAGTTTTGGTGTGTTTTTAAACTTTTTCCATTTATATAAAGTGGTTACTATCATGTGGTTATGATATATTTGAGTGGTATATGATGGAGTGGTTGTTCATAAAACCCTTTTTCATTATTTCTCTATGGGATCAGTTTTAAATTATCAATGAAAAGAATAGTTTGAGAGGTATGTGATGCGAATTCCTTGATACTTGTATTACTTCCATTTCTTTGTTCGAGGTGTTGTATATTCCTAGAGGGGGGGGGGGGGGTCATGGAGAAATAGTGGAGTTAATATTAAATATTATCATATCAAAATATTTTATGGTGTGGAGCATTGGGTTATGTTATATGTTTAGTTACTATGGTGTATGAAGAGCTTGTCTAAGATGTAGGATCATCAGAGAAACAATTTCCAAGAAACAACCATTTGGCCTATTTTTTTCATTGATAAGGTATGTGGAATAGGTCGGCTGTGTATTGTTTCATGGAGATGAAAAATATATCATATGGTTCTTAAGGATGAATTTGAGCGGTTCTTCAAATTTTGGGGAAGTTGCATCATGAGGGTTAGGCTATAGTGTAGACTCCATTTTGGTGAGAGGGTCATATTGAATAGTGGTTTTCCCATTCCATGGTTATATTTTTATTTTATTAAATCTATAAAATAATGTTCACTATTTTTCTCAAACATGGTTTCACCAGGAAGGCTTTGGTGTGTTCCATTGAATTATACATTAGTTTTTCCTATTTCAGCTGGTTATACGGTGTGGTCAGGTGGGTTGTGCAATGGTGTTTTGTTTTACAAAATTACTATATATAACTAAAACAATATTTCTATCCTATGTTTCTCTCAAAACCTAGTTTCTCAAATGATATTTTTTATTTCCTTTGATGTCCCTTTCAATCATAATCTATCCCTACCTTATAGGATCAAGCTATGGTGATCCAAGGAATGTTATTCCTCTTTCCAAGAGGTTTCTTCTATATTTAATCTTATTTCGTCCCATTCTATCTTTCCATGTAATGAATTTTGATCCTTATTGTTCTAATATTGTTTTATTTTTGAATTTTTGTCATGGTTATGGCATAGAATCCTTTTAGGGATGAAATTTTCTCAAAAGAGAGGTGATCAGAGATCAACATTATAATTACATTATTTTTTAAAGAATGCTAGACTATTGCAGTAGGGGATTCATTGATTCTACATTTACATTACATGAAAACATAATGCTAAAATCCCTAAGATTTCCTAATAAAAGTGGAATTAAACCTAATAAAGGATAATCAAAATTAAATAAATAATAGTTTATCATTAATGATCGCATGTGCTCTTACACAATAATAATAGTTTTCCTCTTAATTTACAAGATATTATTTTATCTATTTTATATATTTTTTCATGTATGTTATGATTTGGATAGCATGTGTTAGTTTAATTAAACTCGTTAAAGAACATAAATTCAGTAATGTTTTGGTTGGATAAATAATTAAAGAGGCTTGTATATGAAATTTACTATTTCTTATAATTCTATGGAAATAAAATGATTCTTAATGCATATTTAATTGAATTTGGTTCCTTATTATGTTAATATGAATAAATAATTAAATTAAAGATTTAATGATTAGTCTTTATAATAATAAAAATCCATGTTAAATGAGATTTTTTTCATAGTTTTTTGAAACTAGATTTGATGCTAGAGAGCATGTTTAAATAATTTAATAGCTTGTTTGAGCTTATTAATTTTATTACACATAGTCGTAACCCATAATAAATTAAATCATAAATTCAACGTGGAATAAAATTGGTTATTTGATAAAGATAAATCTTTGGGGGTTGAGTGAGACTGTTTACTTATGAAGGATGAATGCCATATATTTTGAGTCGAGTGGTCTTTTCCTTATATAAATGGAGACTTCCTTTTTTAGGGCCTAGTTTCCCCATTGATTTTTTTTTGATTTTATACCATCTGTTTTTCTATATATTTATTCCTTTCTATGCGATTTAATGTGATCCTGTGATTGATTATTATTTGATGAGATATGGATGGGTAGGCTGAGAGTTTGTGGTAGCAATTATGCCTGTGATGGTGAGATTAATGGTGATATGTATGATAGTTTTGGGGATGGAATCAGGTTTTATGGAATGGGTTAAAGTTAGGATAACATTTATTTTCTTAAATTCAATATGCTTGATTTTTAGTCTTCTTAAAGAGGTCATATGGTCAAGTTACTTATTTATCTGCTTACCTGTTTCCCAATACTTCACGCAGATGGTTGGGTATGGTTATGTATATTTGGATTGTAGATTAGTATATTTCCTAGAGTAATTGGGATTATAAAATGGTGAAATAATAATTAATGTTTTAAACTATGGGGTTAGTGATTTGTGGAATGAAAATATTGATAATATTTAGAAATAACGAACAATGATGGATTATGTTTAGAGGGAACAAATATGAATTTGATGGATAATGAAATATAATTTAGATTAATTGTAAATAATGAATAAAAAATTAATTAATTTGAGGTTAATTACTAAAAATTAAATAATTAATTTAATTAAACTCCTTTATTTCTTATGTGCTTATAGGATATCTAGTTCATAACATAGGTAGCTAGGTGCTTGAAAAATGATAGTTGTAGTTGAGAGTAATATTATATCAATTCCAATAGTGTAGATGTGAGATTTATTATATCATGTATATTTTGTGATTTAATATGCTACCCCACCAACAATGTTTAGGATACTAAAACCCATTAGGATCCTAGGATGGTGTATTCCCTAACATCCTGGTTGGTGAGGTATGGATGACTGACTACCCCCTCTACCCCCACTATATTCTCCTTGTAATATTATGTGTTTGTATTCATACTATTTATCTTTCCCAAATATGTTTTTAGAGGGATATGATGGACTATGGTTATTTTACACACATATATATTTGTATATAATATCATAATGATTATTATAGGTATGAAATGTAAGGTTTGTAATGGCTTAAGGTACAATTCATTGTGTATGGGTTGTAATGGTTGAGTTATATTACCCAATGTATGATACATGAAAAATGGGTTGTTCTGGATCCTAGAAACTAATCTATTATTATATGGACATGTGGAAAGGGATTATGGGATGATATGATGCATGAGATGCGTGTTGTGATGCTTTAGACCAGGTGTTTTTTGGATAACTTCTTTTAGAGATATATGGATTATGATATATGATGTTGGGGCAAAGAAGAAATATAATGGGTTACTAGATGTGGGGTGAATTAATTTAATATTATATTATACTATCTCTTGTATGTTTTACTTTTTAAGATATAGTGATGTATATTTTGAGAACACAATATACTTATTTAGGTGATGACTTATCTTCACTTTTTGTTCACTGGAATTTAGTATTATTTCTATATCTTTTGTATGAGAGGATCCATAGAGGATACTACTGAGTATACCTATTATGATCACCCTATATATATATTTATATATATAAACTTTAATTCAGGTTATCATGTACAGGTTGGAGATCGGCTTGGATATTAATTTCTTGTGGTTGTTCAAGAACTGTTTGGGCTTTATGGTCATTGTTGAGGTTATATTATCATATATATAGTTCCATTCCAATTGTTTTATTATTTTTATGAAATTATATATATACAGTTTGGATCAATTTTTTCTTTATCTGGTAAGTATTTTTTATTATATTATCTCTCGTTTCTTATTTTCCTTTTTGAGGGTAATGCCTCTCGTTTTTATGTAAGATATACCTTCATTTCATATCTCTAACTCGTGTCCTATTTGGGGTGGGATTCAAGTGGATGCTAGATCCTTTCTATCATTTATAAACTAGGAGGGAATTTTTTGGGGGGAGGGGAGGGGATATTAGCATAACGTATACATTTAAAACCAAACAAGAAAGATGATTATGAAAAATGAACTTTGTTGTAATCTTATAGATAATTGACCATAAAAACACATTAGTAATGTTTCCATTTTAAAAAAATCATGATGGAAATAATATAAGTATTATTTTATATTTAAAAAATTATTATTATATCATAGATATCAAATTATTTATTTAAATACACTTATATATACCGTTTATGTGTTGTGGTTAGGAAAAACGAATCACATCACTTCTTGGAGGTGGTAATCCACACATAAGTACAAATGTTTATGTCATTTTTCAATGAATGCAATAGTAAGAATTAAAATAATGTATATTTTAATATAATAATAAATATTTTATGAATATATTATATATACAATAAATTAAATGTTATAACCATCTGTTATAGGTGGTTATAGAAAATGAATTACTTCTATTTGTGTGGTGGTAGTCCACCGTATACCCGAATGATGGTTTTGTTTCCCATTTTATATAAGAGGAGATGAATATTGATTATTACTTTAAAATAAGTCCATGTATATTAGTTATATACTTATTCGTTTTATTTCATTAGGGTTTAAGAATATTTTAAGGAGGTAGAAGAAGATATAAAATGAAAATTCTCCACTAAGAATAATACCACTTCATTAAAAAAAAATCTTTCAGTTTATACCTAAATCTTTCCTTGGATGGTTTTATAATTAAACCAAGGAATATTGTAAATGGAGATAGTTGTAATGAAGTGGTTTGGTCAGTTCTTGGAAAAACAAATTTTTGTTATGTGTGAATAAAAGAGGGGAAAAGATGAGGTTCCCTTTTATAAGTGAGAGGAGGGACATTCTTGGAATTTATTAAATTATAAATTAATATAAATTAATTTTAATTTTAAAATGAATCAAAATTGATATAATTATAATAAATTAGGATTCATCATCTAAATATTCACATAAATTTTTTTTACAAGTTTATATGGTGTTTTAACTCTTATATCTTTGTTTTAACACCCATTATCCTTTTGACAATTACCATGATATCAATGTTTTATACTATACATAGGTCATGAATGTTATTATAAAAAAATAATTGACCCATAAATTGACCATGGTTGAAATTTTAAAACATATATCCTAAATTTTCCTAAATATTAAATCTTTATTAATTTTAAATCATTTAATAAAAAAATTATTATAAAATATCATAAATGTCATTTTTGAAAATACATGAAGTATTATAATATAACATGTGTATAACTCCTGAAAAATGGTTCCAAAATGAAATTTATTTGAATATGAAGTTTATATGATCTTAATATAATCACCCAATCAAATTTATAATAATTTATATATCATTTTAAACCATATCTTTTGGTTTAACCCCTTATTAAACGAATTTTAACCTTAATTGTGGAAATTAATTTTTTAGTATTAAAGGCATAATGTTTTTACATATTATGTAATTTTTTATCATAAATGGATATGGGATAAAATTTTATAACATTTATCATCATAAATGTCATATTAAATGTTTTTTTAAGAAAAAATATTATGTATCATAAAATATCATTAAAGTCATTTTTTACACTATTAATATAGTTTGACTTTAAAGATATTAAGATGGTAATTTATTTTGGATATAAATTGATAAAACTTCACGAATATGTTATATTAATGCATAAAAATCATGTAACACTATAATTAACAAAAAAAATATTTAGATTATTTTAAATTATTTACTTGATTTTTCTACTACTTTCACAAACACTGTGTCGGTGCTGCGTAATAATTTATGGTAATTATTTCATAGATAAAAACTATAAATAAATTAACATCATAAAAATAAATTATATTTCAAATAACCACTAATAATAGAACATAATTTTTTTTATCCCAACCAAAAAATCTACAGATATTAAAATTAAGAAAGCAACATTGTTTACATTATATTTACATAAAATAGTATATAAGTAACTTCCAAAGAAAAATGGAATTTTATTTAATAAATTATAATATTATACAAAAATGGTAGAAAAAATCATAAAATTGATAAAATTCATGTTTTATGGTTATTTTTAGTACTTATCATATTATTTTAGACGTTAATTACTTGATTTACCCTTATCTAGGTGAAACATTTTTACTAATTTTACTATAAATAATAACCAAAAATAAAATGGTACGTGTTTAAAAAATTTAGACCTACTAATTCCAAATATGGAATCCATTCTTTATGATTAAATTTATAGATGTTTCATAAACTAATTTAATATTAAAATGAAAAACATAATGAAAGACGTATTTTTTTGAAAAAAATGTTTTTAATTCCAAAAAATGAAATCATACAATAATATATGATAGTTTAATATCAAATGATAATTTTAAATTAATATACTTAATGAATAGAGATGATTGTTTAACAAAAATTGACATTTTTCACTATTCATTAAAAATCAATATTTCTAAAAAATTCCAAAATTTTACCCTAAAATATATTTGATCTGATTATTTAAAAAATGAAGATCATTTTCTCATGTTAAAATTCTAAAATTTTAGTATAAAATTTTAAATAAAACATTATGATATAATCAAATTATTATCATAAGAATAAAACTACTTCAATTTTGATTGAAAATTTACTTAATATTCCAATAATAACTATATAAAATCTAATTCATGAAATCTAATAAGTTTTGAAATTAATTTAATATTAAATTTACCTAGGTTTTTATATTCTTCCCCAATTTTAGAAGTTAAATCCTTAAAATTGTATTCATTAGTTAAATATGTGGGTTTATTTTTCCTTAATATCATTTTATTATTCCCATGTTTCTTCTTCAATCATTTTGTTTTTCCAGAAAACCTTAACCTCATAAATCACCTTATTCCATAATAATTTTTCTCTATGGTCACAAATATGAATAGCTTATTCATCATATGAATGTTTTCCTTCCAACTGAACTACTTTAGGGCTCAAAAGAAAACATGTGTAGAGAAAATATTTTATGAACAGTTAAACAATAAATATTTCATGTACCTGAGATAATCATGGAGGCAAGGCTAGTGGATAAAAAACAGGTTCAACTTTCTCTTTGATTTCATATAGTCTAATGAACCCAAAAAATAAGTTCCCTTATTTACCAAATCTAATAACACATTTAAATGGAGAATCTTTAAGGAAAACATGATCTCTAACCTCTAAATAAAGATCCTTCCTATGATTATCTGCATAAATTTTCTTCATATGTTTTTTCATCCTTATATCTTTCTAAATCATCTTCACCTTATAAACTATTTATATTTCTAACTATGGTCTGATCAACTTCCTTTTTCCTACATCATCCCAACAATATGGTGACTAACATCCCTTTCAATATTATTCATTATAATGTGTCATCTACATGTTTGAAGACATACTATTATTATAATAAAATTGAAATAATGAAAGATGTTTATCCCAAATTCCCTGGTAATCCATTTAATAAGAAGAAATAATTTCCTCCTAAATATGATTTTCTCTCTCTAATTATACATAATATTGAGGATGAAAAGATTGTGTTGAGATTTAATTTAGTACCCAATGAAATTTGAAATCATTTTGGAAAGTTAGAGGTGAATGTATGATCATGATAAGATATAATATAAAGAGGTTCTCTATGTAACCTGAATATATACTCGAGGTATAGTCAAGAAAGATGTTCTAAAGACACACAATCTCGAATGGGAATGAAATGAACACATTTAATTGATCGATCAACAATAACCCAAATATAATTATTACCCAGTGATGTATTTACAAATTCCTCTATGAAATCAATTGATAAATTTTACCTTTTCCACTCCAACACAAACAATGTGTACAAAATCCCCTTCAGTAATTATTATTATACTTTAAACTGCTGAAATTTAAAACATTTCAAGGTAAAGTTAATAATGTATCTTTCCATTCCATCCCACTAGAAATGTTCCTGATGGTCTCTATAAATATAATTTTTACCAAGATGAATATAAAAAATAAATATATAAGGCCAACTCAACAATTATTTCCTCATATAAGAACCACAATAAAAAAACTTTAAAAATAAATATCTTTTTTTTTCATGAAAAAACATTAGGGTTTTCAATTGGATTGATTATTTGTTCTTACTAATCCTTAAAACATATGTAAAAAAGTTAACAATATGGGATGATTACAAAAATATCAATAAGGGATATTAAAAATAAAGAAACATGTAAGTCCATTTTAAAATCATGAGATCAAAAAAAATATTTTTCTTATAACTTAATTAAATTTGAGCACAAACTATTGTTTATATGCATGAAATTAGATTTATTTCTTAATTTTTTTTAAAAAAAAAATCTTTATAAGAAAACATAACGGTAAAATCATAATCATAATGGTTGTTAGAAAACATGACAGCCCATGAAAAAAATTCTTACAAAAAATTATTTTTTACCCTAAAAGGTCATAATATTTCTTCTAAAAAAATCATTTGCTTACCTTTTCAATTCAGACTATTTTTATGAAAAATAATTTTCATGTATATAAAATTCATGCCGGTTCCTCAGGAAATCATCTTTATAGAACCCTTATAATAACCCTTACAATTGGAATAACCATTAGGGTCAACATCAAACATAATTAACTAAATAAAATAATTATTTCCCAATTAATAATAGATCTATGCTAGGATGATTTGATTATAATTAATGAATAAAGACCATATCATTAATAAAAAATTTTAATCTTTCATATTTTCATCATAAATCCCTTGAAAAACTCTTTTTAATCTATATGTAAAACATTTACATATATTGAAATTCCATATTATTTTAAAAAACCCGATTTTAAAATCTAAAATAACCATAAGAAAGGGAATTGGGGTTTTCCATTAATGAAACAATGGAATATTTTAAAGGAATCCAAATATAAAATATATGTTATGGTGGAAGGAAATTTTTTTTATGTCCTTTACATCAAAGTATAAAGTTACTTTTTCTCTTTTGTAAATAAATTCAAAATAATCTGTATAAAATAGGTAAAAATATTTCTTTTGAAAACTTTTGAAAGAATGTAAAAGGTGACATAAAATTTAATTTATAATTAATTCATGTTTATATAAAGAAGGTTTCCTAAAAATATTTTCATAAAATAAATAATTCATCATTAACTATTCTATGTCTGGAACATAATCCTCTGGTTAAAAATTTGATGAATGTTCTCTTAGAAAATGTGTATATAGAAACTCCCTATATTTTGTTTTTGGTTTTAGTACATTTATCTTTTTTCAAAAAGGATAAAGGATTCTGATAAGGTTGATAGTTTTTTATAGGAAAATTTTAAATCTATTAAAAATGGTAAATTTCCGGAATTTAATATTGACAAAGAAGCTGATACTAGATTTGGAAAGAGATTATGTGTTCCTTGTGGTACCCAATGGAATATAGAAATGTTTAATGAATCTCATAGATCTATATTTTCTTTTCATACTAGAACACTAGGATATATATAGACCTTCAAAAAAATTTCTGGCGTGGTTGAATAAAAAGAGTCATTTGAAACACTACCATGAAATGTTTGACATGTCATCAAGTTAAGTAGAAGGAAAATTAATGAAGGGGATGCTTCATCCTTTGTCAGTGTTGGGGTGGAAATGAGAAAATATATCCATGGATTTCATGGTGGGATTTAAAAATAAATATCTATGTAATAATTCAATTTGGTAATTTGTTAATCGATTAAGTAAATATATAAATTTACATCATATTATAGATATTATTTCTTTATATTAGATTTATCAATTATACCTCAAGGAGATATCCATATTAAATGCATATCCCCCATCCATTTTATTTGACTTCATCCCATATTTGATTTTAACTTTTCATATAGACTTTAGAAGATATTGGGTACTGAAATAAATTTTAGTATTGATTTTCATCCTCAATCGAATGGAAAATCCATGAAAATGATTCAAACCTTGGAATATATGCTTCAGGCTCTTCAATGTATCACCATGGAGTTTGGGATAAATATCTAAAATTTGGTTCAGTTTTCATATAGTAATGGTTTTAGTATATAGATGGAACCTTTTGATGATTTATATAGAAATCAGTGTTAGAATGCCACTTTTATGGATGAAGTTGGTGAAAGGAAGCAGTTGGGACCAAAATTGGTAAAAGAAATGGCTAAGAAAGTGAGAATTTTTTATCCACACTTAATAAAGGGTTAGATTATTTAGAAAAGAGATGCGGATGACTAGAGGAATGATCTATATTGAAGGACAGACAATCATGTTTTTCTTAGTCTCTCTATGGAACTTCTCAATACTTTTTAGTAAACATATTAATTTATTTCCATGGTTAATTGAAATATGTGAAATTCTAGATAACGTTATATTTTTTTATTACTCATTGTCCTTACCTCTGATTTTATATCGGATACATGACATGTTTCACGTTTTTTTATTATGAAAATATGTTCTAGATGCATCTTGTGTTTTGATCCTTTAAGTACTTTAGTTTGAAGAGAGTCTTTATTATAAGTAATTATCATTATAGATTATCGACTATAGAGATAAATTATTTTGTAATAAGAAAATTCACCAAGTTTATTTTTTTTTTGAAAAAATGTATGATTGATGAAGAAATAAGGGGACCATAAAATTTTATGAAGGAAAAATATTCCCACTTGTTTAAGTGAATAATATGTTTATGAGGATGCAATTTCAAAAAGGGGTAGAATATTAAAACCTAGGAAAAGTAAATAGTAATTCAATTTCAATCCTTAACAGTTTTCATGAAATATATTTTATATTATTTTTATTATAAAATTAAATAATTTTTTAATCAAAAAAGAAATAGATTAATTCCTATGTAACTAGATTTCTTATGTTATAAGGTTTTATTTAAAAGTTTAACTTATAAATTTTAGAATTTAAATTCGAAAAAATTATCTTTATTTTTTAAATCTATATATCAAAATTTCTTAGGGTGAAAGTTTGATATTTTTCTAAAGATAATTATTTTTCAGAAAATAGTGAAGAATACCAATTTTTGTAAAAGTGTCTTTTTTTTTCACTTAAAAGTAATATTATGAATTGAATTTGATATTAAATTAACATAATAATTATTTAATTAGATATAATATAATTAATTACATAGGAATAAACAATGAAATTTATTTTTATATATGTTCATTAGTAGGCTGTAAAATGAATTTTCCTAAAATTCTATATTTTTTTTAGTTCTACGCATTTAAATTAAAATTTAATTCTATATTTCTTAAAATTTAAATATTATAAAATGGGTTTCATATTTCTAATTATTAGGTTAATTTTTTTTAAATAGTTCCCTTTTTTCATTATGAATATAAACCTATGTATATATTGTCTCCTTGGTAAGATTTGATTAGGTAATTTAGTTTAATAAAATAGTAAGATAAGGACAAAAATTACATTAACACTTGTTTTAATATATTTTATGAGTTTTTTACACCATACTCATACAAGATTCAAATTCACATCAGTTTTGTGCCATTTTTTTATTTTAAAATGACATATATATTATTTTAATCAAATTGGAAGTAAAAAATGCCACTCTCTTCCTTTTAATATATATATATATATAATTTTTTGAAAATGATGAAAACATATTATATTTGGTTCTGAAGAGTTATTTTGAATATTAATGAATTTTATTATCATTTATTTTCTGAAAAATTTTAGTGATTAAGTAATTACCTTAAATTCTTATGAAACACTGACACAATTCTTGTTTTGGCAGTAAAAAAAGAAAGTAAATAATTTTAAAAACAATAAGATTAAAAATATTTGGGTAAGAGGAAGAGTACCACTATTTTGTAAGATACATTTAACATAATAGATATGTTTTCATGGTTTAAATTTTAGTTACATTTTTGTCATATTGTTTTCAAAGTCAACTTATGTGAATAGTTCTTAAAATGAAAATAATAGTATTTTATATCAAATAATATTTTAATAAATTATTCAAAAATTATAATAAACTTATAACTGGACAATTAGTATGAAATTTTTTCTTAAACATCACCAACTAGCCATTTATGATCCAATTTTCATATTATAATTCCATTTATAAAAATTTAGTACTAAAAAAGAAAATATCATAGTTAAGGTTAAAATCGATTAACCAATGGGTTAATAGAAAAGATAATCTCCTAAATGATGTAAAAAACTATCAAAATTTAATTAGTTAATTATATGAAGGCCATATACTCCTTATATTAAAATATGTGACATTTTGGAACCATTTTAGATGAGTTAGATGCATATTATATTATATTATTTCATATATTTCCAAAAATAACATTAATAATATTTTATAATAAAAACTATTTTATTAAATTATTTAAAATTCACTAAAATTGATGTCTTTAGAAAATATAATGGTATATGGTTGAAAATATATATCATGGTTAATTAATGGGTCAATTTCCATTACATAGTAACTTCCTTGACCCCTAAAGAGTATATATTCATTAATATCATGGTATGTATAAAAAGGGTTAACAAATATTAAAACCAAAAGATAAGAATAAAATTAAAAGCAAAACTTATCCAAAATTTATTGGTTGTGATAATTATGACTCGTCCTCATATTATAGTAAGATTATATCATTTGGGATCCATTTTCCCATGAAAATTAACTTCTATTAATCTAATAATTTATGTAATTTCAATAGATCCCCTCCCCTAACTTATAAAATGGCACCTTCTATCCACTTTTCTTCACACTTTAGAATCCATTTATTAAGTTTTAATCACTTAATAAAATATTTTTTATTATAAAATATAATTATTTTAATTTTTGGGAATACATAAAATATTATAATATCATACGTGTCAAACTCATCTTAAATGGTTCCAAAATGTCATGTATTTGAATATAATTAGTACATGGTCCTTATATAATTACCTAATTTTTTTAGGTATTGATTTCATTTTAGACCATAAATTTTGGATTAACCAATTAGTTAACATATTTTAACCTTAACTGTAATAATGACCTTTTCAATTTTAAAGGGTTATAATTTTAATTATAAGGAATAAAGTAGATCAAAATGGCCAAGGGATGACTTTTTAGACCATTTCACACCCTAATTTTCCTATTTGAAGTTTTCTATAATTTTAAAATAATTTAATAAATTATTATTTACCATTAAATACTACTAATGTCATTTTATGATCTATTCACATAATTTGTTGTTGAAAATAATAAGAAAAAAATGAAATTAAAATATAAACATTTCACATATATAAATAATTTATTATATTTATTTTCAAAATTATTTTGATACTGTAACTCATACAAACAATACTACTTTTATAGTTGTTGAAATTATTTCCATTATTTTTTATAACTTGTACAAGGGTTGTGTCGGTGTTGCATAAAAATTAAAGGTAATTATTTCATCAGTTGAAATTAAAAAAATAATAATAATAAAAAATCATTAATATTTAAGATAACCATTTAAAATTTACCATAAGTTTTTTTATCCCTATCAAAAAATGTTTTCGATATTAAAAGAGAGTCACTCTAACGACCCAAAATTTTGAATAATATGTTGTTTCCTGAAAATGTATATTTTACTATGTCATAATATATAAAAATATAAAAGTATAAATTAAATGTGACCATCGATTTTTGAAAGTTATATGACTTTGGTTAATATGTCTGTTGTAAACAATAATGATTTTTAATGTTATTATTATTTTTTATAAATAGAAATGATAATGGATAATTAATACCGAAAGAAGAGACGATGACCTCATCCAGTAGAATTGGGCCATATGAAACCCTTTTTTTAGCTTGGAAAGGAGTTAGGGTTACCAGGCTTCGCTCTGGACCATGCCCAATCCAAGCTTCAACATGTTAAGCTTGAGCGAAATCGTATACGGGAGAAGTTCAATATAGTGGAGATTACCACTCGGGCAATGTTATCCAAGCCTCCCCAAGAGTCCATCACCATCGCACACCTTACCCTTATATCATATGAGGGTGTTTTATGGGGTTTTGTTTCAAGGCCCTAGTTACTTAAAATGTAATCCCATTGTTTAAATAAAATTATTATTTCATCATTTTAACTTTAAGAATAGTTTTGCTTAAAAATTGTGATGGAAGATGATAAATTTATTTTTTAAGTAAAAATTGTACTTTTATTAATATATTCAAATAATTAATAATTAATAATGTTTATTATAAATAAATAGTTTTATAAAAATGGTCTTTTTTAATTACAAATGATGAAACAATTTTATTTTATTTCAAGTGTCGAAAATCATACTATGAATGTTATTATGCATTTTTTCCGCTATTA
This sequence comes from Viscum album, assembly GCA_963277665.1. Lineage (NCBI taxonomy): Eukaryota > Viridiplantae > Streptophyta > Magnoliopsida > Santalales > Viscaceae > Viscum > Viscum album. The sequence continues at coordinate 817,078,357 of OY728146.1, read as the reverse complement.
TTTTTAATAAAGGTGTACATTTTTGGTTAAAATAAAAATTTATCATATTTATAGATTTATTTTGATAAATTAAATTTCATTTTTTAATTTTAATGTTTGATATTAGGGTATAGAGAATTTATGAGAATTTTATAAAATATTTTGTTTTTCAGTGAATAATTATATTACAGTTTTGAGTTTTTGGTCTGTTTAATGCCATAATAATGATTTATTATATAATTTGAAATGATAGTCAACTATTCTGCATTAAAATATGATCTGAGGTATCCCAAGTTTCCAAATACAATGGGAAATCCCATGGTTTTGCAAATACCACCACTGAGGTGTTCTTAGAAATTAATAAAATACTTCCTCTATTTTTCTATAAATACCCATTATTCCTTCATTTACATTATTTCAAAAATATTTCTCCACGAATTTTTGATTTTATTACCTCCTAAGGAGTTCTTGTAAGGTTATCTTAAGACCCCAAGGTCCCGATCTTCGAGTTTTAGGATTTACTCTTCAAGGTAAGGGAATTCTCAACTTCTCATTTCCTTTCAAATTATGTTTTATGTGGCATGTCATTCCAATTTCTATACCATGATATTATTTCCATTTTATTATGGACCTATACTGTATTGTGAGTCTTTGATGAATGTGTTAACCTTGTCCCCTATCTTTTTATTGGTTTATAAAACCATGTTTCATTCCTGTTATGCTTTAGAATTTTGGTCTCAAAATATCTATCTTTTTATCATGAAATCCTTTTATTTTCTTAATGTGAATACCCAAACCTATTTCATTTCTAGAGGTATTCATCAATATATAAAAATTATTTTTTTATTCTATAATTTATATACATAAAACCCTCATTCCCTTTCCGTGGTTTATAAATGAAATATTGATCTTATTTTTAAGAACTTTTTAAAAGCCATGATTTTGATATGAAACCATTTTATTTTATTCTCTATGGTTTATTTATGAAATATTTTATTATTATCTAGGTGTCTCACATTAAAATAAATAAATTTTAAGGGTGAGTCCTGATATAACTCTAATGTGTTGGGTAATGAAATTAATCCCTAGAGATGACAAGTTTATGATACCTTGGTCAATAACCTCGGTAATGTTTATAACACCTTGGGGATGGACCTTAGTGATATGATTATGAATGTATAAATTAAATGTTTTAGCCACATTTTGAAGTTATGATCCATGTTAATATCATTATTATATGCCTCTTTATAATTTTTTATGATACTACTCATGTTATTATTGATATCGCTCAAGTTCACATCTAAACTATTTCACTTTTTCCCCTTTCAAGGCCTTCATCTCACCCTTTCCTTTGATGTATGTCCCCAGGTTATGGGATGAAATAAATTTAATTAGGATGAACCTTGAGTAATCCTTTCATGTATAATATAATAAGGGTTTACATTTTCATATATTATGTTCCTTATTTCCAAGAAACTAAACTTTAAAAGATCATCTATTTGTAAAATGTCATGTAAAGATATGTAATAAAAAGGCAGGATTCCATAGTTTGTATCAAAGGAAAGGTTTAAAAAAAATTAGGTATTAGAAGTTTTGGTTAAAAATATGGTAAGTTTATTTGCCTACCATTTTTAAATCCTTTTTCTATAAATATTTGCAGATTAAGGACTTTTGGTTTTAGTGGAAGGAGTAGGATATCAAACAACATTCCTATCTCTTCCTAATGACATGCTTGCAATAATTATTTCAAAGTCATGTTCAGATCATTCTGAAAATTTTTATAATGTACAACTCTCTTGAAAATAGTTTTATTGGATATCAAACACTTCCTCTATATTTTGATGCCATCGTGGATCATGGTTTGTTTTTAATCAAATCCAATTTTCTCAATGTTATCATATTTTTAAAAAAGGTAAATATTTTCAAGGAGTTTTTAAATATTTTACCATGTCACAGGATTATGAAGCATATTATTATTTTGAAAAAGAATATAAGGAAGGAGACATTTTCTCAACCTATTTATACTTTATTATAAAATATAATCTTTCATCTAAAACTTATGATATTTCAAAAGGACCACTGATTGAAAGTTTCAATTCAAAATTGGTCCAAATGATTTATAAAAATAAACTCTTTTTTAATGTTTTGAAATTATATGTCATACTAGATTATTTTCCAAAAAGTTTTCTCTATGAACACCCATATGAACTATGTTATACAATGTGTATTTGGAAAATGGAAAAAACAATTTTGAGGAATCTCTAAATCATTATTGCAATTTAAGGACTATCTATCTATGTGAACAAAATGGCGATGAAACCAGGTAGATACCATGACCAAGGTACACTGTTCTTTATTTTTTGAATAGTTTTATTAAATTATTATGGAGTTGAGATAAAAAATATCAATATATATAATAATTCATGAATTAAGCTATTGAGGTCATTATGAGTTAGGATTGAAATGAGAGTCATAAGAAAAAAGTTTAGGTTAAAACATGTTATGGTTATTTTTGAGTTTTATAAAAAGGGACAACCCGTACGATGGGTGACAACCAGTCGTTTCCAGAAAGGCTGCAAAAATCGAACCCACAATAGAAAGGAGACAAGGGTTAATTGCCTACCACTATCCTATATAAATTCCCTCATTAGTATGACTTTTTCTTTTGAGTTAAACATGTTAATAGAATATGAATAAATTAAACTTTAGAAGCTTGTGTTTTATCGAATGGATATCCATGTTATTGGAAAATGATTTGGTGATTTAGTGATAAATGTTATTTTGGAAGATGTTCACTATTTTGGTAACCCTTTATGAGTAATGTAAATAAAATAAAATGATATTTTATTTAAGGAGTAATGGTTGAATTTTATCTTTGAAGAATCTATGTTTTTATTGGGGACTTATGGATATTCGGGTTATTTATGAAAATAATTAACCTATCTTGTAGAATATTTGATTTTGAAAATTACATTTTTAGTATGATACATTAAGATTGATTGATATTATTTTTATATAAATGTTAAAATTTATCTTGGAATACAATGTTATTAAAACCATATAATTATTGGGTTTCAATCGTAGTTGTGATTAATCTGATGAATTTGAAGGATAATTATTTATCAAATGGTTTATATTGAAAATTGGGTTCTACTTTTAAATTTTATAGATTAAAATTAGTTTTTCATCAAATAAGGATTTATTCTTTTGGCAAAATTATCTTATCTTACACTAAATGTTTTGGTTTTGGTTAATATTTCGAGAAAAGATGAATAGATAATTAATCTTTTTTGGATTATGTGATTATATAGAGGTTGATTCTAGTGTTTAAGGGGTAAAAGAAATTCATCTAGAATACTCATCATTTGGATAAAAAAGATGAGTTTGTGGAAGAAATTTGTTAAGGATTAAACTATAGTTAACAAGTATGTATGTTTCCTTACGTTCTTATTCAATCTTGTAATTTAATTCCATAACCTTATGAAAAGGGTCTTAAAACAAAAGTCTAATATGTTTACCTTTCCTAACATGAAGTCAAATACAATTTAACCCAAAACAAATTTATGGTTTTTTATTGTTATCTTTCTCTTATAAATGTTTTCTATCAATATCCATCATATTTTTATGTTTGGTTATCACTTCTATATCCACGTTTTCTTACATGGAACCCTGTTATTTTTTATCTCAAGTGATCTTCATACTTCAAATTCTATATTTTTTGGTGGATGTTTTATTGAACCTTGTTCCGATATGAGATTTTAGTAAAGGTATTTGGAAAATTCATACTTTAGTTACCAACCCAAAATTAAAATTGCAATGATACAAGTTTTTAAGTGTAGGAGGATGTAGCATCACGAGTTTTATAAAATAAATACTATATTCTATAGCGTACATGATATGCTACATCAAACATAAATGAAGAGGTAAATATTATTATTTAAATGTTACAATTATAAAATAACTGTTGGAATGGTGGGAATTAATGGTATTTAATTATTTATAATAATATGGTTTATAAATGTTTATATAATGATTCATTGGTTTCCAAATTAATTATACATGTAAATAAAACCAATTGAATATAAAGGAAGTGTTTTTATAAAAAAACTATTTAAATGAGAATAATTATGTTTATAAAATAATCATATCACTCTTTTTGGATTATATTAATAAAATATAAACTCAATATGATGATTAAAATTAATATTATATGTTTTCTAGACATGAAATAAGAATAAATTCAATTTTATTCATAAAAGAAGTATTTTTCAAAAAAAGCATTTTTACCACCTTTTGAAGGAGAACCAATTATAAATATAGTTTTTGAAACTATTATAAGTTATATATGAGGAAATAAACTACTTATTTTAAATAGGTACATAAAAATGCAATTTTTAATTTTTTTTATATTTATTATATCTTTAATATTTTAATGAATAATGAAAAATACTTCTTTTTAATTCAAAACTTATTTTTCATATAATTTATTCAAATCATTAAATTACACTTTTAATTGTTTTTAAAGTATATTTACATCATTTTTTATAATTTAATCCATTTCTTTTCTCACCTCCTCTCATTCAAATAAAAAAAATTGTTGTCTAATTTATGCTGATTAATCACCTCCGTGAATAATGTTTTTGTTATTTTTCATTTACCAGATTCATGGATGGTCTTAAAACCATTATTAGGGTTAAGTAATATTTTAATATTTAAATTATAACCTATTTCATATTCTGGAAATGTTATATTAAATATACCTTCATGCTTTCCATATTGTTGTTATACGATAACTTCGTTTGGGGATTTGTGGACTACCACCTCCTCAATATGATGTGATTCATTCACACATCCCATGGAATGTATAAATGATTTTTTAGTAAAAATATTTTATATAAATTAAATATTAATTCTATTGTAATGATATTTTATATTTATACATATTTATATATATTTCATTTAATTTCACTCTTTCAATATGATAGGAAAAACTAAAATAACATTCATGCGTATGTATAGTATACCGTCTCCATGAATGGTGTTTTTAGTTTATCTTAAAAATTTATTATAAATTATTATATAATAAATTTTAAATATATTTATATCATGTTTTATATTCTGTAGATGTTGGACTTATGACCACATTGACAATTTACATCATAAAAGTTCATTTTCAACTCAAGAACCGAATATCATCCAAGCATCCGACATAAACATAAATAATTGTTTTAACATGGTTATTAATGATATAAAATGAATAATAAACATAAAAATGTTCTCAATAAAGTATATATTAACCTAATTTTACTATTAAGGAAGAACAAGGAACATACTAGATGCGTCAAACTTGAGATAAGTGAATTTTTTAACTCAATTTCTATTCATTGGGTTACACATCTCCTTCGTTCATTTTTAAGCCACAATTATGTGTGGGATAAATTTTCATATATCTATGTTGTATTCTTACTTCTAGTTTTTTGGATTTATTTTTTCTAAACATAATCAACCCATTGATAAATTCTTATTTCATTGATACGAACTTTGTACCGATTTACTAGTCTCACTTTTTGCCTTTGTGAGATATATGCACTATTCACCACTAATTTATTTTGTGTGGTGTTTATATAATGAAATTTGATATGAAATATCACTAATATCTTCATATTAATGGTATTACATGTCTCATTATTATTATTATTATTATTACTTTTATTAGTTATACAATTTTATATATTAAAAGTGGTAAGTGAATTTCTTAACCCAATTTCTATTATTGGGGTGAAACTTCTATTTCTTGATTATATCATAATAATATTATGTGAGAAATGACTTTTGGATATATTATCTTTTATTTATAATGTATTTATTTTTATTTATAGTGAGCACACATAATTGACCTATTTTATTAATAAGATATCAAAAATTCATTTCTCACACAATCGATCTATTTTATTAATCAAATGATATTTGTAAGGGACTATTTAACTTAAACATCATTTTAAAATGTTTTAATGATTTAATATCATAAATTCTTTTCTTTAGTGTATATGTTTTCAAAATTTTTTTTAGTGATTTATTTTCATGTACATGAATGTATTAAAATTTTAAATTATTTTAAATGTTTTCGATGTTGTATGTGACACTTTGATTCATAAATATTATTTCTAAATGATTTAAGTTTATTTTGAAAATGGATTAATTATTTCAATATCTTTGAATGTATTGTTTTTAGAAAATATGGCATGAATGTAATTTATCACTTTATTTTCACTATTATTTATTGATTTCTACTTTAAAAGTTTACCATTTTATTTTCAAATATTCGTTTTTCATTTATGAGTACCCATATTTGTAATAATGAAAAGTGATTTCAAAGGGGAAATGTTATTTTTTATTTATGCTTGTTTTATGTGTCATGATTGTGTTGTGGTACTTAGTAATAGTTTATTTATATGGGTGGTTCCATGAAAAAACAATGGAGGGTGGGCCTATGATAGCTCTCCACTACATTGCTTAACTACATTGAGTTAAATGATATGGTTTCTCTTAAGAGATTTATGGATTATATTATGTTTGGTATTCCAAACATAACCATAAAGATTAATCCCTATTTAGCTGTGAAAGATACAATGTAAATATGATATGGATTCCACAATCTACCTTTATTATTTATGATTTATAAGAACTATTTTTAGGAATATTATGATTTCATGAGGTTTGTTTTTATGGGTGAAAAGTATGATTGTGTGAAAATGTTTACTTGATCTTAAAATATTTATCGACTAATGATTTCATTCCTTATTTTATATCCCTTACTAATCTCTTTTTTTCTTATACCATGTTTTTGAAATGTTTTCCTTAGTGTTTTTCTTTGATCAAAATGTATGAGTGTTATTCATGTGAAATGTTTTGGTTTATCCGATCAAAGAACATTAAATGGGTTACCATGTTTTAACTAGACTATAGAATTTTCATCTCAAAATCTCTCTCATTTTCTCACGAAATTATTTTATTTTTGTTATGTGAATACACAAAAATCTATCATTTCTATGGGTATTCTTCAATTCATAAAAATGATTTATTTTATTTTGTAATTGACATACATAAAACACTGATTCCCTCTAATACCAACTACAAGGACCCAACCTTAAATGTTACTTAATCTTGATCTATGTCAAGAATTCACGTTGAGGTCATTTTCTATTTTAAATTTTTATAGAATTAGGATATAACTATTACATAACATTTCAAACATTAAAAAGTAGAAAATTCTACACTCCATCCATTTTTTTATTTAAATTTTTTTAAAATAGAACAAGAATTCTTTTCCTTGATAAAAAACATCATAACATTCATCTTAACTTCTTCCTTTCTCTTAAACATCCTTATAACCTATGTAAAACATTTCAAAAACTAGGTATTTGCAAAAAAATATCAATTAGATATATATAATAAGGAATGAAACCATTAGTAAATGAATATTTTAAACTCATGAAAACATTTTTATAAAATCATACTTTTTACCCATAAAACATAAGTTCTTTGATACACCTCATGAAATAATAAGATTCTTGAACAATTAATTAGAAATCATAAATAATAAAAGTAAATTTCATAATACATAATAAACATAAATTGTATCATTCATAGCTACATAGGTAGTAACGTACCTAGTTACGTTTGGAATACCCATCATACTATATTCCCTAAATCCCTTAGGAGAAAACTTGTCTTTTCACTCTATATCAACACCCAATTCATTGGAGAGATATCATAGTCTCACTCACCCTTGGTCTATCATTGAACTACCCATATACATAAAAAATTAAAAATAACCATAACATAATCATAACACATAAAATTAGCATAATGAAAAAAATAACATTTCCACTTTCAAATCACATTTCATTACTACAAAGCCAAACAATTAAAAAAGAAAACAATTTATTGGAAAATAAAATTCTAAACATATAAAGTAAACTTATAATCATAAAAGAGACATAAAAGAGATAAATTTGGTTCATGATATATATGTTAAATAAAATATTCCAAGTTATTGAAATAATCAATCCATTTTTAAAACAATATTAAAACATTTAAAAATAAGATTTTGGATCAAATTGTTCCATACCTCTTTGAATATTTTTAAAGGAGTTATCATTTTAAAAAATTTATATCCATATAAATAAATCCTTAAAACTATTTTTATTACATGTACATCAATGAGAAATATTTAGAAGAAATAATCATTACAGCATTTAAAACGATGTTTTAGTTAAAGAGTCCTTTACTAAGATAATTTTGTGAATAAAATAGATATATTATGTGTATTCACTATAAATTCACATAAATTAAGTATAAATACATGATAATATATCCTAAATCCATTTCTCACATAATTATAGAATTATATAATAAAAAAATAGAAGTTTATCCCAAAGAATGGATATTAGGTTAAGAAATTCCCTTACCATTTATACCCTATCGAATCATTTTACAAATAAAAGTAATAATAATGGAATGAAACATTTAATACCATGAATATTAAGAGATTTATGATATTTCATATAATTTTTAATTATATATACACCACACAAAATAAATCAGTGGTGAATAATGCATATATCTCACAGACTTAAAAAGTGAGATGAGTAAATCATTACAAAGATTGTATCAATGACATAAAAATTTATCAATGGGGTGATTATCTGTAGCAATAATATATGAACACAAAGATAAGTGGAAATAAAAAATAAAACAATAATTTTTTTCCACACATAATATTGGTATAAAAACCAATGATGACATATAACCCAATTAATGGAAATTGAGTTAGAAAAATCCCTTACACTGAGTCTGACTCTTCACGTATAATATTTTGTATTCCAGAATAATAAAAATAGGTTAATTTATAATTTCTTGAGAAAATTTTTAACGTTTATTATTACTTATATATAATTTATTACCATGTTATATAAATTTCATAATTATTTATGTTCATTTCGGACTCTTTGTTAATATTCTATACATAAGTTAAAAATAAACTTGTTTATGATGTAAATTGTCCATGTGGTGAAAAGTAAAATATCTCCAAATTATAAAACATGCATTGTCACGACTCGTCCCAGTGGGGTCTGAGCCGCAAATCCCCAAACCCGCCTCTAATAGTCTAGAGGATGGTGAATAGCTCCAAGTAGGCATGCTACTAACATGGGAGGCATTGCCTATAAACGGGTACACACACACACACACACATCTCCAAGCCCACAAATCTGAAAAGTGAAAACTACTAAAAATGGAAAAGATGCATACATACACTAAATCCCAACCAACAGAGTTCAAGAGGAATGTAAAGTATAATAAAGTAAAACCCTGGGCTAAAAGTACAAGCCCACCAAAATAGAGTCTGTAACAAAGTCCAACCTGTAAAGAAAGGTGTTGGGATATCAGTCTGTAGCCGTAGGAACACACCTCGGCTCGTATGATCTCACTGAGTACTGTTCGGTCCTAGTCCACCTAGAATCCAGTCAAAGGCTCGCTCTTCTACACAAGACATGACACGTGCGGGCAAAGCCCATGCAGGGGTGAGTGTAACAATACCCAGTAAGACACCCCGAAACCACAAAGGAAATACAACAAGGGAAAATACCACAAAGGAGAGATACAGTCAGCTCCACATAGTATATGTCTACAGAACATATAATAAGAATATACAGATATACTCATACACGATCGAATATTGCGAAACCACCACTAAGATCCATCTCGAAGAATCCACTAAGCCCTTAACAAGGATAACACACTCCTAGGTATGAAGAGAGAGATACGAAGTACTCGTTCCGGGAGGACACACTCCACAAGTACTTTGAGAACATGATGCCCAGATGAGGATCACATCCAAGTCGTGGGGTGATTCCAAGAACTCAGTCTAAGCTAAAATGATAAGCATAGGATCATCACATAGGTAAGGTTGGTCACGTCGATACCAAGAACTCTACCTAGGGTTCCAAGAATGAATAAAGGGATCCGGATCTAATTCTCATAGAGGGGATTCCAACAACACTATTCAAGAAGTCTTGATGGAGGGATCATACTCATATATAAAGGAAATGATACCAGAACCTTCAAGGAAAAGACCAAGGGTATGGACCCTAAGAAAACTAGTCCAAGTCAC